>JBAMNC010001285.1:0-61191 GCA_037902135.1 Cetoscarus ocellatus
CAGCAGCAGCTCAGGGGGAGTCCACGTTTCCTCAGGAGACGCAGGAAGTACATGCCGCTACTGGGCCTTCTTGAGGATGGAGCTGATGTTCTGCTCCCACCTCAGATCCTGGGAGATGATCGTGCCAGGAATCTGAAGCTCTCCACAGTGGACTGTGAGGGAGGTCAGGACGGAGGGGTGTCTCCTAAAGTGTGACACCAGCTGATCCACTTGCTGTCTAAGCAGTCTCATCACCATCCTGGATAAGACCAATGACAGTGGTGTCATCTGCGAACTTCAGTAGCTTCACAGAGGTGTCCGTAGGAGGTGCAGTCATTAGTGTAGAGAGAGAAGAGCAGGGGAGAAAGGACACACCCAATGGGGGCGCCTGTGCTGGTGGTCTGAATGTCCGAGGTGACCTGCCCCAGCCTCACCTGCTGGCTTCTGTCAGTCAGGAAGCTGTAGATCCACTGACAGAGCGCAGGTGGCACGGTGAGCTGGGACAGTTTGGAGCAGAGGGAGTTGGGGATGACAGTATTGAAAGCCGAGCTGAAGTCCACAAAAAGGACAGGTGCATAGGTCCCAGGACGATCCAGGTGCTGCAGGATGTAATGCAGCCCCAAGTTGACAGTGTCGTCCACTGATCTGTTTGCCCGGTAGGCAAACTGCAGGGGGTCCAGCAGGTCGCTCATGAGGGACTTCTGGTGGGCCAACGCCAGCTGCTCAAAGGTCTTCGGGACTACAGATGTCAGCGCGACAGGCCTGTAGTCATTAAGTCCAGAGATGGTGGGTCTCTTAGGGACAGGGATGATGGTGGAGTGCTTGAAGCAGGAGGGGACCTCACCCAGCTCCAGGGACCTGTTTTAAGCTGAGTGAGCATGGGGGCCAGCTGGTCTGCACAGGCACACAGACAGGAGGGGGGACACTCCATCAGGCCTGGAGCTTTCCTGGTGTCTTTGTCTCCGCAGCGCAGCCATTTACTTCCTCCTCACTCACTCGAAGGTGAGGGTTGGAGGTGCTGGAGGATGGGGGGTGGGATGAGAGGTTGAGGCGAGGGGCTCAGTGTCAATGGGTGGTGGTGGGGGAGGAATAGAAAGCAGAAGAGCTACGGGGGGAGGACAGGTGTGAAGTGGTCCCTCTTGAATCTTCGGTAGAAGGTGTTGAGGTTGTCAGCCAGGGGCTTTGTTGTCTGAAGTAGGGGGGGCAGGGCGTCTCCTGTAGCTGGTGATCTCCTGCAGGCCTCTCCACACTGATGTTGGGTCGTTGGCTGAAAACCTGTTCTTCAGAGTTTCAGAGTAGCACCTCTTAGCCACTCTGATCTCCTTTGTCAGTGTTCCTGGCCTGCCGGTACAGACCTCTGTCCCTGCTCCTGTAGGCATCCTCCTTGGCTCGATGAAGGTGGCTGAGTTTTGATATGAACCAGGGTTTATTGCTACTGTATGTGCGGAACATTTTTGTTGTCACACATACATCCTCACATAAGCTGAAGTACGTTGTCACAGTGTCTGCAGTGGCTGCAGTGGCTGCAGCTTCAAAAACACTCCAGTCAGTCGAGTCAAAGCAGTCTTGAAGTTCCTGTTTTTGCTTCACTCATACAATTCCTCACTGTCTTGAACATAGGCTTGGCAGATTTTAGTTTTTGCCTGTAGGCTGTTATAAGATGGACTAGACAGTGGTCAGAGTGTCCCAAAGCTACACAGGGATATGAATCTTTCAGAGTTGTGTAACAGTGGTCCAGAGGTTATTGTCCCTGGCAGAACATTGACAAGAGACAGTCAGAGACCCTCACATCCAGCAGACTGTTAAATCTTACCATCATTTTCATTAACATGAGACAGTCAAAGACTCTCAGATCCAGCATACTGTAGGACCATACCATCACTTTCATTTATGTTAGACAGTCAGAGAATCTCAGATCCAGCAGACTGTTGGACCATATCATCATCTTCAATGATGTGAAACAGTCAAGCAACCCTCAGATTCAGCAGACTGTGGGACCATAACCATCATCTTCATTAACGTGAGACAGTCAGACTCTCAGATCCAGTAGACTATAGGACCATACTATAACTTTTTCAATAATGTGTGGACAATCAGACTCCCAGATCCAACAGACTGTAGGACCATACCATCACCTTCATTGACGTGAGAAAGTCAGAGAATCAGCAGACTGTAGGACCATACCATCACCTTCATTGACATGAGACAGTCAGAGAATCAGCAGACTGTAGGACCATACCATCATTTTCATTAACGTGAGACAATCAGAGACTCCCTTACCCAGCAGAATGTAGGACCATATCATCACCCTCTTATAACGTGAGACAGTCAGAGCCTCAGGTCCAGCAGAATGTAGGATCATACTATCTTCTTCATCAATGTGAGACAGTCAAACTTTCACATCAGCAGACTGTAGGACCATACCATCATCTTCATTAACATGAGTCAGTCAGAGACTCTCAGATCCAGCAGACTGTAGGACTAAACGATCATTTTCATTAACGTGAGACAGTCAGACTCTCAGATCAAGCAGACTGTTGGACTATAACCAATATCCTCATTAATGTGAGACAGTCTGAGACCAACAGATTCAGCAGATTGCAGGACCATAACCATCATTTTCTTTAACATAAGACAGTCAACCTCTCAGATCCAGCAGACTGTATGACCATACGATCATTTTCATTAACATGTCGTCAGACCTCAAGTCAGCAGACTGTCGACCATCATCATCTTCATTAACATTAAGACACTCAGGGACTCTCAAATTAAGCAGAATGTAGGACCATCATCATTACCCTCATTAACGTGAGACTGTCAGAGCCTCAGATCCAGCAGACTGTAGGACCATACCGTCAATTTTCATTGATGTGAGGCAGTCAGAGACCCTCAGGTCCAGTAGCCTGTCAGACCATACAATCATCTTCATTAACATGAGACAGTCAAAAAATCTCAGATCCAGCAGACTGTAGGACATACCCCATCATTTTCATTTAAAGGATAAGTTCAGTTTTTTGACACCTGGACCTTATTTTTAGGATTAAATACGCTCATAGACTCAGCCAGACAATTTTGCGGAGCTCGGAGCCGTTTTCGAGCAATTTAGATCCATCCGACAGCGTTTTTTTTTTCGTGCCATAGTAGCAGACAGGGCCAGAAATCGAAGCCCCTACATTAGCATTATCTGCTGCGAAACTTACTCATCATTCCAGCTACATTTTATAAATGAATGGCCAGTGTTATCACCATGTCAGCTCAACTTCGTTGTTATGGTCATCCGGGGCTTTACAAGGATGGGTAACTTTTGGTGACGTCATAGACAAGAGCGCAGCAGTGTAGAGCCGCCGTTGTTGCTTGGCTACACGGCTACACGGCTATTTTTGTGCAACATGGTGGAATATTTATCCAATGTGCAATCCATAGTGTCTGACAACGACTTTTAGTATAATGGATGCCCATATCGTTGTGAGCCAGAATATACCGACGAGGAGGTATTTGAAAGGAGGATGCAGAGGGAAAGAGCCGAACAGCTGACCAGGAGAACAATCAACCACTGCATGTCCACGAAATGGGGGCTAACTGGTGGTGTTGTTGTGGACATTGCATGGCATATGGCAACAGAGGGAGGAGTGAGTTTTGCAGCAGATAATTCTTATTTAGGGGGCTTCGATTTCTGGCCCAGTCTGCTACTATGGCATAGAGAGAAAAAATTGCTGTCGGATGGATCTAAATTGCTCGAAAACGGCTCCGAGCTCAGCCAAAATTGTCTGCGTGAGTCTACAAGTGCATTTAATCCTAAAAATAAGGTCCAGGTGTCAAAAAACCAAACTTATCCTTTAACGTGAGACAGTCAGAGACCCTCAAGTCCAGCAGACTGTAGGACCCATACCATCATCTTCATTAATGTGAGACAGTCAGAGGACTCTGAGATCCAGCAGACTGTAGGACCATACCATCATTTTCAGTAACGCGTGACAGTCAGAGAGACTCTAAAGAGTCCCTTGGGTGTGGCTTGCCATCACCTGTCTTTTCTTGCCAGCATCGTGAATGCTGGTGACCTGTTGAAGGTCTACCAGCCATTGACCATTGTCAGCTGGAATCTACTCCTGCCCCCTGATCAGCGATGTAGATGTTGGTGGTTGATTGACTGAACAGGACATAACCCCCCATCCATCAGAGCTCGATCCTCACGGTCACACTTTCTCTTGAAGATCTACAAAGAAAAACCCTAAATGTTTCCTCCTGTTGTTCTTCATCCTGGTGCCTGACCTTCATACCCCTCCACACTGGAGCTGTCCCTCACTCAGAGCTAAACGAGAGTCAAAGGGTATATTGACAGAGCAGACATGGTCCAGATGATGGGACCTTCCATCTGATTTGTTTCACAGGACTGTGAGTTGATCACCTTCTCCTGCTTTGTGACCTCAGAGAGCTACAGCTGGCCTGCGGAGGGACGCCTGCTGAGTCTGACTGGACTGTGACCAGGACACCAGTAACCAGGACAACCCTGCAGAACAGCTCGCAGATCCTGTTACCATGGAGATCAGCTCCTCACCGACCGATCTGCAGAGCTGGAACGACCTGGATGCAGAGGAACTTCATTACCCAGAGGGCCACGGGGGACAGGAGGCAATCAGAGATGAGCAAGAGGAAAAGGAGGCTGCAGAGGATGGAGACAGGAAAGACAGGTGTGACTACCTGGTGTTTGACCTGGAGCAAAGGGGGAGAGGGTGAGGAGGGGGGAGATGAAGGGGCAGTAAAAGAAGAAGAAGATGGAGGATGAGAGTCAAGCTCATAGCGGAGGGTTAGATGGAGTGGGAGGATGGAGGGACGGACAAAGACGGAGGGACACACCAATGAAGAAGCAGAAGACGGAGAGCACCTCGTCCTCTCTGACCTTCCGCCTTGCTTCTCCCCCCTCTGATCAACCGAGGAGACCAGAGACGATCTGAGCGACTGTCTGCAGGCTGAGCTCGCCAATTGTCTACTCGGGACAGCGACGCGGGAGATGACCAGTATGCAGGGCTCCACCCCCTGTGATGTCACCAAACAGGCGGGAAGGTGGAAGTGAGGGAGCCATGCAGGGGGTCTGACCTTCTCCTGAGGTCTCCATCCTGCAGCTCACCACCCAGCTCATCTGACCCTGACAGGGAAGGTAAGCCCCACCCACTCTGACGACACACATCTCAAAGTTGAGGGCTCACCTGGCAGAGCAGGTCCTCTTCACACATGGGCCTGTATTTTCAAACCCAGTTCTGCTCTTCCTTATAATAATGATAAACCTGTCCAACCATCAAGGATCTCAAACATTTCTGCCTTTCGAAAGGTTTCAGAGTTACTCCATCACCTGAAGGTCCAACTTTTGTTCAGGTCTTATGTTGGCTCCACATAACACCATCAGCATGAAGTCCCTCAGCCAGCCTTGCCCCTCAGAGAGAAGGCAGGTTCAGACAGCAGACCGGTGGTCCTCAAATGGTGTGGTAAGGCCCACCTGGACCTGCCTTACCAGGAAAACTTTATTATAAGGAAATCGGGTCCTTCAAGGTGCTTTTGTACAAGGGAAAAGTAGCAGGAACATTAGAGGAGATCAGAGACGACATTAAAATAGAAAATAGTGTAACAGAATCAAAGAAGGCAACAATTACAGCAAGCAGAATGTTTAGAATGTTTTGAAGACTGATACAGGAGTCCCCTAAAACTGAGACAGGTGTGCTTTAGGACTGATCCAGGTTTCCCCAAAGGACTGATCCATTGGGTCCCCTGAGACTGATACAGGTGTCCAATAAGACTTATCCAGGTGTCCCCTAAGACTGTGCCCTAAGACTGATACAGGTGTGCCTTAAAACTGATCCAGGTGTCCCCCTAAGACTAATCCAGGTGTCCCTGGAGATTTATACAGGGTGTACCTTAAGACTGGTCCAGGTGTGCCTTAAGACTGATAAACATCTTGCCCTAAGACTGATACAGGGTGTGCCTTGAGACAGATCTAGGTGTCCCCTAAGACTGATCCAGGTGTCCCCTAAGACTGATACAGGGTGTCCCCCTATAATTGATACAGGTGTCCCCTAAGATTGATAAAGGTGTGCCTTTAGGACTGATACAGGTGTCCTCTAAGACTGATACAGGTGTGCCCTAAGACTGATACAGGTGTCCCCTAAGACTGATAAAGGTGTCCCCTTAGACTGATACAGGTGTCTCCCTAAGATTGATAAAGGTGTGCCCTAAGACTGATACAGGTGTCCTCTAAGACTGTAATCAGGTGTGCCCTGAGACTGATACAGGTGTCCCCTACCATGCCCTAAGACTTATAAGGTGTCCCCCTTAGACTGATACAGGTGTCCCCTTAGACTGATACAGTCGTCCCTAAGACAGATGCAGGTGTCCTCTAAGACTGTAACAGGTGTGCCCTAAGACTGATACAGGTGGTCCCATAAAGACTGAATACAGGTGTCCCCCTAAGACTAATACAGGTGTCCCCCTTAGACTGATACAGTCGTCCCCCCTAAGACAGATGCAGGTGTCCATATGACTTATCCAGGGGTGTCCCCTAAGATTGATACAGGTGTGCCTTAAGACTGATACAGTTGTGCCTTAAGGACTGATACAGGTGTCCCCTAAGACAGATAGAGGTGTGCCTTAAGACTGATACAGGTTTCCCAAGACTGATCCAGGTGTCCCCTAAGACTGATCCAGGTTGTCCAATATGACTTATCAGGTGTCCCCCTAAGATTGAAACAGGTGTGCCTTAAGACTGATACAGTTGTGCCTTAAGGACTGATACAGGTGTCTCTTAAGACTGATGCAGGTGTCCCCTCTAAGACTGAAACAGGCGTGTCTGAAGACTGATACAGATGTCCCTTAGGACTGATCCAGGTCTGCCTTAAGACTGGATAGAGAATATCAATCATTAAAATCAGTCAATCATTTATTTATGAAGAAATTCAAAGCAGGTGTGCAGACATAATTGCTCAAGATTGTCATTTGTGAAATAGAACTCTCCAAAGCTAACCAGAGCTTCTAAGTAGGGACCCAGACATCAAGTAATGAACACAACCATGTCATCACACAAGCATGATTTGTTAAACTTAAATCTCCAACATTACCAAATGACCCTTAAATATCCACAAACAGCACATGAATACAACAGCACAGATAGTGACTGTAAAAATCTTTTGTCATATATCATCATATTTTCTGAATAAAGTTATTTAGGAATCCTTTAAATCCTCAGACTTTTAGGAGTTTCTACGTTTCTATAACAACTTTTTACTTCAGGCGCTTTTTGAAGGCTGGACACAGGTGCAGATGTTTTATGGTGCCTTCAAGCTCTGACAAGTGTCATAGAACAGAGAGTTTCTTTTGTAATATCTTTAAATTTCTCCAGATAACCAGGGTATGTATTATACTATAAAACATCACAATACTTTAGGTTGGGCTCGGCTTCAACCTCCTTATCAATGATGATAGTAGTATAAATAGATAACTTATCAATAATAGTATTAATAAAAGCAGTGGCGGCTGGTGCCAAAAAATTTAAGGGGGGGGCGCAGCTTTTGGAGGAAACAAACCAAAGAAGCGCTCCATACCACAGTGAAAAGAAACTAAAGACAAAACATAATCACAATACAACCTACTTTGAACAATGCAATATTTGAACAGGACATTTTGCCCTCCTTTACCTTCTGGGCTGCAAATTTCTCAGTGACCCTCTGACTGAAATCCATATCATATCCGTCACCAGTCTCTCTTCCATTTACAGCATGGCAGTGCATCAGCCTGTCCTGGTTCATGGTGTGTCTCTGGAAAGTTCTGATTTCTTTTTAAGTTTGAGAAGCACCTCTCAGCTTCTGCAGTGGTTCATGGGTGTGGTGAGGAGGATCTTTAGCAGAGTGACAGTCTCTGAAAATACCTCTCCAAGATTATTTTCCATCAACAACAGGATAAGGTCCACAGCTCCACAGCAGGCCTTGAACTCCTCCTTGCTGTAGATTCAGACTGAGCTCTGTCTTCAGCTTTAGTTGAGCACTGGGTCGGCCTTCAAGGTGCTGCTGAGAGAATCTTCAGGAAACATGGCGTTGGTACTGTGTGAATCTGTCATTAAAAATACATAGAAAAGAACATTTTATTACCAAAAGTTAACATCAGTATTTACTGAAAAAAATCAATAAAACAGCCAACGTTTAACCTGCTCCCAGAAATAAAGCTGTAATTTATGTCATTTTCACTATTTTAGGAACATTTCTTGTGTCACCTGAACAGTGTCTTATTTTATACATGATGTCTCATGGCTCAAGATTGTAAACACAAACAGAATCTTATGTACCACTAAACTGATGCTTTAAAACTAAAGGTAAAACTATGTGATACAGTTTTTGGTATAGATTAACTGTAAAAAGTATGAACAAAACAAAACAAAAAAAAAAAAAAACAAATAAGAAAAAAAAATCAGATACAAGCATGCAACACAAGAGGGCAGACGGCTCACACCAGCTGACCGATTCTCACAACTGAAATGGAAACTGACAATGTATGAATGACATTTATAGTTTTCAGCAAAACTACTTCAAATTTTAAAAAGTCAAAAAAATAAACTTTACATTACAGGAGTCTGTTTCCATCTGCTGAAGCTTTTGAATACTTTAACTTTGTATGTGCAGTATTCAGTCAGCAAAAAGCATCAACAGAATTTATAATTTCTGTATTCAAATAGAACATTTTATCATAGCAACTAAACATATGGTATACAATTATATAAAATGACAATACTGTATATATTTATATTGATCATTATTATTTTATATCACATGTTTAGTTGCCATAATAAAACTACACCATTTAGAGACAAGATGAAACATTCTGTTGGTCTGTTTTCATTGATTTTATTCTGTACACAATAGTACAAGCTGGAAAGGTACAAGCTAAGTGTCAAATCTAAAAGTTCCAGTAGATTAAAAAATAATTCTGTAATGGACATACACCTAAGAGGTAAAGAATTTGTGTTGTTTACACTTTTGGGGCTAATAAAACCCCACTGTTTTCACCAGTAAACTGCAACACATAACTTGATAGCATTATCAAGTCTTCTTTTTGTAATTTTTCAAAGGCTTTCACACAATGTAACAGAAATATTTAATGAGCAGTGCAATAAACCTCTGCAATAATCTACATGCACTTGTGTATAATATTAATATTATAATTTCTCCTATCTTGTTCCTGCTTTGCCATGTTTTTCAAAAATATATTTTTATAGGTCCCTTTATATAATATTTTCATCAAATAATGTTTTAAATTTGTCAATTAAATTTAAAATGAACTTCTGGTGGGGTAAAAACAAACTTACCCACCCAATAAAAGCACCAATTCCTCCTAAAAGTATGTTGTTTTTTGTAAAAGTAAGCAAGAATTAAAAAACTATATAGATTTTTTAGAACTTAAGTCTGCAAATGATAACGTTCTACAGAACAAAACATTTATATCCTCTTGGCAAACTCATTTTGTAGTTCCTAATCTATAGTTTTGTGTCATGTGTGACATAAAATGGAAAACTTTGCCCCTGAATTATGTTTATGTCTACAAGGTAAGATAGATACATCCTAATCTAATCTTCAGTGCAGCATAGCCTCTTACTGATTTTCTCCTCACCTCTTCTGCGATCCTCTGATGGTTCTCTGGACGGAGTACCCGACGCCTCTTTGTGCTTAGGAGAGTTGGTCGGACGCATGAGCGTACGTGAGATGCTTGCGCATGAGTAAATCATATCTGCTGCGGTGACGTGTGGATATGATTGACAGCGCTTGTTGTCCAGTCACATGAGGAAAAGCAACACCAAAACAATACTGATTCAATGCCAGTCAAAGTGGGAGTGTCCGGGGCGCAGGCAATTGCACCCCAGAGGCAAAGTTGAAGCGGCCAATCCCAAAGACACCTCAGGTCACATGCTGAGCAAAAGTTTAAGGACTTGCATTGACTCCCATTAGGCCGGCGCCCCTCTGTACGTAAACTATGTATTCACAACACAGTTACTACGTAAAAACATCGTGAAACCCCTTTTATTGAATGGTGACAGGTGCTGCTGACAGACTATTACTATGTGGTAAAAATAAATGTTTTTATCCGTTATTTTTTTATAATTTAAAGACAAAATTATGTTGTGTTTAAGTAGACTTTCTCTGTTGAATTTTTGGAGGGGGCAGCGCCCCAGCGCCCCCTATTGACAAACCGCCACTGAATAAAAGGGTGCTGGTTTGGCAGAGTGGTTAGCAACCAGGAATGACCCATATTAATGCTTCTGCCGGCCCGGGTTTGAATCCAGCCTGTGGCCAGTTTGCAATGTCCTCCCCCTACCCACTCTCCCCCTCTTCACAAGCCTATCAACTGTCTCTGTCTCTCTTTCCTGTCAATGAAGGCACAAAATGCCCCCCAAAAAATGTAATACTAATAAAAAATAGTTATAAAAAATCAATAACTTAGAAAAATAAATGTAATAAGTAATAAGTGCTTACTTACAAGCACGTCTGTAGCGGTTTGTGCGTGGTTTAGTTCTGTATGTATTTCTTTCGAAAATTATACAAAGTGCTAATCTTAGTCTAAAAATAGATAATGTAACATGACACAGTAAAAAAAACAAGTCACAACAAGCACACAGGACTGTTAAGAGTTGCTGTAGAGTTTATCTGATGACTGTAGGCAAAGGCAGGCTAACACTTTCCATTGACTCCCAGTGTTTGAGCTAAGCTAACTAGCTGTGGGCAAGCTCTGCCCGTCTCTTCCTTCTTACTGCACGTACAGTCAAAAGAATGGAGTCCATCTGCTTGTCATAAACTTGGGAGTGAGGCAACACACATAAACAAAAAAATGTTGGCATATCCCTTTAAGGACTGTGTTCTTTGTTCTCTCTGATTTTAAGAGAGTCTGTGATGACAGAAAGAGTAAAAACAAATTGATAATTTATCAATCTTAATAGTTATAACAAATTAGTAACATCAATAATGACAGCAAAAACTAATGAATTACTTATTAGTGATAATAGTAATAACACATTGATAATTTATCAATAATGACAATAATAAGAAATCAAGAACTTTTCAATAATGATTGTAACAACTAATTGATAACTTGTCAGGAATAACAGTTATAACGTTTTACTATCTTATCAGCAATAATAGTAATGTAAAATTGATTACTTATCAATAATAATTGAAATAAAAAGTTTTATATTATCAATAAAAACAATTTAAACAAATCAATAACTTATCAATAATGATAGCGATAATATAATGAATACTTATCAATAATGACACTTATACAAATTAAGAACTTATCAAAAATGATTGTAATAACAAATGATAACTTATTAATAATGATAACAATTAAAATGTAATAACCTATTAATGATAATAGTTATAACAACTTGATATATTATCAATAATAATAATAATAATAATAATAATAATAATAATAACAATAATAACAAGTTGATAAGTTAGCAATAATAACTGTAATAACAAATTGATATCTCATTGATAATCATAGTTATAACAAACTGATAACTTATCAATTATATTAGTAATAACAAATCAATAATCTATGAATAATGATATGGTTGTATGTCATCGGACAGCAAACATTTTTGTGATCACTCATCCTGGTCTCCTGCAGCTCCCTGCAGACTTCTGCGTCCTTCAGGAGACCCTCAGTGAGAACGTCTCCACTGAACATGTGGACTTCCTGTTTGCGCGCCGCCAGTGGAAGAAGATGGAGGAGGAGGTCAAAGGTCAGCCTACCCCCAAACCAGGACTCAGATCTCAGGGGAGCTTCCAGGGGACGCACACCACCCTCTACCCACCCGCCCGGAGCCCCCGACTGAAACACAGGTAAGCCTGCACACCTGAAGCCCCTCCTCCTTTTTTCATGCCATGTAACGCCTTACATCTCCAGCACATGCCAGAGTGCCCCTCATCACTGCTTCACATGACAGTCGACGTGGCGGTTAGGGGGAGGGGCAGAGCGTCCATCAGGGCATACAGGAAGTCAGTCAGACCAGCGAGACGCATTTAAAGATGAACCCCATGTGCAGTCTGCCGCTCGTTTATCTCTCACATCGTCAGCATCAAACCAGAGAGAGAAGCAACGGCCAATCAGGACAGGTGCTGAGCCTCAGCAGAGACACAGCCAAGTGAGGAAGTGCCGTGGGACAGACTGACTGTTGTGGACATGAAGGATGAAGGATTTCAAACACAAGGAAAACAAAAGAAATGATTATTGATCTTAATCCTTTTCTCCTGTGATATTGAATCATTCAGAGTGCAGGTGTCTGGGTACAATAATTGACAACAAATTAACATGGAACGCTAACGCTAGTGCAAGATTTGCAAAGGCTCAACAGCGTCTCTATTTTTTTAAAGAAACTGAGGAGCTTTAATGTGGACTGCACTACCCTGAAATTGTTTTATAAAAGCTTTAATGAAAGCGTGTTAAATTTTTGTTTTCAGTGCTGGGGAGGAGCACTGTACCTACAAAATAAGAACAAATTGGACAAGACTGTTCCAAGATTGAATATTCTGATCTGGCACTCTGGACTTCTAAGACCACTTAATGATCTTTTTTTTTTTTAGTTTTTATTCTTGACTAGTTGTTAAATGTTACTTTGTGCTGTCCTGTGTGTTCATTCATTAGATGGTCATAGGAAACTTTAACAGTTGGAGATGCTGCCATTTTGTTTAGGTCAGAGGCAAAGACCAGAGTTCCTTCAGTTCTGACCTTTGTCCTCCAGGCTGAAGAGAGGAACACATCCATGATGGACTGAGTCCTGAGCTAACATCTGTGATGGCGCTTTAATGCTCATGGAGTAACCTGTGCATCTGAGACGGCTCTACTAAAGCCAAAAATTGTTCACAGGATCAGATGTTGAAAGTTTCAGTTTCTACAACAGACAAACTGAGGTGTAGTACTTTTTACCGAGGCCCTTCCTCTCTCTCCTGTCCCAGGGAAATCCAGGTGCCCAGAGAGCCCCCCCTGTCCTCCACCCTCTCTCCCAGCTCAGAGGACTCAGGTCTGGATGAGTCTTCGTACAGAAGCCCTCTGGAGGAGCCGGAGACCGCTGTGGAGAGGGAGATCAGACTGACCCTGGAGAGAGAGGAGAGACACCGACGGGAGAGAGGGTTGATCGGACAGGGTGTGAAAATAGCCAGGTATATACAGGTGTGCTCAGGTGACCAAGATTAAGACAAAGGTAACTTGAAATAATCGGTAGCGTACAGTTAGATTACGTTTACAACTGGACCTCTTTAACCAGGGCTCCACTCTCTCTGTGAGACAGGATTAATCAATCTGGAGAGACACGAACAATTCTTAATATATATCAGCCTTGAAGAAACTTAGAAAGTAAAATAAAGATGGACAAACGGCAAACAAAAAATCAAAAACATCTGATTACTAAAAGAAATTGTAAAAACAATGACTAAAAAATAATAATAATAATAATAATAATGACTACAGTAATGATAATGACGACTAAAATAATAATAAAAAATAATAACAAAAATAAATGATTATAATTATGACTAAAATAATGATAACTAATGATAACTAAAATAAATGATAAAATTTATTACTCAAATAAATGATAATAATGATGACTTAAATAATGATAATATGACTGAAATAAATTATAAAATAATGACTAAAATATATGAAAATTATGATGACTAAAATAGTGATAACTGAAATAATGATAATAATGACCTAAATAAATGATAATAATGATGACAATAATAATGATGACTAAAATAAATAATGAAATGGAAATGAAAATAAAGAGTATTTCCAGCAACCTCTTGAGATATATACTAACACTAAGGCCATGATACCACACATAACTCAATATTCAAAATAGTAGACACTGACTCAGAAACTACAGGAGCTCTTGAAGTTTCTTCTTTTTACTAAAATCACAAACGACAACGACAAAGTTTAAAAGATTATGTAACATAAAGGATTTAAGTCTCATGTCTGAAGAGATCTGAGAACTACTCCTGTCTGACATAGATGTGGAGTTTGTGCTGATATACTGTGGTACTGTTTGTTAGCACAAGAGTTCTTACTCAGGTAACTTTAAAAATACATGTCCACTTACACGCAGGTGACCTGAGCAGAACTGAAGAACAACCTGAAGTGTTTATTATACCTGTTTTTTTCCTGATGGTGTGGTCGCTTTTCCTCTGCTTCTTCTGTCAGACCATCCACCCTGCAGACGGGTCGATCTCCGCCCAGACCCCCAGCCTGCCGCACACCCACCCTCTCCATCTCCCCCTCCCCCTCCTGCTCCTCCTCCCTCCCACGGTCTGCCTACCATGAGATGACGGCCAACAATGTCATCATCCTGGAGCCCGACGGCTCTAGCCCCGCCTCCAGGTCCCGCCTGCTCACCTCTGCCATCGGCGGCCTCACTGATTGGCCAATGAGCCAAGAGGCCATGACCTCGGCCAGTGTCATTGTGGTGGAAACATCCAATCTGATCATTCGGAGTGCGTCCGAGTTCTGCTTAAGCTCCACCCCCTTGACCGTGGAGCCTCAGGAGAGCACGTTCACATCCAACCCCTTCTTCAAGCTGCGGTCCTTGAGTAGCCAGTCTCTGGTGGAGCAGGAGATCCGCATGGTGAGACAGCGGGAAGAGGAATGGAGGCGACAGAGGGAGGAGCTGTGGAGGCGGAGGAGGGAGGACGAGTGGAAGAAGGGGAGGGAGAAGTACGACACTGTGCTAGTGTCACCTGGACTCAATGACAACATCAGCTACCATGGTACGTAAAACCACCAACAACTGTTGATAAGGTATTAACATCAGCCACCAGGTCACATAAGATCATGAAGAAATGTTTATAAATTGGTCATCTTTGCTGTAAAAATGTTTATTTCTGTTATAAATCTTTTCTGCAAACATGTTTTTTTCTTTGCAGTAAACATGTTCATCTCTACTGCAAACATGTTTATTTATTTTAAAAACATGCCGCCTCTTGTTATTTTGACAAACAAACTGCTTGATCACTCATTTAGTCATATTTATCCATGCATTGTCGGGTCTCAGCTTAAGACACCTAAATTGACACTAAATATTCAATAACAGATATCAGAAGATAATCTTAGTTATTTATAATTCATTTTTTTTACTGTGTCAGTTCCAGAGGTTCCAGACAGATGTGTGTCCTCCCCATCCTCCCCCTCCAGGACAAGAAAAATGGAACGCTCCAGTTTGTCATGTGACCAAAAGGTGAGATGACGCACACACATCCTTTCTGTTTTTTGTTGTTTAAAGTGGACAACATCAGTGGATGGCAGCAGCCCAGCACATAAAGGTTTACATACAGACGTGAACAAAAATGTACCTTAGTTTAATATGTCCCAGTGGTCAAATCATTTTCAAACTTTTCTTGGGGTACCATCATTTTTGTCCAGGCCAGTTTCATTATTATTATTATTTTTTTAATGATTATGTTGAACCGCAATTCAAAAGCAATGTCATTAGTTAATTTTCGGTAAATTTTTATTTATTATTACTTTTGTCAGTTTCAAGTTATTTCAGTCACCATTGTGGGTTTTCTTTCTTTAACTGAAGGGTACCAACAACTTTGTCCACGTCTGTAAAATACTGAAGACCTTGAAGCTCAGTATCTAACTCACTAAGTCCTGTCAGGTGTTGTTGAACACCTGTTAGACACCACAAAACAAGCCTGACTGCAGTACATGAATCAACTATGAACAGATGTTTACATAATTATGATAAAAAAAGCTGCCAAAGGGATGAGCAGGGTTGGAAATTACAACCTTCTACCTCCACATGTGGTGTTTTTATCCAGTGAGGGTGAATTTATTAACATGAGGCACCTCATTGGCTGGTAAATCAAAGTCATGTAACCATGACATAAATGTCAGAAATTAAAATGTGATTCCAGCCCTTTGCTGCTCCAGGTCTGAACTGAACATCATCAGGCTGAATGTGTATATATATATATATATATATATATATGTGTGTATGTATATAAACATATGCATATATGTCAAGTAAATTTAATTAGAGTGTCTTTGATTGAGATGAATTCCTTATTTTAGTCAGTGCATCTCTGGTCTCCACCAGCTCATCAGATAGTTGTTATACCGTAGTATTATTCATGAACTCACTGTGCATGTCTGAATTTGGACAATATAGCTTATACACTGCCTGGCCAAAAAAAAAGTCACCACCAAAAAAAAGGTCACACACTCTAATATTTCGTTGGACCGCCTTTAACTTTGATTACAGCACACATTCACTGTGGCATTGTTTCAGTAAGCTTCTGCAATGTCACAAGATTTATTTCCATCCAGTGTTGCATTAATTTTTCCACCAAGATCTTGTATTGATGATGGGAGAGTCTGCCTTCTCCAGCACATATCAAAGATTCTCAGTGGGGTTAAGGTCTGGACTCTGTGGGGGCCAATCCATGTGTGAAAATGATGTCTCATGCTCCCTGAACCACTCTTTCACAATTTGAGCCCCATGAATCCTGGCATTGTCATCTTGGAATAGGGAAGAAAAAATCCATTGATGGAATAACCTGGTCCTTCATTATATTCAGGAAGTCAGCTGACCTCATTCTTTGGGCCATAATGTTGCTGAACCTAGACCTGACCAACTGCAGCAGCCCCAGATCATAGCACTGCCCCCACAGGCTTGGACAGTAGGCACTAGGCATGATGGGTGCATCACTTCACCTGCCTCTCTTCTTACCCTGATGCTCCCATCACTCTGGAACAGGGTAAATCTGGACTCGTCAGACCACATGACCTTCTTCCAGTCCTCCAGAGTCCAATCTTTATGCTCCCTAACAAACTGAAGCCTTTTTTTCAGTTAGCCTTACTGTTTAGTGGTTTTCTTAAGGCTACACAGCTGTTCAGTCCCAATCCCTTGAGTTCCCGTCACATTGTGTGTGTGGAAATGCTCTTACTTTCACTATTAAACACACCCCTGAGTTCTACTGTTGTTTTTCTTTGATTTGATTTGGCCAAATGTTTAAGTGATCACCAATCACGATCATTCAGGATCTTTTCCAACACATTTCTTCCTCAAAGGTTCCCCACTATATCCTTCCAGTTTTTAATATGTTTTCTCTGCTTGATGCATGCCAATGATTTGACCCTTCTTAAACAGGCTAATATCTTTTCCACTACCACAGGATGTGTCTTTTAACATGGTTGTTTAAGAAATGAGAAGCTACTCTTTGCTGTTCAGCCCCAGCCCCTTTTTTAAGCCTTCTGCTCGAAAATGACAAGCCCATAAAGAAAAGAGTACATCTCTTCAACCACAAGGTCTATTTGAATAATTTTGTGTCATCATAAAGGTAACACTTGTGAGATTTGTTCAGATGTGTAATTATCAGTATATATGTTACTGGGACAGAGTAAATGAAGATAGAACACAGAATAATTGGAAGATTTCATTCTCGCCTAAAAAAAACAAAAAACACTTTTTTATAGTGAATATCCCTTAGAAATGATGCAGTAGCAGCTTTAAAACTCTAAAAATAAATACTAAAATATGTAACCATCATCTCTGCAAAGGATTATTTGTATAAAGTGATGCAGAACAAAATTAGAAAGGTTTTACAACAAAATGGTCAGGCGAGAAAATTGACAAAAGACTGCATATTGAGCCAAAGGTCAAAATATATGTATTTTGTCAAATAAAAGCAAAATTCAATAAATGTAGTGTCTGAAATGCATCTGCAGCACTTCCTCGATGTAATAATCTCTTTTGGATCGTTGTTCTGACATTCTTTACTCAAAAATGCTCATAAATAAACCTAAAAACTGTTATATTTCATGATCTGACGTCTCCATTGAGGCCTCATGCATTAAAATACAAAGGGCTATATCTCGGCTGTTGATTAACTGATTTGAATGATTCACATCTTTATCGACTCATCTGAGCCAATAGAATCGAACTGAACTGCTCAAATCCCTCCCAGATGCATCATTGGCCAACCAAATTGGCCACAGTCCGCTGGATCCGGCCCTCCTCAGCTTAGCTCTGTTTCACTCGGCTTCACTCGCCTTGCATATAAAGGGCTCCCCGATCCGGAAATTGCGTAAAAATGTAGTTCTTTTTTCCCTTAACAAACATAGAGGCCATGTGCATCACCGTAGGATGATCAGAAGCTCTCAAATTCGATGTTTTATGACAAAACAACAAAGGGAAGACACATTTTTTGGACTCCTGCGACAGTCTACCATCTTCTTTGGCTACTGGTTTCCTGAGTTTTGGTGGTAGAACGATGTATTAGGTGTCAATGGAAAGGTCTCGACCTCAGCTTTCCACAGATGCCCCGTATGTGCGTGTAGCTTGCTGTAGGCCAGGGCTAGAGGTGAAAATGTGTCGAGTGGGATTCCAGGGGGCGCAGTACAGATTTTTATTTTTTTTAATTAATTTGCTTGGTGTTTTAATTGTGTTTGGTGTATATAATAATGGCTTATGTGTTCGTGTGGCTGAGTTTTTCCTGTTTAATTTGATGCACAACATGACTGTAGTCTTAAAGGAACAGTTCACTGTTTTTTGCAGGTGTGTCGAGGAGCTTTGCTCTTCAGCCCCCAGCTGAAAGATAATCATCCATGCAGTAATTATCCAATGGGAGGCCCGTACCTATTTGCTTATTTAAATCTAGGTGGCACCTTTTTTTTGGCCAGGCAGTGTATATTTAATATGAATATGGCCTGTGTCTCTGTACTGATGTTCAAAGGTTTCATATTGTTCTAGAGTCTGGGTCCATTAACAACTTTTTGTGCTGACGGTGCCCCATACCTTCAGTTTCAGTGGCTCTCACAGATGATCACAATCTTCTGCTCCATTTCTTGCAACCTTCTGGTCTGTGTCATACAGACCACGCACTGAATAATGTCACTCATCCAACAGAAGCATCATTCAAGCCATTTAAATTGAAGTAACAGAGCAGGTAACAATTTTAAAAAGACGAGTCAGATCACTCTCTCCTCCGTCACTGTTGTTCAAAATGCTGGTAACAAAAGTCCGAGCTCTTCATAATTTGATTGGCTTGTATGGACAGACACATAAGGGGGCTTGGGGGGGTGATGAACCGTTTCTGAGAGCACTGTGACAAACGAGTCAGCTGACACCGAGGGTGCTCTTGTGCTGCCTGGGTTCTCCTAATGTTTTGTCGTCTCCCTGCTCAGACAAAAGCCTTTAAAAAGTCTTTCAGTTCAGGGCCTCATTTATAAACACTGTGTACTCACAAAAGAAAGTGTATGCCACTAGTAAGCAACTTTTAGTGACTGTGCGCACCTCCTTGGCAGCTCTGACACTGCCGTATGCACAAAATCTGGACAAACGTTAAACTGCGACCCCAACAGTAGAAGGATGAAATTAAAGACAGCTCTGTGGAACTGATACATTTATGTGAAATAATCGAATATTACACATTTCACAACACATCATAAATGAAGGATATGTTTACAAAAATGAAGAAAGAGGAAAAATGTATATTGATGCCCCAGGGAGTGTGCGAATGCATGCAGTCATATTATTGAATCAATTCTGTCCTTGAGAAACAAACCTCACAAGTTTTAATGAAATCCATTCACATAAACAATAAGGCGGACAGTAACCGTGTTCCCTTAATGTGCCGTACTAATAAAGTTTTATATTAATAATAATTATAATTAAAACAACATGATGGTTGTACCAAACTGCTGATCAGTTAGGCTACAACACCTGTAGCTGTTAAGGAGATGAAGTGATGGTTGGATATAAAAAAAGCACGCACTCACAATGCGTAAAGACGCACAGTGGCTGATCTGCACTGCTGGAGGACCTGAAGCACGGGAGACTCTGACATCCGTGTCCACCCCCCCGCCTCCATCACCACACCACTCAGGAGGGATTCCCCAATGACCCCGACAGCTTTTCGTCTGTAGGGGGGCTCCGGTGTGCCCTTTCCCCCACCTGTCACACAGACACTCTTTCTATGGAGAGCAATTTGCCTTTCCACCTCCACTTTTATGTCGGACCACGACATAAAAGTGCCACAGCTTTAGAGTTGATTGTGATTTATTAATGGAAACAGGCGTGAGCACTCTTTTATTAATCTGAAAGTTTTTGTTCCTGTGATTCCTGCATATGCCACCTACAGTGATCTTTCCTACACACAGTTTTATAAATGAGGCCCCTGGTTCTTACAGGTAAAGTCATAAACTCCCCTTAGACTTGTGGGGGGTCTTCAGTTATAGACTGACCTTGAACTGAGAGCTGTTCTCATTGTCCTCATCTGACCTGAACCTTCAGTCCTGAAGGTATTTTGGGCTTTTTTTAATAGTACAGGGTCTAGTGTGCAGGGGCTTCAGGCTGGACTCAAACCCTGACCTGAGTGAGTGTGTGGACTTGAACTTTAAAAAAGGAGAAAGACGGATGGAAGTGGAAGTTCAGAGGCAAACACCAGGTAACAGAGCAGGAACTCACCTGTTCAGGTGTTGGGTCATATGTGGGTGCCGACGGGACAAATGAAATCAGTTAATGGACCCAGACCTCCATGAAGACCGTCCTGACCCTGCAGCTGACCTTATCTGCTCTGCTCATTCTCTCTCAGCACGAACATCTCCTTTTATTTTAATGATCTTTGGTTATTGATTTTCTCCTTTGATCATTCACTCACCTGTTACCTGATCTGATTGTGAACTCTCTGATTCGTTAATCAGTCAACTGATTAATCTGCTGAGTCATGAGTTCACAATTTAACAACTTAGTTCATCATAAAGGTCATCGGGTCAACAGTCATCTTTATCTCTGTGGCATGCCCTCCTGCACCTCCATTCAACCACCTCCATCACCCATCCATCCTTCATCCATCTTGACTCCAGTGGTTCAGCTGAATCTCCCCCTCCTCCCTCCCCCCTTCAGTTCCCCCCCTCCCTCTCCTCAGCACCGCGGCGACAGAACGCCATGGCTCAGCGGTGGGAGGCGTCCCTGTTAGCCAATCAGAAGAAGGAGTGAGCATCATGGAGAAGGCCGAGCTGATGGGCGCCACAATGATCCGATGTGTCCTGAGGCGCTGGTGTGTTCAAAAGGTCAAAGGTCAGCTGGTTCTTGATTAGATGAAGGGATCAGCTGATGATCTGTGAGGGCTCAGTGAAGGACACAGTCAGACTGATTTCAGAAACAAAGGTCAGGTGGGGACATTTCTGAACATTTACCAACATAAAGATGGTGATGATGATGATGGTGATGCAGCAGTCTGTGACATGGGGCCTCTAATATTTTATGTTTGGGCACATGTTAAAAACCGCCAGCTCCTCTCTTCCATATATTTGTGATTATGATGCTTCAGATGGAGCTCGTGAAGCTGAGGCTGTCCCAGTAGATACGCTATCTCCTGGTGGACACGAGTCCATGTGATGGCACCCAGCTCTTTATGACATTTATGTTTTTAATCTGCCAGCCGTAACTCTTTGCTGTTCTCTGGGCTCTCACACTTGGCTTCACACTTTGGTGAAGCCTCTTCGTGTTATTTTAATATTTCAGCTGTGCAGAGCGGAAACTTGGAGGTCAACAGCATGTTTGATATTCGTGATCTATTTGGATGGTGACTGTTTTGAATGACCACTGAAACAGGCCAGAGGTGAGCTGCAGGTTTGAGAGTTGGCCATGTTTAAGGTCGTTTGGAGGTCACACTAATGCCGAGGTCAGACTCCATGATCTTCAGGTCACTGCTGGCCACTGTGTCAGAGTGGCTTCCAAACTTTAACAAAGAGGAGTTGCACCCCCCAGGACCTACACAGAGATCCATTAGGGTCCAGAATGAACTCCAGATTTGATCGTCTCCAGTCCTCAGATCCGCTCAGACGGGCCTGCACACAGCCTCTGAGACTCAAGACCCAGTTTGGGAACTGAGGAGTTAGACAATCATGGAGACATAAACCTGTGAGGCAGACCTGACGGGCTGTACCGTGGTACCTGACCGATAATCACCAACAAGATGATGGGAGGAAGAGGGGCGGGGCTAGACAACAGTACTTTACTGCATTTGTTTTTCCAAACACTAAATGGTGGTTGGTTAGCTTGATGCCAATTGTAATGGCCGTCACTTTGCCTGTTGCCCACTGTAGGTGTGTCAACGGTTCATTGAATTGAAAGTCATGTGACTTCATAGGAGGCTTTGGGATGCTTTGAAGACAATCAGTGGACACACCCGATCTTAAACACTGATGAGCCCCCCCGACCCCATTCCCCCCATATCAAGAAGGAGACAATATGGACGAGAGTTAAATAAGACCAATCAGCAGAGCTATATATGCTTCTGTGTGTCAGGCCGTGCCCGGACAGACAGGCTCTGCATGTGCTCCTATTACACAGGGGGGAAGAAGTGCTTCATATCAACAAAAGATTGATTTGACTTGATTTAATTTGATTTGATTTGTCTTTGAATTGATTTGACGTTGATTTGCCTTTGATGTGAATTAGTTTTGAATTTGAATTTGATTGAACTCAAATTAATTTGATTTGATGAAATTCAATTTAATTTGGTTTGATTTGACCTGATTGGACTTTAATTTGTTTTGATGTGACTTTGATGAAATTTGATTTTGATTTAATTTAATTTGATTGGACTGTGATTTAATTTGATTTGATACAACTTGATTTAATATTACTTTGATTTGATTTGACTCTGATTTGATTTGATATTTAAAAGGTTCGGGTTGATTTGATTTGACTTTGATTTGATTTGATTTTAAAAGGTTCAGGTTGATTTGATTTGACTTTCATTTGATTTAATTAAATGTAATTAGATTTTATTTGATTTGACTTTGATTTGATTTGTCTTCAAATTGATTTGAGTTTGATTAGTTTTCATTTTAACTTGATTTGATATAATTTAATTTAATTTAATTTGATTTGTTTTGATGTTCATTTAGTTTATATTGATTTGACTTTGATGTAATTTGATTTTTGATCAAATTTAATTTGATTTGATTTGACTATGATTTTATTTATTTGGACTTTGCTTGACTTTGACTTCGATTTACTTTGTTTTGATTTTACTTTGTTTTAATATGACTTTGATTTGTTTGACTCTGATTTGATTTATTTTAAAAGGTTCAGTTTGACTTGATTTTATTTAATTTCATTTATTCATTCATTTTCTATTCTGCTTATCCCTTTCGGGGTCACGGGGGGGCTGGAGCCTATCCCAGCTGTCATTGGGTGAGAAGCAGGGTACACCCTGAACCAGTTGCCAGCCGATCACAGGGCAACATAGAGAGACAGACAACCATTCACATTCATACTCATACCTATGGGGAATTTAGAGTCACCAATTAACCTAATATGCATGTTTTTGGTCTGTGGGAGGAAGCCGGAGTGCCCGGAGAGAACCCACGCATGCACAGGAAGAACATGCAAACTTCACACAGAAAGGCCCTGCCACGTCCTGGGGATTGAACTGGTGACCTTCTTGCTGTGAGGCATGTGCACTACCTGCTGCACCACCGTGTCACCCTTAATGTAATTTAATTTAATTTAATTTAATTTAATTCAATTTAATTTAATTCATTTTTACTTAATTTGATTTGATGTAATTTTGCCATGAAACAAGTCTCTTTGACCAAATGCTCTCTCTCTCTAGTGTTGCCCTGAACAGTAAAAGATTTAAATTGTATGAATGGATATTTTTGATTGAACTCGTGAAGCATCTGGATAACCAGATTCCTTGTCTTTCATCAGGCAGATCCATCTCGCACAGAGATGACAGAGAGGCCGAAGGTCGTACCAGCAGAGAGCAGTGACCTTCGGCCTCTGACAGGTTGAAAATAACTGTAACAGAGGAAACATGCTGTCGCCCTCCACTCTTCTTCCCAGTCACTGTCTCTGAGATGTTTCTCAGACGTATGTGAAATAAGTCTCATGGAGATGTGAAACAGTCCACCTGGTGTGTCAGTTAGTTACTGATGCCCCGCTGAGTGAAACCACCGACACGTAAGTTCCAGTCTCCCCTCCCTCCTCATCAGTGCTGATATCAGCAACAGAGAGGAGAATGGAAACAGGACACAGGGGAAACAGGGGTAAAACTGCATGCCACGTCACGCAGCTCTGTTGCAGTGTGGAGCTGGACCACTCACAACAGGATTCATTCCATTGAAGCTAGTTTTGTTTCTCCAGTTAGTGTGTTCACACAGAAGGTCCTTCTTTGGGAAAGACTTTCACTGACTTCAGATCAGGCTCTCAAACTCGACAGGAGATGCACAAAAATGTCCTGATATGTCAGTCCTGTTGAAATGGGGTCAAAGGGCATCCTGAGAGTGTCATAATCAGGACAACAGCATCAGCTGAGCTCTCTGCGCTCTGATTGGAGGGTCCCAAAGAAAAAACAGACCTGTTAGACTTTCTGTCAGGAGGTCATGAGGGTCACAGATGTGTTCTGATTGTTTTCCACTATCACACACTACAGGGGGTAAAAACGTGAGTTTTAATGGTCCCATAACGACACATCTGCTGAATCAGGATCCTGATGTTTACAGCATGTGGTCCGACCTCGGCTTCAGTGATGAAGACCTGAAGCTCTACCATCAGCCTGTTATGGTCTCATGCATGCATTCAGTATTAATTTTTCCTGATCAAACTGATCTGATGTTTTACCAAGTAGATTTTGACATATTTTTCTGTCCTGTTGTTTCCTACTCAGATGATGCACTCTGCAGTCTATATTTATGAATCAGCACTGCTTTTTCTCTCAAAGCTTTATTCAGAGGATGACTGTGTGAATATCAGCGACCTGTTTTTATAAAGAATGATCCTTTTTGCTGAGGATGCATGTTTGTGAAGGAGTGTGTTATGATCCGTCCTTAATTCATCAGCTGGATGCACTCACTTTAACCTCATTAATTTAGTTTACTCATTATTTTGGCTGATCAACTCAACGTTCACAAATAAAACAAAACTAATAAAGCAGAGCTCATGCAAGACCAGGAAAAAAGATATATTAAGAAACATGATGAAGGAGAGGTGAAATAAAACTAAGCACTAAGAGTGAGTGAATGAGTGTTTGTAGGTTATTCTTTTGTTGTAAAAATGCCTCTTGTTAATAAACCTTATCCCATCATAAAGCCTGTTATTTCCCTTTAATTGGAGCCCCATCTGTGAGGAACATTCATCTGTGAGATGAGCACCAGAGCTCAGTGTGTGGGCTACACCCGTGACAAATCTGCCAAATCCTGTCTGCCAATCACAAACAGCTGATTCTGACGACGATTTTTGTTTGGAGCTGTTTTATGATTGGATGATTGATGTCTGAAGAAACAAACATATCAGCACTTTACCAATTTATTCATGTAACAAACAGAAGCCTCAGTAGTTTGTGGAAGAACCGCACACAGCCTGGCTCCTCCTCCTCATGCTGGTCACTCTGCTGTGGAGCATCATCTCATTCTCCATCCAGCATCTGTCTGAAGCCAGCGGACGTGGCCGTGTTGGTCACTCTGGCAGGAGCAGCACATCCAAGCAGATTGCACAAGAGTTCAGTGGGGTGGAGGTCAGGACTCCTGGCAGGCCGTCCCATGCTCTCCACTCCCAAACTCTGGAGGTGGTCTCTGATAAACCTGCTCTGTGGGGCGAGTGTGGTCATCTTGGAGAGGGTTCAGGCCCAGACTGTGGAGATATACTAAGCTGCCCATAAGGGGGGATAAAGGGGAAAGCTATCTAGGGCCCCGTCTCATGGAGGGGCCCATGAGGGTTTAGGTAAAAAGGTCCCTCCTATATTGTATTAAAATTTCGTATTAAGTTAAAAAATATGTATATACATTTACAGGGACTTTAGTCCAGTGTTTCTGGTTTTAAACCCATTTTTCTGTTATATGAACAGCCTTATTAACATAATATTATCATTTTGCAGGGCCAGTTGATCTAAAGTATTGGGCCCTCAGTTGTGGGCCTTGTATTGCCATTCAGGGACCAAACCAAAAGTTTGGACAGCGGCAAGGGCCAGCTTTGGAGATTTTAACTCTAATATGTTTACCTGACCCAGGCACCAGCTTTACTAAGTAAGGCCATCAGTTTATTTTAATAAATCACAGCTGGAGGGGCCCAGCCATGTCTGTGTGCAGCCCTGGAGATATGGCATCACCACCGGCAGCAGAATCGCATCAGGATCTCTCTCTGCATTGAGAAAGACTCCTATGATGAGAGGCCCTATTTTTCCAGTGAGGGAAATGTCCCCCCACACACCATCACAGCACTTCAGCCTTCTCCACACCTTAACCTGATCCAGCTGCTGCAGACAGAATCTGGACTCACTGTGAACATGACGTTCTTCCACATGTTCCTCCCAACAGCCAAAGAAATAACCTACCGAACACTGTTAGGGCTGAGCTTATTTATCCTGTAAATGAAACTGCATAGCTATCCGGTTAAAGCAGATTCAGGATCAAATAAAATCAATCCAGATCAGTAATCTTTGTCTTATTCCTGTGAAGATCAGGGGGTCATGGTTCAGGGTCAGGACTGGAGCCTGTCCCAGCTGGTCTTTAAAGTCATCTAAATGAACCTGAGTAAGTGCTGGAGTGTGATCTCAGCTGGAGATGTTTAATTAGAAACGTTCATTTTTGTTCTATGATGGGACTGTAGAGGTCGTTACTCTGACCTCCGATTCTCCCTCTGCTCTTTATTTAAACACGTCTCTTAGTTTAATGATAATTTGAATATAGTTTTCCTCCCTGCTGTTCCCATGGTAAAAAGTGAAGCTGTCTGAATATTTATTTCCTGTATCATCTCTTAATAATCTGATCTGTTTTTCTCTCTGATCATTTATTCTGTTTGATTTTAGTTTGTTGGTCTTAAGTTATAATTGTTAGTTATGATCACCTTATATTGCCACTGAAGGTGTGCTGAACATGTACTTAATAAAGTCTGTGACAACAATGACAACTGTGCTCTTTGGTCTGTTAATCATGCACACACATAAATTAGCGAAGGTTTTAAAAAATCCCATAAGACTTCAGAAGATTCTGTCTTGTCTCAAAGGAAAACTGTTAGATTCTTTGTGCTGTTTTCAGGCATCATAGAGGATGATTGAATGTTAGGCAGATGTCATTTAGAGTACATTTTGACCATTTATTTAGGCTTTTATTTTGATAGAATGGGTCATCTTGGCACTAGATTGATGCAGGAGGAAAGGGGGGGGGGGGGGGGGGGGATGTTTATCAGCAGGATCACGAGGACGCCAACTTATCAGAGTCCTTTAGAGCAGGAAGAGGTGGAGCTATGAGTGAGACAACAGCAGGAAGTGACTGCTCGTACAGAGATTAGCATAGATGCTAACAACAGCAGATTTATCAGATCTGGACCACATGCCTTTATAAATGAAAAACCGAAAACACCTCAAACTTCTTCATGGAGGATGTTTTAGCTCCACTTCCCACATGTTTCGGTGAGTTTGCTCTACAACGAAGCTCCTGTTTTGTATTTTACACCGCGGCAGTTGTGCCTACCACATTATCTTATTGGCCCGCAGTGAATGTAATTGATAGAACGATCGGCCAATCGCCAGCCATACTTTTAAAAGGTTCAGACTCAGCATTCAGAAAACCGAGGTTGGTCAGAGATTATCATGAGGACTGACATTTTTGGAGCATGACTGGTACTGTGTAATGAGCAACAGTTTGGAGTAAAGGAAACAGTCTCAGTGTTTTAAACTTTTATTATTTCAGTACATTAAAAGGTTTTTTATTTAAAAAAATACCAAAAATGATCACATGCATTTGATTTAATTCATGCTTGAACTTAAGGGGCTCTATTTTCGTAGACCAGGGGGTGTGTCCAGGGAATTTTGCAATTTTTGTGCATGGCGCAGTCTGGCGCAGCGAGGTGCTCACACACCTCCGTCCCTCCCACCGGCGCAAGTGGCAAAGAGGGAGGAGAGAAGGTGTGAGTGGGTTTAACACAGCCGAGTGTAATCATAAAATTAATACCTCTCCTTGCCTTTAAATGCCCTGCGGGCGAGGCGCAGTGCCAATTTTACCTTATCATGGACAAAGAGAGCAGCAGCAGCAGTTCCAGGTGGCCAAACTCCTCCCCGGAGGAAAGTGATGTGCTGGTCCGGGAGGTCCAAGCTCGCAGTATCAGAATATATGGTAATGTGAACGGTATATTCGATAAGATAAGATAAGATAAGATATTCCTTTATTAGTCCCACAGGGGGAAATTCCAAAATATACAGCAGCTGCAGGATACAAGAGAAATATAAGAAAGAAGAATTTTACTGAAAATAAGGTAATTACAAGTCAGATACAGTAATGTAAAAATAGAAATAAAAATTTTAAAAAAGTATATAAAAGTATATACTATATAGTAAGTGGCATGTTTACAGTTCTTATGTACATGTTTGTTGTTTAACAGATGGTTGGTTATGTACATGTTGATATTTTACAGGTGGAGATTTGAGATATTCTAATATAAATATGATGGCTATGTACATGTTTGGTATTTTGCAGTGAAACATTATCACATATAAATATAAATATGGTTTATTGCACACTGGAGAGGTTTTTGTTATAAAGTCTGACAGCTGCAGGGAGGAAGGACCTGCGATACCTCTCCGTCACACACTTCGGGTGGAGCATCCTGTCACTCACTGAGCTCCTTAGTGCAGTGAGTGTGTGTTGGAGGGGGTGGGAGTCTTTGTCCATCATGGAGGACAGCTTGGTTGTAGTCCTCCTCTCCACCACCTCCTCCACTGGTTCCAGAGGGCATCCCAGGACCGAGCTGGCCTTCTTTATCAGTTTATCCAGTCTCTTCCTGTCAGCTGCTGTGATGCTGCTCCCCCAGCAGACCACTCCATAGAAGACTGCAGAGGCCACAACAGAGTCATAGAAGGTCTTCAGGAGTGCCCCCTGCACCCCAAAAGACCTCAGTCTCCTCAGCAGATAGAGTCTGCTCTGTCCTCTTTTATAAAGTGTGGTAGTATTATGAGTCCAGTCCAGTTTATTGTTAAGATGAACACCCAGGTACTTATAAGATGTCACCATCTCAATGTCCCTTCCCTGAATGTTCACTGGTGATGGGGGGAGTGGGGGCGCCTGCGGAAGTCCACAACCAACTCCTTGGTCTTATCAGAGTTGATGTGCAGGTGGTTCTGCTGGCACCAGTCCACAAAGTCCTGGATGAGTTCTCTATACGACTGGTCGTCCCCGTTCGTGATGAGGCCGACGATGGCAGAGTCATCAGAGAATTTCTGGAGGTGGCAGGTGGGTGACAGGTGGGAAAAGTCTGCAGTATAGAGGGTGAAGAGGAACGGCGCCAGCACCGTTCCCTGGGGGGCCCCTATACTACAGAGGACAGTCTCTGACACACAGTCCCGGGTCCTCACATACTGTGGGCGGTTGGTGAGGTAGTCCACAATCCTGCATGTGAGGTGTTGGTCCACACCAGAGAGCTCCAGCTTGTCCCTCAGGATGGCCGGCCTGATGGTGTTGAAAGCACTGCTGAGGTCCAGGAAAAGGACCCGAACAGAGCTCCCAGGCGACTCCAGGTGGGACAGAGCTCGATGGAGGAGGAAAATGATGGCGTCGTCCACTCCGATGCCAGTCTGGTACGCAAACTGCAGTGGGTCCATGGATGGGCTCACCAGGGGGCGCAGGTTGGCAAGGACCAGCCGCTCCAGGGCGTTCATGAGGTGGGATGTGAGGGCCACCAGTCTGTAGCAGCTAGGGTCCTTGGGATGGGGGGTCTTTGGCACCAGTACCATGCAGGATGTCTTCCAGAGGCGTGGTACCCTTCCCAGTTTCAGGCTCAGGTTGAACAGATGTCCAAAAATCCCACTCAGCTGGTCTGAGCAGGACCTGAGCAGTCTGGGACTGAGGCCGTCTGGTCTTGCAGCCTTCCTGGTCTTCATCCTCTTGAACTGATTCCTCACCTGGAGAGATGTGAGGGACAGGCAGGGGGACTGTGTGTCCTGGGGTGGGGCTGGATACTGGAGGGGGGGAGGTGATGGGGGGCTGGGGGGGAGCTAGTGATGGTCTCCTGGGTACTGTAGGGGGGGAGGGGGGGGGTGAGGGGGGAGTGGGTGGAGCTGGTGGTGGTGAGCTGGGTACTGTAAGGGGGGAGGTGAGGGGGATGGGGGGAGGGCTTGGGCAGAGCGATGGACGGGGGCTGCTGCAGGGCTGTCATAGCTGGGGGAGGGGCAGACGCTTCCTCAAACCTACAGAAGTAGGCGATCAGTTCATCTGCCCACTTCTGGTCCCCGGCTGACTGGGAGTTGGACCCCTGGTGGCCCGAGATGGTTTTTAGGCCTTCCCAGACTCCCTAGGTGTTTTTCTCCTCCCTGATTTTCCTCCTCAGCTCCTTCTCCTTGAAATTCTGGTCACTTCTGATTCTGATTTAAACTTTATCACCCAGACCAAGACTAACAAGTCACATGAACCCCCGTGTCCCACAATAACCTGTCAGACACAGTTACATGAACTCCCTTTGACTCATGAGAGCCCGGCATGGCACTAAGAAGAGCTGGACTCCACCATGGTCTTGGACCACGACCAGAGTCAAAGATCAGAGATAAATCAGGGACAAGGTCCTCAGACTCAAACACAGACCAAATGTCCACGTGAGGAGGATCAGAGGAGGACTGAAAATAATAACCCAAAGATCTGGGGTCAATAACACACTAAAACTGATCCATGCCCGAGGCCCCAGTAACTGAGCAGTGTCAGAACGCTGAAGCCGTTCTCCACAGTCCAGTGAAGGCAGACCAGGCCATAAATCCATAAATAATAAAATATAGATGTTACAAGAGAGGAAAGGAAAGCACTGCACAGGGCACCAATCACAGGATTGTAGTGATCTGCTCTAGATCAGAGGATGAGGATAAAGATGAGGATGATGATGATGGTGATGATGATGATGATGATGGTGATAGTTAAGATGATGGTTGGGGCTGGATATTGTTAAAAACCTCACGATTCGAATCTATTTCAATTCTTGCAATTCAATATCGATTCAATAAGAAGTAGAAATACAAAAATAATTAGAGTACCTGTTGACAATTTTTTACTTTTTTTTATTTTGATGCCAATGTGAACATTATGTGGTATGTCATCTCATATTTTTGAGCAAAAATCTGGAAATAAAATTTTGCACAGTAATAACTTATTTGTGTATATAGAGTACAAAAGTAAAAACATGACAGTTAACTCTATAATTATAAATGTCCACCTGGACTTTTTTGTCAACAAATGTGCCAGGTTCCTTTGAATACATTTTTTCACCCTTTTTTCACAAGAAATAAAAGTAAACAATTCTTGCAAGTATATTGAATTGAATTGGGAGGGGAATGATTGCAATGCATTGATGAATCGATATTTCTGCCCACCCCTAATGATGGTGATGACGGTGATGACGGTGATGGGGATGTTGGTGATGATGATGATGATGAGGACGATGATGGTGAGGCTTATGATGGTGAGGATGATGATGATGATGATGATGATGATAATGAGGATAATGGTGATGATGATGATGATGAGGAGGATGGTGAGGATGATGGTGATGATGATGATTATGATGATGGTGATGATGGTGAGGCTGATATGGTGAGGATGATGACGGTAATGATGAGGATGAGGATGAGGATGATGATGATGGTGATGATGATGAAGATGATGGTAAGGCTGATGATGGTGAGGATGATGATGGTGATGAAGAAGATGATGATGAGGATGAAGATGATGATGATGATGATGGTGATGATGATGAAGATGATGGTGAGGCTGATGATGGTGAGGATGATGGTGAGGATGTTGATGGTGATGAAGAAGATGATGATGAGGATGAGGATGATGATGAGGATGATGATGAGGATGATGATTATGATGATTATGAAGATGATGATGAGGATGATGGTGATGATGAAGAGGATGATGAGGATGAGGATGATGGTGATGACAGGCCTATATCAAACCTTCTAACTACAGGCCTGTATCAAACCTTCTAACTACAGACCTATATCAAACCTTCTAACTACAGACCTATATCAAACCTTCTAACTACAGGCCTATATCAAACCTTCTAACTACAGACCTATATCAAACCTTCTAACTACAGGCCTGTATCAAACCTTCTAACTACAGACCTATATCAAACCTTCTAACTACAGGCCTATATCAAACCTTCCATTTACCTCAAAGATCCTGGAGAAAGTAGTGGCTAATCAGCTTTGTGACTTCCTTCAAAACAGACAGCCTGTTCGAGGACTTTCAGTCAGGATTTAGAGCTCATCACAGCACAGAAACTTCTGTACTTAAAGTAACTCATGATCTACTCTCAGCTTAAGATGGGGGACTTCTCTCAGTACTTGTTTTGTTACATCTCAGTGCTGCTTTTGACACCATTGATCATAATGTTTGATTAAAGAGATTAGAGGAATTATTGGGATTACAGGGACTACCCTAAATTGGTATAAGTCCTACTTATCTGATAGATACCAGTTTGTACATGTGAACAATAAGTCTTCTGTGCACACTAAAGTAAGTTCCGGAGTTCCTCAAGGCTCTGTACTAGGTCCACTGCTCCTCTCCATATACATGCTTCCCCTCGGTGATATCATGAGGAAATACTCCATAAATTTTCACTGACAACTGTACATATCAATGAAGCCAGGTGAGACAATCAGTTATCTAGACTTGAAGCGTGTCTGAAGAACATAAGAACCAGGATGGCCAGAAATTTTCTTCTTCTTAACTCAGACAGAGGTCAGAGGTCACTGTGCTGGGCCCCTGACACCTTAGGGAGACCATTTCTAATGATTTAACTGCCGTAGATGGCATGACTACATTTACATAATGTTAGAGCAGGAGGCAGGGAGGATGATATCCAGCTATGATCTTCTCTTTGCCATAAAAGGTTCTTCCTATTTAAAGAACAGGTACCTTAACTTAAAACAAACGCTCAGAGGCAAGCTGAACTGTCTTTCGTCTGAGCTTTGACATCGCTGATTGGGACCAGAGACAGTTGGCGAGTGAGCGGCGGGACATTGGGTGGCCCCCACGGCACAACAACTGAGAGGGGGTAGTGGCTTTCGGCAGCCCTGCCAGCGGTCACTGGTGCAGGCGCATGAGTGCTGTAACACCGGCAGCCGTCGAGACCTAACAGCCGGGAGGGGGAAGTGGTCTTTGGCAGCCCGGCCAGCGTAACAGCTGGGAAAGGTCGTTGGCAGCCAGGTCAGCGTTTGCCGGGACAGGTGGGTGAGTGCCGGGAAGTTGGTAGGCACCTATGGCCCATCAGCCGTGAGTGGAGGGGGCCTTCGGCAGATCAGCCGGCAGTTGCCGGGTCAGGAGGCTGGGTGCTGGGAAGTCAGTTATTCCTCATGGTGCAACGGCTGGGTAAGAGAGGGTAACATTCTATGGTCTCATCGTTTCATACAGCCATAGCCTAGCATAGCTGCTAACATAGCTGCTAGGCTAGGTTGCTATAGCTAAGGCATAGCGTACCTTAGCATAGCTGCATGGCTATTGTGATCATTAGCAAGCGGTCGAGATCACCTAGCAACAAGCTTTGAGGAAAGTGTTGTTAAAATCGTTACAAAAGGACATGGAGGAAATCAAGGAGTCCATGAACATTATGTCAGGGGAGATGGCAACACTAATGGAACAGCAGTCAATAATAACTGATCTTCTGGCTGAAGTCAAAGAACTTAAAAAAAAAAAACTTGGATCAAGAAAGGAAAATAGATTTGCTGGAAAGTCAAGGGGCAGACTTAGAACAGTACTCACATATGAATGACATAATCATCACAGGACTTAAAATCAAACCCAAAACTTATATTCAAGCTGTAAGGGGCTCGGGGGCAGAGAATGGGTCCAGTCCACCTGGACTGCTAACTGCAAGGTATTTGTCAAACCAAAGGGTGCTCCAGAAAATGCCAGAGGGCAATGGATCAAAAACATCGAACACCTGGAGAGTTTGGATAAAGACCTGTAAGATGTGAAGTACCCAATATGATAAAAAGATAGCTTAAATCATGGAATACTTAAGTATAACTTTAACTATAACATAGAACTATGAATAGGTTAAGACACAATGTATAGAAAAATGTGTAGGTATAGGTGTGTAGATATATACATACATATAATACATACGTATATATATGTATATATATATTTTTATATATATATATATATACACACACACACACACACACACATATATATATATATATATATATATATATATATATATATATATATATATATATATATATATATATATATATATATATATATATATATATACACATATATATACACATATATATACACATATATATACACATACATATATATATATATATATATATATATATATATATATATATATATATATATATATATATATATATATATATATATATATGTATGTACCCCCTCCTGGAGCCACCACCTTATCACGGTGGAGGGGGGTTTGCGTGCCCCAATGACCCCAGGAGTTATGTTGTCAGGGGCTTTATGCCCCTGGTAGGGTCACCCAAGGCAAACAGGTCAAACAGGTGGAAGGGGCCAAGGTGGTCGGGTGCATTGTGAGCTGGGTGGCAGCCAAAGGCGGGGACCCTGGCGGTCCGATCCCCGGCTGCAGAAGCTAGCTCTAGGGACGTGGAATGTCACTTCTCCGGTGGGGAAGGAGCCAGAACCAGTGGAACCAGTCCTCGACCCGTTCACGGATAAGCGGAAGAAGACAGATGGATTGAATATATATCTATGTATATCTATATATATATATATATATATATATATATATATATATATATATATATATATATATATATATATATATATATATATATATATATATATATACACATATATATATATATATATATATATATATATATATATGTATATATATTACATGTATGCATAGTAAATATTAATAAAATATGGTAGAATCTGAACAGGACATTGATTCAGATCAAAACTTTCTGGATAGCATTAAGCCATTAAGTACATACATTACCCATGAGCAAGATATTTGTATTATTCACTTCAGTAGTAGAAGCTTACGCGCGAATTTCCATAACATTAAAAGATATTTAGGGAAATTTAAAAAGCCCTTCAACATCATAGCCATCTCTGAAACCTGGATTGATCCACAACAAGGCGATGACTTTGACTTGTTAGGCTATGATTTTCATAAATCGTAGGAATGGGAAGGGTGGAGGAGTGGCTTTGTTTTTTGATGAGTCTCTGTCATACAAGGTCCTTAAAAATCTGTCATTGGTTATTGATGAGGTCATGGAATGCATCACCATAGAAGTGAGTTTACAAGGAATGAAAAATGTTATAGTCAATTGTGTGTATAGGAAACCAGGTAGAAATATTGATATATTTAGTGCCATCATGGGAAAAATATTATGTACTGGCTGAAGAAATAAACAATACTGAACAGCCTATTGCTGATGCAGACATTGTTATTGACAGTGTGAGGGATTTGGTATCTTTGGGATCAGTGACACAGAAAGACATCATTGACATTGATAAACTAGAAAAGCACTCAGAGAGCGCAGACCTCCGCCAAGCAGCTTCGGTCCACTTTGGAAGGAAAATGGTCCTATCTGGCAATGTTAAAGACTCCTTAAAAAATTTCCTGGATCCAGATGGTGATCCGGATCACCCCCAAAATTTAATCAGTTCTTCCATATCCTATTTCCGACAATTCCTGAAAATTTCATCCAAATCCATTCAGAACTTTTCAAGTTATTTTGAACACAAACAAACAAACAGACAAACAGACAGACAGACAGATAAACGCCGGCAAAAACATAACCTCCTTGGCGGAGGTAATTATGTAAAAACAAATTCTCGACAGATGAAGATGGCATTGACGTGTTTTTAATAAAAAATACAATAAACTGCATTTTAGAACCCCTTACCTACATTTTTAATTTGTCCTTCAAAACAGGAGATTTCCAGATAGAATGAAAGTTGCAAAGGTCACTCCACTTTTTAAATCTGGTGATAAACACTCATTCACAAACTATAGACCGGTCTCTGTATTGTCGCAGTTCTCAAAAATTTCGGAAAAACTGTTCAACAATAAACTGGACAAATTCATTGAGAAAAATAACATTCTAAGGGAACGTCAATATGGATTTAGATCAGGTAGATCCACCTCCCTTGCTTTGATGGAACTAATTGAGGTAATATCCACAAGTCTAGATACAAAGAAATAAACACTTGGAATATTCATTGATTTGAAGAAGGCATTTGACACCATAGACCATGGCATATTACTGAAAAAGATGGAGAAGTACAGCATAAGGGTAGTGGCTCTAAACTGGCTTAGGAGCTACATCAGCAACAGAGTTCAGATTGTTCAGATGGGTCACAACAGGTCTAGGTGTCTAGATATTATTTGTGGTGTCCCACAGGGGTCAGTACTGGGCCCTGAATTATTCATTTTATATATCAACGATATATTTAAAGTGTCTGAGTTTCTGAAGTGTGTTGTTTTTGCTGATGACACCAATATTTTATGTACTGGAGATAGAGCAGCTGTTAAACATGGTCCTGAATGAATTGTGTAAACTTAAATGCTGGTTTGACAAAAACAAACTATCACTTAAACATAAGTAAAACAATGTTTATGTTTTTTTGGAAACAGAATAGTTGACAGGAAAATTGAGTTAGCAATTGACAAGGTAACTATTGAAAGGGTCTATGAAAGTAAGTTTTTGGGCACTCTGATTAACCATGAGTTCTGCTGGAAACCACACATAAAATATCTGTGCTCAGAAATGTCAAGAAGCATTGGTATGATCAGTAAATCAAAGTATTTATTACCACAAAAATCATTACGCACACTCTACTGCTCCATGATGCTCCATACTGTGTAGAAGTCTGGGGAAACACATACAAGTCCAATCTGCAAAAGATCTGCACATTACAAAAAAGAGTTATCCGGATCATAAATCACACTGGATACAGAGATCACACCAACCCTCTGTTTTTAAATTCCAAATTGTAAAATTTTATGATATTGTAAAGTTGCAAACAGCACAAGTGCTATATAAAGCTATAAGAAAATTGTTACCTGGTAATTTACAAAAGATGTTCAATTCCAGAGAGGGGGGCTACTATTTAAGGGGTGAACATAATTTCATTTGTCCGATGGTCCATGCAGCTCTTTAAAGTACTGTAAGTGCATTTCTGTTTGTGGTGTCAAACTCTGGATGTCACTTTAAAAATGTGCAATAATAGGCAAATATTTAAATTACATTATAGACAAGTATTATTAGATTCATGCGAGTAATTGAATGATAACTTGGTTTTATACCTAAATAATTTGTTACCATATAATTAATTTTAAGTAAATATATTAAGACTGATCAATATTAACATATGCAATTAATTATTGTAAATAACATAAAAAAATTTTTAGAGCAGATATTTTGTGGAGAAGCTTATTTTGTCTTAATTAGGAGATAAATAAATGATTATGAATACAAGAGTGTGATTTAAATAAGTATTCATGCAAACATTACGGATGATATTTAAATATATGTATATACTACATATGTGTATGATGTGTAGATCTGTATAGATATATATTTAATATATACATTAATATTTTTCTGAGGTGCTTGCAAATGATCATAATCATTACACTGATCAAACTGATGAAATCTACAGTGTCAGAGGGGAAGAAAAGGGGCTGAGGGGATAAAGGGACAGCAGGTGCACTGTCAGATGCGTTCGTTCCTGTGTAAGATGTATCCTGGATTGAAAAAGCCAGACCGGTGTTTTTATTCCGAGTTGCCCCCATTGTCACACAATGCAGGGTAACCAGAATCTGGGAGTATATTCAGCTGAACGCAGGGATAGACAGAGGTACAGGTCAGCACTGGAGTTCAGGTTTTTTGCTGAGAGGTGGCAATGCAAGACCTCACATGTAAACAGGAACTCCAGCAAGAAGCAACCACAATAGAGTAAAAACAAGGCAAAAGCAGGACCAGCCGCTTCTTAAATAACGAGTCATGAATTTAAACCAGCAGAATCAACCAGGAAGAAGGCACTTTTTTATCATGAAGAGATCAGATCCATTAGAAGAGAGTCAACATCGCGTCCTCCCTCCTGCTCCAGCAGATGGACAGAGCTGGTGGGCACACAGCGTGGACAGCATGGATCAGATCCTCCAGGACCGGCAAACAATTTCGAGTAGGATCACACACACAGTGTAGCAGACGAAGCTATCGTTCAGAATTGAAAGATTTGAAGATAGCCTGTGTCTCCAGGTGCACACTGAGGCAGCTGTGTACTGGAGAAGTCAGTCCCGACTTAAAGATAGGGTTAATTGCATCCACGCAATGTCAATTTAAAATCCATAATAGTGTATCAGTATTGTCCAATAACTGGCAGGAAAAGTAGATGGTGATATCCCAAAACTGCATTGATAAAAGTTGATTTAAACACAGACACACACACAGACTGAGAGGACTAAAGGAAATATTGATGAAAAATTAGGTACAACTGCTACTTTTACTGCCACTAAATGTCATTATAATAATAATGTCAAAAGGTAATAACATAATAGTTAAATATAAGTAATATTATTACAAATAGCAGTTATATTGTGTAATTTTTTGGGGGGGCATTTTTGTGTCTTTATTGATAGGGGAGAGTGACAGTGAATAGGCTTGTGAAAGGGGGTGAGAGAGTAGGGGACGACACTCTGCAAAATGGCCACAGGCTGGATTCGAACCCGGGCCAGCAGAAGTACATACATGGGACGTGCATGGTTGCCAACCACTCCACCAAACCAGCACCCCATATTGTGTAATTATTTATTATTAAAACAATTAATATAATTGTAAAATATTGAGTCAGTGTAAATGTTTGTCAGTGTCACACTCCCAGTGTTAACATGTGTTTTATTAAGGATTTATTACTTTCACACGCACAGTGTTAACATAAGTCAGTGTCACACTTAAACTCAGAGTGTTTACATGAGTTGGTATGGATTTATTTTAAACACATTTATAGTGCTATCATGGGTTATTACTACTTTATTAATGTCACACTTACAGTGTTAATATGAGTTAGTATAAATAAATTTCTGTCAGAGTCTTGGAGTTAACATGAGTTAGTTTGGATAAATTACTTACACTCTTAGAGTATTATCAAGGCTTTCTGAATTAAGTTCTGTCACACTCAGTGTTAACATGAGTTTTATTATGAATTTATTACTGTCACACTCACAGTGTTAACATGAGTTACTATGGATTTAATACTGTCACACTTGCATTGTTGACATGAGTAAGTATGAGTTTATTTTTAACACATTTATAGAGTTATCATGAGTTATGATGAATTTGTTACTGTCACACTTACAGTGTTAACATGAGTTAGTATAAATGTATTTCTGTACCACTCACAGTGTTAACATAACTTCGTGTCACACTCACACTCAGTTTTAACATGAGTTAGTGTCACACTCACACTTAGTGTTAACATGAGTTAGTGTCACACTCACAGTTTTAACGAGATAGTGTCACACTCACAGCGTTAACATGAGTTCGCATCACACTCACACTCAGTGTTGACATGAGTTAGTGTCACACTCACACTATTTATGAGTTAGTGTCACACTCACACTCACAGTGTTAACATGAGTTAGTCTCACACTCAGTGTTGACATGAGTTAGTGTCACACTCACAGTGTTACCATGAGTTAATGTCACACTGACACTCAGTGTTGACATGAGTTAGTGTCACACTCACACTATTTATGAGTTAGTGTCACACTCACACTCACAGTGTTAACATGAGTTAGTCTCACACTCAGTGTTGACATGAGTTAGTGTCACACTCACAGTGTTAACATGAGTTAATGTCACACTCACACTCAGTGTTGACATGAGTTAGTGTCACACTCACAGTGTTAACATGAGTTAATGTCACACTCACACTCACAGTGTTAACACGAGTTCGCGTCACACTCACACTCAGTGTCACACCCACAGTGTTAACATGTTTCACATTGGTCCTCAGGAAAAGAGAACCTCAAACGTCCACATCAGACCAACATCTTCATCCAGATGATACAAACATTTGACCCTTACAGTCAGACTCAGAGCTGTCCTCAGAGATTCCTCTGGATGTTTCCTTTTCAATGCAGTCAGTTTAAGGGATTCAGTGCCCTTGTGTATTTGTGTTAGAGATAGCTCCTCACATCATTACTCGTATTATTTCTCAACCGTTTAATCTTTTTTTTTTTTTGCCATATATTTTTATTTATTTATAGATTTAGTATTATTTACAGAAGAGATCCCATAAATCCTTCCCCACCCACCCACTCCCCTCACATAGCAACAGGAAGGGTTCAATTAAATAAAGAAAAATAAAAATAAATAAATAAATAACTGATAATTAAATAAATGAATACAAATCTACATAAGCATCTGCATGTACATTAGATGCACCCATAAACACATATAAATATGCAGGTAAATCAAATATCATTTCCAAAGTTTTCACAATTTCAAAATTTATCATCTCAGAAAGAGTTCAATCTGCCTCATCCTTTGTGCACAAGAGCAAGACAAGTGTCCCATACTCCATGAAAAGCCTTTGGGTTCTTCTTCAAATTATAGATTATTTTTTCCAGTGGAATATAAGATGATAGCTCTTTCAGCCACATACACTGCCCGGATAAAAAAAAAGTTGCCACCAAAAAACAGGGTCACACACTCTAATATTTCATTGAACTGCCTTTAGCTTTGATTACAGCACAGATTTGCTGTGGCATTGTTTCAATAAGCTTCTGCAATGTCACAAGATTTGTCACAGATCATAGCACTGCCCCCACAGGCTTGGACAGTAGGCACTAGGCATGATGGGTGCATCACTTCACCTGCCTCTCTTCTTACCCTGATGCTCCCATCACTCTGGAACAGGGTAAATCTGGACTCATCAGACCACATGACCTTCTTCCAGTCCTCCAGAGTCCAATCTTTATGCTCCCTAGCAAACTGAAGCCTTTTTTCCAGTTAGCTTTACTGTTTAGTGGTTTTCTTAAGGCTACACAGCTGTTCAGTCCCAATCCCTTGAGTTCCCTTCACATTGTGTGTGTGGAAATGCTCTTACTTTCACTATTAAACATACCCCTGAGTTCTACTGTTGTTTTTCTTCTATTTGATTTGGTCAAACGTTTAAGTGATCACCGATCACGATCATTCAGGATTTTTTTCAACCACATTTCTTTCTTGAAGACAATGATTCCCCACTATCCTTCCAGTTTTTAATAATGCGTTGGACAGTTCTTAACCCAACTTTAGTAGTTTCTGCAACCTCCTTAGATGTTTTTTTCTGCTTGATGCATGCCAATGATTTGACCCTTCTTAAACAGACTAACATCTTTTCCATGACCACAGGATGTGTCTTTCCACATAGTTGTTTAAGAAATGAGAAGCTACTCATTGCATCAGCTGGGGTTAAATAAGTTGTTGTCAGCTGAAAGATAATCACACGTGCAGTAATTATCCAACAGGAGGCTCGTACCTACTTGCTTAGTTAAATCCAGTTGGTGAGTTTTTTTTTGGCCAGGCAGTGTATTTAAGCATGGTGGTGTAACACTTTTCCATTTAAAGGCAATACACTTAACTGCAGCTATCAAGGCCATTTTAACAAATCTGATATTATATTCAAAATGTAAAGGTAGTATGGAATCATCTCCCAGTAACACTAGCATCGGATTTAAAGCAAACTCAAAATCAATCACTGTTTTAATAGTGTCTTTGACAGCTTTCCAAAACTCGTTCAGATGGGAGCATGACCAAAACATGTGAACAAGAGAGTCAGTCTCTATTTTGCATCTGGGGCACAGAGCCGAGAGATTGGGGTTCATTTTATTTAGACGTTGTGGTGTATAATATACTCGTTGAATCAAATTAAATTGTTGCAGTCTATGACAACTGTTAAACGAAAATGTCTGACTCTTACGACAGATTGCTTTCCACTGTTCATCCTTAATTGCAACCCCAAGGTCTTGCTCCCATTGAAGCTTTGGCCCTACTGGACCACCTGTTTAATCTGAATCTTAGAATGAAGTTTAACAACAGACTAATAGACCTGTGAATAATGTACAGTGTTTCTTTGGTCACCACAGCCCTACCTTAGACGACACAGATCAGTGTTTCTACTGCAGGAGATTTCTGAGAGAGATCCTTCAGCTGCAGTCTGCATTAAAACAAGGACTGTCTGCTGGATCCATGCCGTGAGGACAGGACCCGTCCATGTGTGGGAGATCTTTACATACAGTGGTTTGTCCTCTGGTCACCAGCAGAGGAAGCCAGAGGACAGCAGCTCAGGGACAATAAACCACATGAAGAAGGTCAATGATTCTGCCTGTTTCAGTGCAGAGGCCAAACACAGTCTTTAATACCTGTTTGATTTTTTTTATGGACTTTTCCTTTATTTGAGAAACATGACTGTGAATACAGCGGGATGCAGGGAACAGAGTGTGAGGACTGACATGTGATAGTGAGGTCAAAGGTCAGACTCAAACAGACTTTGGAAAGTCAATAAATAGAGCATAAAGAAATGAAGCATATTGACTTATGGACCAATGGCGGCTCAGATTCTGCTCATACTTTCACCGTCTGCTCCATCTGAAGGTTTGATTCACTTCTGAGCCTTCAAAAAATCTGACTGGACTCCCCAGAAATCTTTAATCCTTATCTTTAGAGGTGAGCTTTGTCACATAGGCACAATTGACCTTACATCTCATGCTCAGTATGTGCTCCTCAACGAGAACATACAGACACCTCCCAGCAGGAAGTAGCTGGGCCCCCAAAAGGTTTCATATATGGGCCCCAGGCAAAATCTGATGACATCACCCTGCAGACGCTGGACCAGCATGGTTAGTACTGGTCTGCATCCTGGACCATGCTCCAGTCAGCTCTGGGGAAGCTTGTTCCAGGTCACTGACTTCCGAGCTAACTTCACTGAGTCAACAGCGATGATGATTTTAAATATAGGCAGAAGAGGGGCCCCCACGAGGGAACATCCAGCTCATCATAAAGACTGAACATGATGCATCTGATGGGTGAGTATTAAATACCAGATCAATAATAAAAATGATAATTAGATTTAAGGTGGATTATGCCATGTTTTTGGACCCCTGAACTCTTTAGCCTCCACCCTCATCCAGGCCCTGCTCACTTCTATCTCCAGCATGTTGACTGTAATCTGGCACCACCACGACTGTGTGTTTAACAGGTTTGTTTACACGTCCTGGTCCTGAGGCAGACCTCTGCGGACCTTTGGCCCTGAACCTTCATGGTGTGCAGCGGACACAGGAGGCTCCAGGTCTTCATCTGAACTCATGTACCATCACTTCGTTAAAGTTAATCCTCTCGTCACTGGTTTAGTCTCTATGATCTCCTCAGTTCATGAGCTGCCAAGTCCTCCACCTCTGGATCTGTCTGTGTCCTCACCTGTACAGGTAAAGTGCTCACTCTGAGAGGAGACCAGAGGTAGAGACACTAAGCAGGTAAAGCTCCACCTGTCTGATGACACAATGAGGCTCACCAAAAGTATCATGGATCATTAAGACATGGACACAAGTGTGGACAGATCTGGATGACTGGATGAGGCAGCATCATTTAGCCATTGTGGTCAAATTCACCATAACACCAAAGAGATCATTGAAACATGATGGGGTCCAATTACTCCGACTCTTCTGACTAATGAAAGTTGAGTCTGGTAACAGCCGGTCATTAACTTACAGGAGATATCAGTTATTAGTTAGTCCGATTAGCAGACAGTGCAGCAGTGTCTGTGTTTTTTCTGGATCTTTTTGATACCTGATCCTGGTCCTTGTGTTGGTCTCAGGTCTCCATTATTCACCCTTCCTGGTTGATAGCTGTTGATGCCACCTGCTGGATGGACATGGCTGTTGGTCTCCATCGTGGGGTCATGGTGGTTGTCCTCATCGTTGTCTTGGATAATGACAAGCTCCGCCTTTAGAGCGCCCTCATAATCCTGTCCCTGCCTGCTGTCGTCCAGCGCTGTCTGGAAGCCCATGAAGATGGCTGTGATTGGCTCAGTGGTGTCCACGGTGTTCAGGACGGTAAAAGGGGCGTTGTCTTCAAAGACGGGGGATGGCACTCTGTCCAGGGGGGTGGAGTCATCGTCCAAAGGGGTGTGGTCAACATACAGAGCGGTGGGGTGGTTTCCATTGTGGTCTGATGGTTGACTCAGGCAGTATAGCTCCTCCTCTTCCACTGTGATGTAATCGCTGAGAGGAATGTGATTGGCTGGAGTGTAGCACAGCTGTTGTTGGTAAGGGGACAATACTTCCTGGTCATGTGACCTTGGAGGAGGGCGGTCACTGGCTCTGTCCATCACCCTGCAGTTACTGTGGGAGACTCTGTTGGTGTAGCAGCTTGAAGGTCGATCATGCCCACTTGGACAGTCCCTCAGCTCATAGTAACTGTAGTGGCGCCCTCTATGGTTACCATGGTGTCTCAACCCACTGTGGTCTCCATGGTGATGACCATTCCTCAGGTTGCTTTGGTTGTTCTTCTCTTCCGGTCGTCTGTGATGGTGGCTGTGGCAATGCTCAGAGTTGGGTCTTCTCTGCCAGCTGAGGTCCGTCTCCTCTTGGTTGTTTTTGGGGAGACAGTCTCCATGGAAACCACACATGCTCATGATGTCACCGCGCCCCGCTCCATCCCATTCATTATGGTGATGGTAGGAGTGAAGCTCCTTCGTCCTGCTTTGGGGTTGGCTGTAGTTTTGGTGGTGTATTTGGCGATGCATGTTGGCCCTCCTCAGTAGCTGCTCCACCTCACTGGCCGAGAGCTCGGAAATACAACCCCTGTCATGTGACCCCTGAAGGAAGAGGAAGAAGGTTTTATGAGCTCAATGCAGGCAGAAGAAGAGATTTCAGATGGAAACGTATCCCTGGGAAATTATAGCAATGCCAGATATGCTCTATTGTATTTTTCTATCAAGATCAATGAGCTCACCAACATCCTGACACCATGTAACGTGAAGCATCAGAAATACCAAGACAGGTCCGAGCATGTCTTTAGACCAGAGTGAGATACCATGGTCCAAGCCTAACCTCGTGTGGACAGTGTCTTTTACCTCTTGTGAGTTGAGAGCGTAGACACACTTCCTGCCGTCATCATAAACCTTCAGCCCGTTGTGATGGGTTAACTTGTCGGCAGAGACAGAAGCTGTGGACAGAACGGTGCTCTCCCCCGTCAGCAGGTTTTTGCTCACATTGATCTCCATGGCAAACAGAGCTGAGACACAACAAGCACAGAGAGACATGTTAGAGAAATGGTTTTAACACTTCAGTAATTCATGGTTACACCGGTTCAAATGATAAAGCCTGTGAAATTATTACGACTGACGGGATGAAAATATTCAGAAGTATGATTTAACTACAGATTAATGATAAGGTCGGGGGGGGGGACAACTGCAGTAAAGTCACCCAAAAAGGAAAACCTGGAGAGGACTCCTACTTCCTCACTCTGCTTACTAAGTCCTGCCCGTACCTGTTTGATTGGTTAATGAGGGAGAATAAATGATGCTTTGTGAAGCACTGCTTGTAAATAATTTATTTAAGTCAGAGAAGCAAACAACAGCTGCAGCTGGGGTGTTTGTGAGTTTAGGGCGCTGAGTGCTAAAGCACTGGACTAAGGTCTCTTTCACACCAAAAGTTTGTAGACTTGGTTCAGTTCAGGGAGGGTTTCAGTGTTGTTGTGTTTTTGGTATATATAAGGACAACCTAACAGCCAAGGCTGGAGGGTGTCGTGTTTAAATGTGAGTTCATCATTGATCTGTGTAAATTGCACAAAGTTCAATATATATATATATATATATATATATATATATATATATATATATATATATATATATATATATATATATATAAAACTTTGACCCATTCAGGTACAATCAAGTTAATCAATCAATCAAGTTAAAGACAACTTCCTTTGTTCAAGACAATCTGGACTGTCAGAACATCTGTGTTATAATGATGTCAAATTAACACAGTAATAGTTATTTGTCCAGAAGGACAAGCAAACAAACGAACAAACAAAACAAAACTGAATTTACATTTGACAGAACTTTGTAAAAATCACACAAGGATGAACAATGAACAATCCTTTTCTCCTGTAATGACGGTTCCCCTAGGCCTCGGCTATGACAGGTTAAGAGACAAACATGCAAACTAACTTGGAACTAAAAATATTCACACTCTTTGCTCCTGGCAGTTTTTGAACTATATTTAACTCTGCCAAGGAGGTCATTTTTTTGCTGGCATGTGTTTGTTTGTCTGTTTGTTTCTTTGTTTGTTTGTGAGCAAGATTCCTCAAACTCTACAGGACAGATTCTGCTGAAATTTTCAGGAGATGTTGGTAATGGCCCAACTTAGAAATGATTAGATTTTGGTAATGATCCAGATAACCTCCATTAGTGAACGATGGTTATTGCTCAATAATGTCTAACAAATAATGATACCGACATGATTCTGAGCGCTAGGTGTGGGTTTTCAGGGTCATGAATTATATTATGATGGTAATTTTATCATGGAACTATTGCTTATAAATCTAACAGACATATGTGAGCTACCTTGGCAGAGGTTTGTACACTCCCAGTGCTTTCTAGTTATAATTTGTGCCACTGCTGGAGCAGTTTCTGTCCAAACCTCAACAGAGGGCCAGATGGTGGACTTTTCCTGTTCATTCTGCAGTGGACACACTTCCTTTTCCCAACTGAAGTCTTTTCTCCCCAGTTCCAGACTCTGGGCCAGTGGTGTGAGATAAACTTCCTGCCACGTCGCCCACTGGTGCTAAAATAAGCGCCTTACCTCCACCAAGGTGTAAATATTTCAGATGGCATTTTTAGCACTAAGTGTTTTGAAAACTAAAATAAATGTTGCACACAATATATATATATATATATATATATATATATATATATATATATATATATATATATATATATATATATATATATATATATATATATATATATATATACACACACATATATATGTATATATGTATATATATGTGTATATATATGTATACTTATGTATATTTACATATGTGTGTGTGTGTTTGTGTGTGGGTGTGGGTGTGTATGTGTATATGTGAACATACACATACATATATATCTGTGTATATGCAGAGACAAAGAGAGAGACTGTGTAATGTATTCCTGTAAGTCTAGGCCCCCTGGAGAGAGTGAACATCTCATTTGGGTCCTGGTGGTTGTGGTGCTCCAAAGACTGAACACAAGAACTTGAGGTCTGTTCTCACTCTGTCTCTGACCCGCTGGTTCATGTTGATGACTGCCTGTAGGAAAGGTGCATTCTGGGACTTCAGTGACCACTGGAGTCACTTGAGGAGGGTCTGAGGGAGAGAAAACACAAACATCACTAATGTCATCATCGATCACCTTTAATCACCATAATCATTTCAGAGTCAACGATGGTGGTGCTCACCCAGGACGAAGCTGCTCTGAGCCTCCTGAAACACAAACAGTCACACAGTCAGACAGCAGAACACAGCTCTGAGGACATCAGGGCAGGTCTACACTGGGAGGACATCAGGACAGGTCTCCACTGAGGGGACACCAGGATAGGTCTACACTGAGAGGACATTAGGACAGGTCTACACAGGACAGGTTTACACTGAGAGGACATTAGGACAGGTCTACAATGAGAGAACATCAGGAAAGGTCTACACTGAGATGACATCAGGACAGGTCTACACTGAGATGACATCAGGACAGGTCTACACTGAGAGGACATTAGGACAGGTCTACACAGGACGTGTTTACACTGAGAGGACATCAAGACAGGTCTATTGTGTGTTTGCACGTGTGTGTTCCTGTGTTTGTGCATGTGTATTTCTGTGTGTGTTCTTGTGTTCCTGGTTGTGTGCACCTGTGTGTTCACCTTGATGATGGCTTCAGGACTTCTCTCCACAGCCTTCAGCCGGTCCAGGATGAAGCTCTCATTGGTGGAGATGATTGACTCCTCTCTCTCCAGAGACAAGATGTCCATCTGGATCCTGATTGGCCAGACAGAATGATAACATTGTTAGCTCACCCTGCGCTGAGGTCAGACTCCACCTGAGGTCAGGCTCCACCTGAGGTCAGGCTCCACCTGAGATAAGGTTCTGCCTGAGGTCAGGCTCCACCTGAGGTAAGGCTCCACCTGAGGTCAGGCTCCACCTGAGGTAAGGTTCTGCCTGAGGTCAGGCTCCACCTGAGGTAAGGCTCCACCTAAGGTCAGGCTCCACCTGAGGTAAGGTTCTGCCTGAGGTCAGGCTCCATCTGAGGTAAGGTTCTGCCTGAGGTAAGGTTCCACCTGAGGTCAGACTCCACCTGAGGTAAGGCTACACCTGAGGTAAAGCTTCACCTGAGGTAAGGCTCCACCTGAGGTAAGGCTCCACATGAGCTCAGGCTCCACCTCACAAGTCTTTGAGACCAGACTCTGAGACCAGACTCTGAGACCAGACTCTGAGACCAGAGTCTGAGACCAGAGTCTGAGACCAGAGTCTTCGGGTCTAAGACCAGAATCTGAGACCAGGCTCTGAGGGTGGCTTTGGGGTCTGTACCTGTGAATCCTGAGCTGCAGAGCTTTGGTCTCCTGCTGGTCCCCTCTGGAGCTCTGCTGCTGCTGCTGCTGCTGTGCAGAGCTTGGTGCATTGTGGGTATTTACTCCCTGCAGCAGCCACTGTTCCCTCAGAGATGTTTTCTGGACATGAAGAAGAAGAAGAGGAGGAGAATCAGACCTTCTCATGAGGGTTAAAGATGAAGCTCTGACCTGATGTTCTGCTGACTTTTTCCTCCAGAGGGTTTCATGCCTTCATACTGAGAAGACAGTTAGGGGTGGGAGAGGGAGCAAGAGGGTATAACAGGAGGAGAAGGAGCCACAGACCATGTGTGAAGGACCATCTGATGTGTGGAGACAAAGGTCTCTGAGGACCATGTTTGAAGGACACTCTGATGTGTGGAGACAAAGGCCTCTGAGGACCATGTTTGAAGGACACTCTGATGTGTGGAGACAAAGGTCTCTGAGGACCATGTTTGAAGGACACTCTGATGTGTGGAGACAAAGGCCTCTGAGGACCATGTTTGAAGGACACCCTGATGTGTGGAGACAAAGGCCTCTGAGGACCATGTTTGAAGGACACTCTGATGTGTGGAGACAAAGGCCTCTGAGGACCATGTTTGAAGGACACTCTGATGTGTGGAGACAAAGGTCTCTGAGGACCATGTTTGAAGGACACTCTGATGTGTGGAGACAAAGGCCTCTGAGGACCATGTTTGAAGGACACTCTGATGTGTGGAGACAAAGGCCTCTGAGGACCATGTTTGAAGGACCATCTGATGTGCGGAGACAAAGGTCTCTGAGGACCATGTTTGAAGGACACTCTGATGTGTGGAGACAAAGGTCTCTGAGGACCATGTTTGAAGGACACTCTGATGTGTGGAGACAAAGGCCTCTGAGGACCATTTTGAAGGACCATCTGATGTGCGGAGACAAAGGTCTCTGAGGACCATGTTTGAAGGACACTCTGATGTGTGGAGACAAAGGTCTCTGAGGACCATGTTTGAAGGACACTCTGATGTGTGGAGACAAAGGCCTCTGAGGACCATGTTTGAAGGACCATCTGATGTGTGGAGACAAAGGTCTCTGAGGACCATGTTTGAAGGACACTCTGATGTACATTGGTGTACCTTGATATGTTGTAGTTTGAGCTTCTCTCGGTCCAGCTCCTCTTTCTTCTGCCTGATGTCCTCCTGAACACGGTGCTTCTCCTGGTTCATCAACACAGAGACAGTAGATATATAATCATGAGCTTATTGTGAACCCTCAGGAGGACCTGCTAGATGTGAACATGCGTGTTCTTGGTCCTTACAGTGATGGCGTGCAGCCTCTCCCTCATCAGGTTGGACTCCTCCATCCTGAAGGACAGAGACGTCAGGCAGATGTCCACAGGCTGTCTTTGTCCTCAGTCTAATTAAATATGGAATGTTCACGACGTTTCTGAAGCTTCTCAGTAAGTGCTGTCTTAAGGCAGAATCCCTGTATCTCCATTTTCATGGCTGTGATGTCTTCCTTCAGGTCTGAGGGACAAAAATGAACGAATAACTTTAAACATGCATCCCGTCATAATGAGACAGTATTCATACATTTATATCATATCTGCATACAGGAAGGATCTTGGAGATGAGAGGTTTTAGCCTGACATTGACAGCGACCTGCTTTGTATTCATCTTCATGTTCCAGAACATTCAGCTGTGAGAAACTCTCTCGCCTTCAGAAAGATCCACACTCTGAGCGAGGTTGACCTTAGGGACTGCAGGTGAGTCATGTCTTAGTGTCCTCTAACAGTCCATTTCAAGTCTCTCTCGTCTGCCTCTCCCATAGGCCCTCCCTGCCTCAGCGCCCCCTGCCCTCCCTGCCACAGCACCTCCTGGTGGTTTCTGCCACAGTGCCCCCTGCTGGTTTCTGATTGATATCTTTTTACAAAGCAATCCAACAAAACTCATTAAGCTCAAACAGCCAGATAATCACCTGCTCAGTCTGATTTATCACCCTCTGCCCCCTGCAGAGTCAGCTGTGTGAGTGGGGGAGACCCCTCTCAGTCCTCACATTAACACAGATTAACGTCATCCTGAGCTTCAGACACTGACTGATAATCCCATCTGAGACACTAACCCTAACCCCCCTCATGAGGGGGGACTTCATTGTGACTGCGTTTGTGGTGTAGAGGCACCTTTATGAAACCTGAGAAAGCTCGGGGAACATCTTACAACCCTGTGACTGCCATCTTAAAAACACCTGAGGGTGGTACTGGATCTTCTCCTTTAGCAGCAGTGTGTTTGTCCATGTTGGTGGGGACCCTGAGCCTGATAACAGTGGAGACACCAGGTCTCCTTCCTCCTCTGAAACGTCCTCCTCGTCTTGGTCAGTTAGGTTTGTTGTTTCAGCTCTGCTGCCCTGGGCATCAGTCTTTGTAGAACCACCAATGCTACTCGCTGGTGTCAGACTCCTCATTCACCGATATCAGGATCAAGGTCTCCATCATACCCTAACATTTGCATTATCCTCATGATGGTTCTCATATGTTTAAGGACTCCCCCCTCACCAGCAAAGCTAGAGGGCATCCCAGAGGGCCCCAGCACCACTGCTGAGAAAGGCTGGTGGTGTAGACAGCATGAGGGAAGATGGACAAAAGATGATAAACAAAAACTAAAAAAAACTCTATGAAAACAATAAAAAGGTCAACATCAAATGAGTGAAATTCTGAGGAAGCACTTTAAAAATTAAGCCAAAGACAAAGACTAGAAAAGCCCTCAGAGAGCGCAGACCTCCTCCAAGCAGCTCAGTTCAGCAGTGGCTTTCCACCAGATCCAGAATAGAGCCAGGATCCAGACCAAACTCAGCACATACATGGAGGCTATTGTCCTGTATGAACACAACAAGTTTTGGGAACATCACTTCATATTTTTATTTTATATGAATTATTGAATGTCGTTAATAGGATTTCCCATTACAAAGTTCAATGTTTTTCTGTATCATCAATCTGGATCAGTTCCAGATGAAGTTTACCTTGATGATAAAGACATGGACCTCATATTACCCTGTGAAGTTGGAAGTAAATACGTTAAAAATGGCAGAGATATGATTTTTTTTTTTTTTTTATTCCGCCCAAAGTTAACTTATGGTATTTTTTTAAACTAAAGCTTTGGTGAAATTTGTATGTAAATCCATCCAGTAGCTTTTGAGTAATCTTGCTAAACAAACAAACAAATAAACAAACAAACAAACATATGCTGGCAAAAACACAACCACCTTGGTGGAGGTAAAAAATGTGATGAGCACTGCTGCTGAATCAGTCCAGACTGAAGATGAGAGACAAAGGTCTTCAGTTTACATTTGAAACAGAGAGAGAGATCACCAGTTTAAAGTCCAGGAACAGAGAGGTCAAAGTTCACTAGCACAGACACAGAGAGAGCTCTCCTCATGGGGACAGTTGGAGGAGAGCTGACAGGATCATGACATTATGGAGGGTATGAGATGATGGAGGAGCAGGCACCCACACTCGCTAACCCACTTCACAGAGCCTTTACCCAAGACAGCTCAACGAGGTTCTGCTATATTTACATATTATTATAGGCCCCGTTTACATGACAATGAAAACGGCTGAAAACGGAGAGTTTTCGTTTTTGCCTTCCGTTTACATGAGAACGGTGCCTGGAGTGTCTGAATTTGCAAACTTTTGAAACCAGGATCCAGAGTGAAAAGTTTTGAAAAAGGTTTTCGTATCCTTATTCATATAAATCCAATCTCATCAGCACAGTGATTAAACACATATGTGGTAACTTATCACCGTGGTCTTGGAGAATGACCTCTGCTTACAACAACAGACTCAGATCATACCCACCTATGCAGCAGGAAAAGCTCATCCAGACTTAGTCCAATGTCAAGTCACTTAAGTGTTGTTATACAACTGAAGTCCTTCCTGAAGTCAGAGGCATGACTGTTAATGCCTTCAGTTATCAGGCTCCTCCTCTCTGGAATCATTTACCGACCACGGTTCGGGAGGCAGACACCCTCTCTACCTTTAAGGCTAGACTTAAAACATTCCTCTTTGATAAAGCTTTCAGTTAGGGACCAGCTCATAGTCCATAGTTTAGACACATAGTTAAGATGCAATAGGCTTAGACTGCTGGGGGGATCTGGCACACTGGGCTCTATCCCTCTCTCTCTCACACTCTCTCTCCATATCTGCCTCTGCCCCTTTCTGTTTGCTCCTGTACTCGTCTCTGGCTCTTGTCTTTTAGGTGGCCTGGGATCCTTGGTGGAGACTGCCTGCTGCTGTGGAGTCACGAAGCCTCAATAACTACAATTACAGACATAACACATATTTGGCCATTTCATTCCAGTTCATAATCATTATAGCTGTTAATGTAGATATTAGCATGATCTTTCCATCCATGGTTGATACATCTATAGTAACTATCTCCAGCAGCACATGTGCATGAGATCCCTCTTGAAAATGAGGTGTCACATCTGAAGAGGTCTACCATTAATACATTTATACTTAACGGAGACAAATATGGTAGGGATGCACTTGTGGTCTGGGCACCCATGAGTTCATCACTACCATAAATTCTTATTTTCAGTAAGACTTTTTGTTGATTATACTTCTATAAAATTATCACCACAACCACACAGACATGAAGACCCTCCTGAAAACAAGTTGTAGCATCTCAAGAGGCTAACCTCTAATAAATTTGTTTGCAGCAGAAACAAATTTGCCGACGACAGGTCTATGATTGGTCCATGGATCTGTCACTAGCTTTAGTTCTTACTTTAGTCCACTTGTCTCCACTTACCTCCCTCCCTTTGCCCACACACCCAACACAGCATCATGTGGATTTGCTGTTCATCATGAGACTGGGGTCCACATTCAAGATTTCCTGCTGCTTAACAGAGGGTTTTTTCTTGCCGCCATGATGGAGGGATTCCTGATTGGCTATATGGATTCATGTTGGGTGTTGGATGTATATATTTGTATATATATGTATATGTGTATTTTATATATGTATATATGTATCTATGCATATATGTGTATCCATAATATGAAGAGCTTTGTGCTCTATTGTAAAGTGTCTTGAGATAACACTTGTTATGAATTGGCGCTATACAAATAAAGATTGATTGATTGATTGATTGATTGATTGTTAGAAACGAACAAACCCTTTTAGACCTTAACGGGTGAACAAGAACAGTAACATTATGATGTGTCCAATGACAGCTGAGAAAAATGATTATTAAAACAAAAAAAGACGACATTCACAAAAATTGAGAAACAGCTCAGGGGAGACCAAACTACAGATTTAGACCAGACCATGAACAGGCCTTCAGTCTGCAGTGTTACAGCTTTAGACCAGACCATGAACAGGCCTTCAGTCTGCAGTGTTACAGCTTTGGACCAGACCATGAACAGGCCTTCAGTCTGCAGTGTTACAGCTTTAGACCAGACCATGAACAGGCCTTCAGTCTGCAGTGTTACAGCTTTAGACCAGACCATGAACAGGCCTTCAGTCTGCAGTGTTACAGCTTTAGACCAGACCATGAACAGGCCTTCAGTCTGCAGTGTTACAGCTTTAGACCAGACCATGAACAGGCCTTCAGTCTGCAGTGTTACAGCTTTAGACCAGACCATGAACAGGCCTTCAGTCTGCAGTGTTACAGCTTTAGACCAGACCACGAACAGGCCTTCAGTCTGCAGTGTTACAGCTTTGGACCAGACCACGAACAGGCCTTCAGTCTGCAGTGTTACAGCTTTGGACCAGACCACGAACAGGCCTTCAGTCTGCAGTGTTACAGCTTTGGACCAGACCATGAACAGGCCTTCAGTCTGCAGTGTTACAGCTTTAGACCAGACCACGAACAGGCCTTCAGTCTGCAGTGTTACAGCTTTAGACCAGACCACGAACAGGCCTTCAGTCTGCAGTGTTACAGCTTTAGACCAGACCACGAACAGGCCTTCAGTCTGCAGTGTTACAGCTTTAGACCAGACCACGAACAGGCCTTCAGTCTGCAGTGTTACAGCTTTAGAGCAGACCATGAACAGGCCTTCAGTCTGCAGTGTTACAGCTTTAGACCAGACCATAAACAGGCCTTCAGTCTGCAGTGTTACAGCTTTAGGCCAGACCATGAACAGGCCTTCAGTCTGCAGTGTTACAGCTTTAGGCCAGACCATGAACAGGCCTTCAGTCTGCAGTGTTACAGCTTTGGACCAGACCATGAACAGGCCTTCAGTCTGCAGTGTTACAGCTTTAGACCAGACCATGAACAGGCCTGCAGTCTGCAGTGTTACAGCTTTAGAACAGACCATGAACAGGCCTTCAGTCTACAGTCTTACAGCTTTGGACCAGACCATGAACAGGCCTTCAGTCTGCAGTGTTACAGCTTTAGAGCAGACCATGAACAGGCCTTCAGTCTGCAGTGTTACAGCTTTAGACCAGACCATGAACAGGCCTTCAGTCTGCAGTGTTACAGCTTTGGACCAGACCATGAACAGGCCTTCAGTCTCATTCTTACTCATCCAGTTCTTACCCCCCCAAACAGGAGTCTGACGGTGTAGTGACCCACAGCCTGAGGGGAACAGACCGTTTAGTGTGATGATTGGCTCAGAGACCAACCAGTCCAACCACAAAGTGTTTATTCTGCTCTACATCCCTCAAACAGCCCTGCAGCCTGGGGACACACTCACAGTCAGCTGTCCCACAAACACACACTGAGACTACAGACCTGTCAATAATCAATCAGTATCAACAGGGCCAGGACCAGCCCACGGGGCTTTTTTCTTTGTATGTTCACAGAATGATGACCTTAGTTACATTCAAGCTCTTCACTCTCATAGATGAAACCAAATCCCTCTGTGCTGTTTTAACTGGATCAGGAAGACTGCTTGGAGCATTTCATCTAAAAACAGGGGGTACAAATCCACCACCGGGGCTCCAGACCAAAATAATAATAATAATAATAATAACAACAGCTGGAGAGGAGTCAGAACAAAGAGAGGGGCCCACTGACATCTCAGCCCGCCTGAACTGTAGACGGCTGTAGTGGTCAGTTGTAGTTCATCATTGGTGGGAGTGTTGGTAGGTGGGCTGTAGAAGGCTGTAGTAGTCATTAAGTGTCCTGTAGTAGCGGGAAAATAGGCTGTGGTTGGTGCGGGTTAATCTGTAGTAATTAGGATGATAATCTGAGCAACCATCTGTCAGAGTGAACACGTGTTACTGATTGTCCCTTTAACACACACACTTTACACTCACAGCAGGGGTCATGACCTCTCCGAGCCTTAGAGCTGCCCTAAAGATGAGGACTATCAGAGGGCTCTGTGTCTGATTTAATGTTTAAGGAATATTAAAGTGCATATTGGACCTCAAAATAATGAATGTTTTGAATTTAATAGGCCACATGTGACTATGTGTGTTTACTCATAATGACTCCCTATAATGATTACAAATGATAATATTTAAACTTTCATGCATCCTTAGTCATTTATTTACCTGTTAATCTGACCGATGCAGTCACGCTGTGAGGGCCCAGTGGGGTCAGAGGTCAGGTGTCTCCACATCAACTTAAACTTTGATCCCTTGCAGGTGAAAGTTTCAAAGAAAACAGACAGTTTTAAAATGTACTGAAGATGTTGTTTTTTTAAAAAAAAAACATCAAAATCTAAATGAAAACTGTCTCTTGAGCCTTGTGGTGGTAAACTGTGCTGTCTTCAGAATGTTCCTGTGGTCCACCAGGTGGTCCACAGGGTGTTAGTGACCTGAACCCCTCACCTGTCACATCCTGTCCCTGTTGTCTTGGACTCAGCTGTTAACTGGAGCACTCAGGAGTCTCAGAGGCATGTTTGAGGTGAAGACAAAGAAGGTTTCCCTCAACATGAACCAGGCTGATCTCCTGATGTACCCATGGATCCTAGAGGTCCTCTCTCCATGTCTGAGATCAAGCTGATGATGCCATCTATCTCCCACCCCTAGCTCATCCCCCCAGGGTCAGAAGGTCCTTCACCCGTCAGTGACTTTACAGCTGACGTCAGATTCCAGTAAGAGCCTGAAAAAAAAGACATCTAAACTTTTTAGTCCAAATTAACGGGGGTGGGGGATGGGGGCAAGGCCTAAAGGAGGGCGCAACCACAGCTGAACAGAGGAGGGGGACTGAGACACTTTCTGTCTCCAGCGTCTACTGCAGGTTGGTTTTCCCTTCATAAACAATCCAGACAGAGACCGAAGGACCAGAGAGCATGTGACCCAAACCACCCAGGTCACACCTCCAGGGGGGAAACCAGGTCAATGACCCTGCTCAGGAGGCTCAGGTGACCCTCTAGATGGCCTGCATAATAATGGTCAGCTATTCTGGCCCCTCCAGTCAACTCTAAGAGCTGAAGAGTCCTTTTAGAGAAGAGGAGGAACATCTCCAAGATCTGAACCAGTCCAGCTGACACTGTGATGTTGGATAAGCGTTAGCGTAGTTCACTCATTGTTCTCGAGGCAGCTGGAGTTTGGAGCTTTGACTGCTGAGCTCAGCTGATTTACTGACTTTGAGGACCTGAAATATCTGCAGAGATCTAGACCATTCACAGACAAGCTCCTCTGGTGTCCTTTCAAAATAAAAGCTCAGTCATTTTAACTCCATGGTTTATTTAAGGCTTTAATTCTAAAAGTAGTTTGTTTAGTCGATGTCCATGTGAAACTTTATCTAATGGTGGGAGGGGGAGGGCAGGGACTTCTTTTTGAATGAAACTATAGAAAAATTATTTTATTAATGTTTAAGTTTAATCTGATCCGTTCGTCACTGCTGCAGGTGGATCCAACACACCACACCACATCCTAGATAAAAATCATTTCTGTTCCAGTTCTTCTGGGATATGCATTCTAAGATGTTTGTTCTATATGAAAACATAAAACCATTAGAATCTCATAAAGTCTCCTCTCAAGTCTCTTGGATTTCATAAGGTTCTGGGGCCTCATGTGAAGCTGTGATGGGCCATATGTCACCAGTTGATGATCAGTAACTAAACCATATTGATCACACAAAAAGAGCAGGCAGACCGACAGAGAGTCAGTTAAATTAATTTTATATTAAAGGTCCCATATTATGCAAAAATCATTTTTTGAAGGCTTTTGAACACATTTTTGAGTATTTGGCCTTCCTCCCAGACCACAAAATGTAAGAGTAGACAATAAAACCTGTATTTAGCAGGCTGCATAAATGCAAACTCATGGTATTCGGTGAGCTGTTGAGTCTGTGGATATACTGTTACATAAAAAGCATTTTTTAATTTGCATAAGCATACCTCTACCTGAGTATCCCCACCTCCAGCTTGAGAAATTTCTGTGTGAAGTGCTCCCATATTGTTTACATTCTTAGCAAGAGATCTGCGTACACCATGAAATCTGTCACTGCTCGGTTGTTGGCTGTAAACAGCCACATACACTGCCTGGCCAAAAAAAAAGTCACCACCTGGATTTAACTAAGCAAATAGGTATGAGCCTCCTATTGGATAATTACCGCATGGGCGATTGTCTTTCAGGGGGCAACAAGTTATTAAACCCCAGCTGATGCAATGAGTAGCTTCTCATTTCTTAAACAACCATGTGGAAAGACACATCCTGTGTTCATGGAAAAGATGTTAGTCTGTTTAAGAAGGGTCAAATCATTGGCATGTATCAAGAAGAGAAAAAATCTAAGGAGATTGCAGAAACTGCTAAAATTGGATTAAGAACTCTCCTGGAGGAAGGTCATGTGGTCTGATGAGTCCAGATTTACCCTGTTCCAGAGTGATGGGCGCATCAGGGTAAGAAGAGAGGTAGGTGAAGTTATGCACCCATCATGCTTTGTGCCTACTGTACAAGCCTGTGGGGGCAGTGCTATGATCTGGGGCTGCTGCAGTTGGTCAGGTCAAGGTTCAGCAACATTATGGCCCAAAGAATGAGGTCAGCTGACTACCTGAATGTACTGAATGACCAGGTTATTCCATCAATGGATTTTTTATTCCCTATTCCAAGATGACAATGCCAGGATTCATCAGGCTCAAATTGTGAAAGAGTGGTTCAGGGAGCATGAGACATTTTCACACATGGATTGGCCACCACAGAGTCCAGACCTTAACCTCATAGAGAATCTTTGGGATGTGCTGGAGAAGGTTTTGCATAGTGGTCAGACTCTCCCATCATCAACACAAGATCTTGATGAAAAAATTAATGCAACACTGGATGGAAATAAATCTTGTGACATTGCAGAAGCTTACTGAAACAATGCCACAACGAATGTGTGCTGTAATAAAAGCTAAAGTTGGTCCAACAAAATATTAGAGTGTGTGACCCTTTTTTGTGGTGGCTACTTTTTTTTTTTGGCCAGGCAGTGTATATCTTCGCATATAGGCTATCAGCCTCAGAGGACCAAAGGGCCCAGTGGATTAATTTTATTTTTGAAGGGAATGAGCAGCTACAGTCGGCTAAAACCTGTATGTGTGTGCCAGTCACTTCATGTCCGACTGCTTCTTCAACTTCAGTCAGTTCAACAGAGGACTGGGAACTAGACTTTTCCTAAATCCACACTCAGTACCAACAATCCATCGCCATACCTGATGATGGAAATATGAGTATTTTAATGCTGTGTAGTATTTATTTTGCTCAATGCTATGAGCTAATGCTAACAGCAGGGGGAAGTGAACTAGAGGTAACTGCACATGTTCGTAAATGTTTATGTTACTTGTTGAAAGTATGAGCATTCTTACATTAGTCAAGAAAAGTTTAACAGTCGGCTGAATATAATCAGTCCCTTACCCACCTCATTACCCCTCCGTTTTTGCTAACGTTAGCCCGGAAGGTAGGCTAAGTTGTGGCTGTCCCACTGTGGTGACCAGGCCGAGGTTAGTATATTGTGCGTTAGCTTGTGATGTTTAAACTTTAAACTTCAAAAGTTTAACCTTATTAACTTGAACTTAATAGGATTAATGAACTCTAACTTAGATAACTCTAGCTAAATTAACTCTTAATTAATTTACTTGAATTAAAAATAACTTCATCTTCATTGCCTTTAACTTCATTGAATTCAACTAAATGAACTCTAACTTAGTTAACTCTGTTATTAAATTAAACCTCATTAACAAAAACTTTATAAACTAAACATAACTTAATTAACCTTAACTACATTCGGTTAACTTTGTGAACTTTAACTAATTAGGTCTAACTGAGTTAACTCTAACTTAAATAACTCTAGCAAAATTAACTGTATCTTACTTAACTTAACTATAAATAACTATTTGCATTACCTTTAACTTCATTTAATTCTACTAAATCAACTATAACTTAGTTAGCTCTTACTTTATGAACTATAAATCACTTCATTAACTTTAACTGGATTATTAATACTTCATAAACTTTAACTAAATTAAGACTAATTTGTTTAACTCTAACTTAATTATAACTTAGCTAGCTCTTACTTTATTTACTTAATCTTCATTGACTTTAACATAATTCATTTTAACTAAATTAACTTAGTAGAATCTAACTTACTCTAGCTTGGTTAGCCTTCAGTTTATTCATTTAAATGGAATTAAATTTAAATGTATTAACAAATTCACTCTAATTTGGTTAAGTAAACTATGAAAACTTTATTAAATCTAAATAAATTTACTATAAGTTTATTACTTGAACTAAATTACCACAAACCTAGTTAGATTTTACTGAATTGACTTTGAATTCATTAAGTTTAACTTCATTTATTTTACTTAATTAACTCTAACTATATATTAATGAGCTCTAACTTACTTAACTCTAACCTAGTTAACTTAAACTTAATTAACTTTAACTTAATTTGCTTGAACTAAATTATCTGAAACTTAGTTAACTCTAACTTAGTGAACTTTAATTTAGTTAACTCTAACTTAATTAACTCTAAATAAGTTAAATATAACTAAGTTAAAGAAAGCTGCATTAACATACGCTTCATTATCTTTACTTTGAATACTTAACTTACTTAGCTGTAATTTAGTTGATCCTTGCTAAGTTCACATTATTAACTTTAAAACTATAAATTTTAACTGAAACAACTCTAACTTCTAGTTAATCAAGTTAATGCTAACTTTATTAACTTTAACTTCATGAACTTAATATCGTTAACCAAATTAGCTCTAATTTGGTTAACGCTAACTTACTTAACTAAAACTTCATTAACTTTAAAGGATAAGTTCGTTTTTTTGACAATTGGACCTTATTTTTAGGATTAAATATGCTCGTAGACTCACCCAGACAATTTTGGCGGAGCTCGGAGCCGTTTTTGAGCAATTTAGATCCATTCAACGGTGGTTTTTTTTCATGCCATAGTAGCAGACGGGGCCAGAAATCGAAGCCCCTAAATTAGACATTATCTGCTGCGAAACTCGCTCATTTCAGCTACATTTTATAAATGAATGGCCAGTGTTATCACTATGTCAGCTCAACTTCGTTGTTATGGTCATCCGGGGCTTTACAAGGATGGGTAACTTTTGGTGACGTCATAGACATGCACCGCAAGAGTGCAGCTGAGTAGAGCCGCCGTTGTTGCTTGGCTACACGGCTACACGGCTA
>JBAMNC010001287.1:1200000-1531326 GCA_037902135.1 Cetoscarus ocellatus
CCACAACTTATCCCACCACCACCAAGCTAAGGCAGCTGTGATTGGATGTCCCTCTTAACTCATCCAACCTTTCCACACAACCAAAGTAGCTGTGATTGGATATATTCCTAACTTGTCTCTACTTTCTACATGACCAAATTAGGTCTGATTGGATTAAGTCTCTGTCAAACATCTTAGTCTAGTTTTTATTTGTTGACGAAAATGTCAGTTAATTTAGTTTTTGTCCATGTGCACTTGTTTTTATTAGTTACTGTCTAGTTTTCATCAGGGGGAAAAAGGTTGTTGACGAAAACTATGATGAAATAATTAGTCAACAAAGTTAACACTGCACTAACAGCCAAAGTTATCCCATGTTCAACCAGGAAAACGAGCGACTGAAAACACAAAAGCTCCAGAAATACATGAAGTGAGAAACAAATGATAATATTTTAAACTAATAACACAGAGTTTATTGTGAAATGTAAGTCCAGAGAGAGGTATGGGGAGACTTGGCTGGAAGGAGAAGGTTGAAACGTCTGCATCCGTATATTCGTCCTTCGTTATTAAAAAATCTGCTCCTCTTTATGTCTGTATGTGTTCCTGTAGACGGCGCCAAAACACGATTCAGTTCTTTTGAAAAAATGAGAAATCCCGCAATAACACTGGATTTCGTCTGATAAACTGCTTTAACTATTGCTACGCCATTAAAACGCACCGACAGACACAAAAGCTCATTTCAATAAACTATTTATTTTCATTTTTCTTCCATGTTTTTGACGTTGGCTCAGTGTCTCTGGGCGTCGACGTGTGGCACGTGAACGCATCATTGAGCCAACGTGCTTGTGTTTGTGTCCCCGCCCTGACGGTCCTTTCTCAGAGACAGATCCAACACACCGAGCAGCAGGAGCACCTTCACCTTCAGCCACCATGAGGGAGAACAGTTTACCCCGGATCATCGTCATCCTGTTGTGCACCCTGGTGTTCGTGGTGGTGCTGATCATGAACGCTTTGGCCGGAGCGGGAAAAGGTGGGTGAAAATCAAGATACACGGAGGGGTGCGCTTGTTTTAGTGCTGACGTTCACGTTTAACACGACCTGACGCCGATTTACTGCCTGCAGGGCTGAATATATCTGTTTAGATTAACACTTTAATTCTCTTTTCTGCCTCTGTCAACTCGCACAGCCGTTATCAAACTGCTTACGAAACTTTTGGGAGACTCCCTGAACGCCCCTGCTGAGCCGTTGATGTTTGCTTAAATGGCGACCGTGCTACCTGGTGACTTTTCCTACATACGTCTCTGCCTGTCGTAGTTTCACATGCTGGTGTGAGGTTAAGTAACACCTCAGTATTCGAGTATTCATGTGAATATTATCACGAGCATTTTTTATACTTATTAGGGAATTAAACAAACATCTTAAGGTGTTGTTAGAATAGAAAACAGTTGTAGCTACGACTGAAGTCACCAGTTAACACGGTCACTCCTTAGAGCGCAACACTGGTACATTTCATAAGTGATGATGCGCTGAACAGAAGGGAGTTGTTTCCATGACAGTGAGTGTGTAATTATGAGCAGACATGCTTTGTTAATTAATGTGTTACATAATCAGAGGCTCCTCAGGGAGGTCTACTTTAGTTTCATCATTTTACAAACAGAACAAAAAATATATGATTAAACTGGCTGATATGTAACGTTTCTCTCAAACATCTGCTCTAATAAAATCTAGTAAATGTTTCTTAAAGCGAAAATACTTCTCTGTCAAATGATTATTTCAATATTTAACCCTTATCAAATTAATACAAATAAGACCAGCTCGTCCATGTGTCTCAATGAGAGGAAAATCCACAATGAAGCTCAGGGTGGGGCATAAACATCCATCTTTAGGACTCCCTAATGATTTAACTTTCCTCCTCTGGAGCCTCCAGTGATGACTCACAGTCACATGGTCTCAGTTTCTTCTTTTTTGTTAAAGTTTTGTAATAACTACATTTGTCAGAGAGACAGGGTTGGATAACAGAATACAAACAGAGTTTAACTTTAGACATGAAGCTTTTATGGCAGAAGTGTTGCACAGTAAGAAGAGGAATAAGAAGTTCAATTTTATGATATATAATGCTTTCTATTACATTCAGCTCGCAGCGTTGAGTTAGGAATGTACAGATGCACCAGTTTAGATCTTTCTGCAAACATCAGCCAAGCGATAATGAACACTGTTGCTGCTTCCTGTTTGTCCTGCACCAGGTTCATGTTCAGGTGACTTTGTACACGTGAGTAAACGTGTTTTGCAGCCAGAGAGATACAGACATCCATAACACTCAATTTACAAAACAGGGTGTAACAGAGCAGCATAACAGAGATTAATTTAAATATATGAACCCCGATTTAAAACAATAAAATCAGATTTCAAAAAAACGATAAAACCAACAAAAAGATTGAAAGTATTTAACCCTAGGGTAATGAATTAAAAACACACTTTTGTCCTGTTTTGGCTTTTTTTTTTTTTCTAAATGATGGATTTTAACCCTTTAAATGTCAATTCCTTAGGTGATGTCACTGATTTGGTGGAAAAACACACAAAATGGACAATTTTCAATATAAAAACTGATTGGAGGCTGGAGATTTTTTTACGTCCTATCACAGTCTTGTATATGTCAAAGAGTGGTAAAAACAGGATGTAAGGGTGGTAAAATTGTCCACAGTGTATTTTTGACCATTTAAATTTTTTGAAATCACATTTTCAAAATTTATGTAGAATTAAGGTAACCTTACAGAGCAGATGGACCTGCCTGATTTATTGTCTGAAATCACACAGATCCATCTGCCAAGCTTCAATCTCCTACAGCTTCACAGCCGGACGGCCCAATCAGGGAAGAGAGGTGGAAACTGAAGACGTGACGACAGCAGGAAGTGACTGCATGTTTGAAAACAATGGCTGCTGAAACGGTCTCCGTGGAGGCAGCAATATCTGCAGTTTTATCAGAAATGGACACAATTTCTTCTTTAAAAGAGGACCAAGGAACGTCACTTAAAGCTTTGCTTACGAGAAATCATGTTTTTGCTCTTCTCCTGACCGAGGATCACTGCTGGGTGGTTACTCAACGATACGTGGTGAAATCTGCTCTCCTTAGAAGTTTACAGGGAGAACTTGGTTGAAGAGGTTCATGTCACATATAAAAGTAAATGATACATCTGTGTGGTATAGTTTAATGTAAGATGATAGTCTAATGACTGAAATGTAGTTTAACCTAATGGCTAACAACAGGGTCTAGCTCAGTGGTGGGCAGATATGGGGCCACATGCGGCCCTCTACCTCACTAAATGCGCCCCGCCAGTCAATTCCAAAAATCAACAAATATGGAGAAAACCCAGATATGTAATATAAATAATTCTGTATAATCTAGATTAACATTTTCATTGGTTTTTGTAAGTTATTGAAGAACTTATTTTGCTGTAATAGTGTCTCTAATCTCTTTCATAAAGCATTACAACATTATAACTCAATACTGTATTTAGAAAATGGCAGCAGTAAAATATTTGTGCTTTATAAATTGCAAAACACTCATTGTTTCATTGATTTAAAAACAGCTTAATTGGCTTTAATTCTGTGCACATTGGCTAAATTAGAACGCTTAGAAAAATGAACACTCCAAAATGTTTGTTGTTTTTGTGTCTTGCTTCGCTCCCGAGCCCATGACAAGCAGATGGACGCCATTCTTTGGACTGTGTGAGCCCTAACGAGGAAGAGATAGCAAATTCTTGCCCGCCGCTACTTAGCTTCGCTCAAACGCTGGGAGTCAGTGGGTAGTGTTAGCCTGCCTCTGCCCACAGTCATCAGATAAACTCTTCAGCAACTCTTAAGGGTCCTGTGTGCTTGTTGTGACTCGTTTTTTTACCGCACTATGTTATGTTATCTTTTATTTCCTCTGCCAAGGAGGTTATGTTTTTGCCGGCGTTTGTCTGTTTGTCTGTCTGTGTTCAAAATAACATGAAGAGCTAGGGACCGATTGGGATGAAATTTTCAGGAAATGTGTGGAATGGGATAAGGAAGAAATGATTAGATTTTAGGACTGGTCCAGATCACCATCTGCTTGTCATGGACTCAGGAGTGAGGCAAGACACGAAAACAAAAATGTTTGAGTGTTCCTGTAATGTACCAAAACTGAATATATGAACCAGAGTTAAGGATAAATATGGATTCTTCCACATATATCTAGTCCTGAGAGCTTTAATCTACCTTAACAAATCTCTTCATGATCATCAAGCTGCTTTTAACATAGACAGCAGAGGTCTTTGGACAGCATGAAAACATGACTAATGTTCTGCCTTTTCCTGTTTTAACAATACTCCTCACAGAGCCAGCTCCAGAAAATCACTTCGCTTGTTTAGGTGTCAACGGCCTTGGCTGGCCTTCACAGATTCCTGACCTTAACTCCACCCAGACTTCCAAAAACTTCAGTACAAACTGTTTATGCCCATCCAGCATTATCTGTGTCCTCTGTTTTCAGGCCCCTTCCACTCCTCCACAGGAAATGTGTCTGCGAGCTATGAGACCAACATCACTCCAGCCGGCTGGACCTTCTCCATCTGGGGGGTCATTTACACCTGGCTGACCCTGATGGTCCTCTACCTGACTTCATATGTGTTCAGAGGGTGAGTTAACAAATGAAATATGAAAACATGCAGTCTGATTCTGTTCTGAGTCAGACATTTTGAACCTGATATGTGTCTCTCTGTGAATAGATCCTGGGCTCAGAGCCTGCTGCCCTACGCCTTCTATTTCTGCTGGCTGTCCAACATGGTGCTGAACATGATCTGGCTGGTGCTGTGGGACAGAGAGTACGTCTTCAGCTTTTAATCTGACTTTACAGAAAGTTAGGAGCAAGAGCAACAAAAACAAAGATGCATGAACGTTAAGGAGGTTTACAAAAATATATCTCTAAAGTTCAATCAGTCTTTACTTGCTTTACCAAGTCATAATGAATGTTATCTCAGATGCTTTACAAAGGAGTAAGTCAATGCAGTAGTCTTCTTTTTTAGTTTATTGATGTTTTTATTTTAGAGAGATGTAGAAAGATAGAGAGGTCATTCTAATATTAACATTAACATATAGGTATAAATATTATAAACTGGAGATGACTGATGTTGGTCTTTTCTAGGATCAATCCATTGAAGTAAAAGGACGCTTTGATACAGGCCTGTAGTTTGCTAACATGCCTGAATCAAGGGTAGGTTTTTTTTAAGAAGAGGTTTGATTACAGCTACTTTAAAGGACTGTGGCACGTAGCCTGTTGATAAAGATATATTGATTGTCTCCAACAAGGATGAACTGACTAAGGGAAAGAGCTTCTTGAACAGCTTAGTTGGGATCAGGTCTAAAAGGCAGGTTGATGGTTTGGAGGAGGAGACAACTGAGTTTAGCTCCTGAAGGCCAACTACAGATAAGCAGTCTAAATCAGGTTCAACTACATTTATTGGTACGGCAGGTCCAGGTGAAGGTAGGGAGCTGCTAATTCTATCTCTAATTTTAAGAATTTTATCATTAAAAAAGCTCATAAAGTCCTCACAGCTGAAGGCTAGAGGAATCACAGGCTCAGTAGAGCTCTGACTCTGTGTCAGCCTGAATACAGTGCTGAAAAGTTGCTTTGGATTGTTTTATTTTCTCCAATTAGTGAGGAGTAGTAGGCAGCTCGAGCATGTCGTAAGGCTGTCGTGTAGTTATTATGACTTTTCTGCCACATTACATGCAACTCATCCTTCAGTTGAAGCACCACAATGTCTCTAATTTACAAGTTTAGGTGCTTGAGTCTGATCCAGCTGAGAGGGGCTGTGGTTAATTTAAGAGTTATAAATTGGCCAAGACTGAATTTAAAATGGCAGGAATGGCCTCCTTAAATTTAGCCATGAAGAAATGTGACACTCCACTCTTCTTCTTCACTTTGAGCAGCTGAACAAGACCAAAGCATCCACTGGCTTTTGACTGTAGGATTTGTCTGTAACTGAGCGCCATGCTGGTGCAGCAGGTAGTACACATGCCTCACAGCAAGAAGGTTGCTGGTTGGATCCCTGTGTCGATCGGGCCCTTTCTGTGTGGTGGTTGGATGTTCTCCTTGTCCATGCGTGGGTTCCCTCTGGGCACTCCGGCTTCCTTTCACAGACCATATACATGCTTGTTAGGTTGATCTGTGATTCCAAATTGCCCTTAGGTATGAGTGTGAGCGTGTGGTTGTCCGTCTCCATTGTGGCCCTGTGATTGGCCAGTTCAGGGTGTACCTGCCTCACGTCCAATGTCAGGGGGGGATAGGCTCCAGCCCCACCATCCCCGGAGGGGAAAAGCTGTATAGATAATAGATTGATGGATGAAAATAGTGCAAAGACAACATAGGAAAATGTTGGAAGGGGACTTTATTATCATTTTTAGAGAATATTCTGCTTCTGTTGTAGGTTAGGTGATATACAGATAAAGACTGATTGATTGAGCAGAAGCATTGCAATATACCAGCACTGGAAATATCAAGACATATGAGTTTTTAATAATCTCAGTATAAAAATATACACATAACATCACAGGGACATTCAACATTAACTCAGTACTTTTTTTTAGTCACAGAGAAGTGAAACAGAAGAAATTAGAGAAGCTTGCTCCACAGAGGAATAAACAAATGTTCATTATGTGTCATTTGGAAATATTACTGTTTTTCTTTTTTTGTTAATTCCACCACATTGACAGGACACCATCCAAAGAGATTAATTAATCAGATTTGCTCTCCAAATACTAACATGATCAAAACCTGTTTGTTCACACACTTCGTTCTGATCGAGGGAGTCCTGGCTTCATGCCCTGGACAGGCCAAGGCTCTGTTCAGTGTTCAGAGCCATCAGTTAAACAATACTGCAGCTTTAACAAGGACCCAGGCAGAGAAGCTAACAAGCGTTCTGGCTCCAGCAGTCATTAGTGTCCTTCTGTCAAATGCTTCCCTGTGATTTGATCATTTGTGTGTTTCAGGGCGATGCTGGCGGCTTTGGTGGTTCTGATCCTGATCTCCATTTCAAACTACTGCGCCTTGTTCTTCTGCTGCTTCGCCACAGATCACTACGGACTGTGGTTAAAGGCGTACCATCGTAAAGACCTGTTCTGTCTCAGAGCACTGGTATGACACAGCATGGGTGTGTGTGTGTGGGGGTGTGTGTGTGTTGCGTATTTGTGTGTAACAGATGTTTCCGGGGGGGAATGTTGTCTCCTGATTTGAGTTTCTGCCTCCACCACGGCTGTATGTCAGTCTCTGTGGAGCTTCACTACGTCGCATGGACGGGCCTGAATGGTGAATATGTAAGGACAGAAATTATGGCAAGGAACACTGACCTTTTAGTCCAAAAAGAGTTGGAAAAAGACAAAACCCAATTCCAGTGAAGTTGAGACGTTGCGCAAAAATGATCTGAGAACCCTGTTTGACCTTCATTCAACTGAGTACACTACAATGACAAGATATTAACTGTTACAACTAAAAAAAAAACGTAATTTTTTTTTGAAATATTTACTAATTTTTATGATGGAAGATTCGGGCCACTTTTAAAAAAGAGAAGTATGTTAAAAAAAATTAAGTTACAAGAATAAAGTCATAAAGTTACGAGAATAATCTCATAAAGTAACGAGAATAAAGTTGTAAATCTGTTTACATTAAGATAGAAAACAAACTTTATTCTGAAAGGTTGTACCAAAAGACCGTACATTTCCTCTTCCAAAAATGAGACAGAAATTTCCTCCAAGTCAGTGTGGTTCTTTCTTTGGAAATGCCCCAGCTTCTGGCAGTTTCTTTTTTTAGGGTCCTAATACTTATGATAATGTGATGCTGATGTGCCAAAAGAAGAAGTATTTCCTTATTTGTGAAACTTAAACTAAAGTATAACATCACTACATGATCGACGTTCCTCAGTGGCTGCTGCTCTTCTGAGGGCCTCTAACGAGTTTATTCTAAAAAATTTAGGACTTTATTCTCGTAACTTTATGACTTTATTCTTGCAACTTTATGAGTTTAGTCTCGTAACTTAATGAGATTACTCTAGTAACTTTTCAACCTTATTCTCGTAACTTTATGACTTTATTCTTGCAACTTTATGACTTTAGTCTCGTAACTTAATGAGATTACTCTCGTAACTTTTCAACCTTATTCTCGTAACTTTATGACTTTATTCTTGCAACTTTATGACTTTAGTCTCGTAACTTAATGAGATTACTCTCGTAACTTTTCAACCTTATTCTCGTAACTTTATGACTTTATTCTCATAAGTTTATGACTTTATTCTCGTAACTTTATGACTTTATTCTCGTAACTTTTTGACCTTATTCTTGCAACTTTATGACTTTAGTCTCATAACTTAATGGGAGGACACTTTTTGTTGAAGCCTTGGAGGTGAAATTCTGTCTCATTTTTGCTTGATGTTCAACTTCAGTTGCTTAACAGTCCGGGGTCTCTGTTCCACACATGTTCAGTGGGAGACAGGTCTGGACTGCAGGCCAGTCTAGGACCTGCTCTCTTTTACTCTGAAGCCACGCTGCTGTAGCACATGCAGAATGTGCCTTCACTGTCTCGCTGAAATAAGCAGGGACGTCCCTGAAAAAGACGTTACTTGGATGACAGCATATGTTGCTCCAAACCCTGTATGTACCTTTCAGTGTTAATGTTACCCATGCCATGGGCACTAACACCCCCCCATACCATCACAGATGCTGTCTTTTGACCTTTGCCCTGATAACAGTCTGGATGGTCCTTTTCCTCTTTAGCCCGGAGGACACCACGTCCATGATGTCCAAAAACAGTCTGAAATGTGGACTCAGACCACAGCAGACTTTTCCACTTTGCCTCAGTCCATCTCAGATGAGCTCGGCCCAGAGAAGCCGGCGGTGTTTCTGGGTGTTGTTGATATTTGTCTTTGTCTTTGCATGGTAGAGTTTGACCTTGACCTTGTAGATGCAGAGATGAACTGTGTTAACTGACAATGGTTTTCTGAAGTGCTCCTGAGCCCACGTGCTGATATCCTTTACAGAGTGAGGCTGCTTTACAATGCAGTGCTGCCTGAAGGATTGAAGGTCACAGGCATTCAATGTTGGATTTCAGCCTTGCCACTTATGTGCAGAGACTCCTCTGGATTCTCTGAATCTTTTGATGACATTATGGACTGTAGATGATGATCTTGTCACATTGTACATTAAGAAACTTTGTTCTTAAGCTGTTGGATTATTTGCTCACACAGTTGTCCTCAAAGTGGTGAACCTCACCCAATCCTTGATTGTGAATGACGAAGCCTTTTGGGGATGCTCTTTTTTTAGCCAATCATAAAACTCACCTGTTTCCAAATAACCTGTTCACCTGTGGAATATTCCAAACAGGCGATTTTTGAGCTTTCCCTGCCTTTTGTTGCCCCTGTCTCAGCTCTTTTGGAACGTGCTGTAGGCATTAAATTCAAAATGAGTTAATATAAAAAAAAAATAAAGTTTTCATTTTGAATATTAAATATCATGTCTTTGTACTGTGTGTGTTTGACAATAAGTTGAAAAGAATTTTCAAATCATTGTGATCTGTTTTTATTTATGTTTTACACAACGTCCCAACTTCATTGGAAATTGGTGTTTGTATAACCCCTTTTTTTGCACTTATTTTCAAATAAAACAAAGAAAATCTCTTAAATGAATTTGATTAAGACTGACACAGTCTGACACTTATTGTACATGCAGCCCTGATATTAACCAGAAAATTCCCTGACCTGCTTGTTCACATCCGGCCCTCGGCCACATGTGGGTCCTCGGGGGGTGAGGGGAGGGGAAAGTACTTTTCAGGACGAAGTCTGGGTGAAAAACCAAACTGTATGCAGTCACACAAGCAGCTCATGTGATTGTATTAAGGATCATTTCAGTGTTTTTCTGCAAGTGTGAATGAGGTTTGAGTCACAGTTTGCATTTAAGAAGTAGATGCTGCCCACAAAGCCTTAGGGATTAAGATTAGCCAATAAAAACTTAATGAAAGAAGAATTACTGGCCAAAGGTCCATGATCATGTTTCTTATTAGTAGATCTCAACTGTTAAAAGAATGAGGAGGTAGTAGCCACAGGCAATAATCTTTTTTAAATGAGTTTTACAATAATCTAAGTAGAAGCTCCCACATGTTGTGAAAACTTTTTTTTGGCAATGCACAGCAGCCTTGTTTGATTTTCTGTGGCATTACCCTTTTAAAATGTCACTTTACAGTATAAATGTAAATAAAATATACCTCATGTCCTGACCACAGGGTCTAAATGAAGAAACAATATTTAGTAAAAAGCTTCATAAAAAATATGAATGACATGAACAATCTCCTGAATGTTTGTCCTCTCAGGTCCAGAACGGTCTGGCTGTCTACACCACCTGGACATCCATCGCCTCCCTCATTAACTTCGCTCTGGTTCTTCACCTGTGGGGTGTGGACAAGAGCACCGCAGCCACGGCCTCTCTGTGTATCCTGTTTGGAGAGGTGATGACATGGTGAGCTCTGATTGGATCAGTGCACAGACACACTCACCAGGTGATGTTATGTCAGAGTCAGCTATATGTGTGTTATATATACATATATATATATATATATATATATATATATATATGTGTGTGTGTGTGTGTATAAATATATATATATATATATATACAGAGAACATATACAAGGAGTCTGACTCTGGGTTGTATTTCTCATTTTGTACATACAGTACAAACAATAACTGCAATGAATACAAGTCTACAAAAGGTTAAGGTGTGTTAAGACCCATACGTATTTAAATAAACATGAAATTATGATTAATTATGTAAGAGGTTTGGGGATGTAAAGACATTAAGCCGTGAAAATAAATCTACTGTTGTATAAGAGAAGGGTGCAGCCACCAACACCCAGAGGGTTACTGAGACCAATGTGCTGACTTTCTTACAAGATGTGACATTTACTGTAACAAACTTTGGCTAACAACCTGCTGACCTCTTTAGATTGGACCCAAAGATCTCATTGAGTTATTAATCAATCAATCTTTATTTGTATAGCACCAGTTCATAACAAGTGTTATGTCAAGACACTTGACAATGGAGCAGGCTAAAGCCATACTCCTTTTTTACAGATACACATTTATGCACATACGCAGCTCTCCAGGTACAAACCTGTTTACATTTGTGATCGTCGCACTTGCAGAGGAACAGATTGTAGGAGGCAGGACAAAATCAAACAGACTAGACTTTCTGTTGCAGAGTTGTGAGGCGTCCCAGACTGATCTGCTTTTATCGGTCATTATGAAACACTTCATGAGCCGAAACAACCGATTTTCATGGCTGACTGTTCCCGAAACCCTGCAACTGTCGGGGCGGGCCATAAATCGTTGGTCTGACTCTAGCAAAAGACGATAAATGTTGACTCCTAGTATTCAGTTTTCTGACCTGTTTCTGATCTGTGCTGCGTTCAGGTTCATCCTGGAGAACTGGGTTCTGGACCGGTGGGTGCGTTACATCCTGATGGTCTATCCTGTGGTTATCGTGGCTCTGGTTGGAAACATCCTGAGGCATTTCAACCCTAACGATCCGACTCCAAACTCTATTTTCATGGGTAAGTAAAACTAATGTTGTGTCTCCAATTAGAGTCTGTTCAGTCTTCACTGCTGAGCTTAAATGAGTTTATCAGCTGTTGGTGATCTGACATCAACAGCGTGATAACCCCACACTACAAACATACAGATGGAGCCACTTAAGTTTACCCCAGTTTCTTTGGCAGAGTTTTGGCTGGTCCATGACGGGAAAGTGCTTCAACCTGCCCACCCTAACGATTGTTATGTTATTAACATCTAACCCTTACCACTGATACTTTATAGGATATATAAATGAAAAGTTTGCTTGGAATGAAAATGCTTCTATGTGCAGAAATTAAGAGCAACAACCAACAAAAAAAAGTCCTTGTTCAGACTCCAGTTGTCTGGTAACTGGATGGAACTCGGCTGGTTTTTGGCTGGGAGGGGAAATTAGAAGTAGCTGCATCAGTAATGAAGGGGCAAAACGAAGTCACATTGAAACTCAGTACAGAAATGACTCCAGCTGTGTGTTTGCACAGTTTGATGTTTCGGTGTGTTTCTAATGCCTCATGAAATCCATAAAACTCTGAAGGAGGGATGAAAAAGTCATAAAGCACTGAGATGAAGAAAAAGAATATTTGGGTAGAAAACTAAATACTGATCGTTTTTTCAGATTTTGCTTGTAAAAAAAAAGCAGCAAGAAGGTCGCTGGTTCGAACCCTGTGTCGATCAGGGCCTTTCTGTGTGGAGTTTGCATGTTCTCCCTGTGCATGCGTGGGTCTCTACGGGCACTCCGGCTTCCTCCCACAGACCAAAAACATGCTTGTAAGGTTCAGTGGTGACTTCAGCTGGCTCTCAGGTGTGAGTGTGTGGGTCTAGCTTGTGATGTGAAAGAGCCTTCAGCAGTCAGAGGATCAGAGAGGCTCAAGAGCACTTGACTCTTCCCATTGTTCACCTTCAGCTCCTGCTCCTCTTACAAATGAGTCTTTTTACATTTAAATCAGTGTTTTTCTTTGTGAAATATTTTACATCAGAAGCTTAAAGTTCCCCCAGCTGACCCTGTCGTTGTCCTCCTCTTGTTCTCTCTCAGTCGTCCTGCTGGTGGTGGCGTGCGTCCTCCTGATTTTCCGAGTTTGCACCGTCATCTGGAGAAACTACTGGCGACCTCTGAACTCCCCCGGCTCTGCACGGCTGATGATATCGCCCCTCGACGGCAGCAAGTTCAGGATGTTCTCCTGAGCACTCAGCCTCCTGAACACCAGCGCTGCCTTCAAACTCTTTCTGATAGTTTGTTTTCACTTTGTGAATCTGCATGAACGCAGTTTAAGACGCTGAAATCAGAGACTAAAAGAAAAAATGGTCTTAAAATGTAACATTTTTTGCATTTGTAGTTTTCTTAATGCAACAACTTTTTCACCTCATCTTTGACATTTTTTTAAACACATAAAAACTCCTTATCATCACTTCAACCGTTTTAAGGTCAATATTTGAAGTATTTTCATGCACATAAATGCTTTTGCACATGAATGTTCTGGTGTGTCCTTTTGTAATGAAGTGTTATCAGCACGTTGAAGCTCATTTCTCAAATAAAAAGAGACGAAATACTAAAATGCTGCCATTACATCATTTTATCTCTCAAGAATACTTTGGTTTTGGGACGTTTTTCCCCTTCATGGTGAACTTTCTCTATAATTTCACAGTTTAGCTGCTTTTCCTCATCATATTTGGCACAGGTGTGCTATTTGGAAAAGTTTTCACATTTCAAACGCAAATCCTCGATCACACTTTTCCTCACTGTGTAGATAATATTACACAGAAGCTTGAAGGGGCATTTTTGCCCTTTCTAAAATGCCTTAAAGATATAATGTGTTAATATGTCTTCAATTTTATTAATAAATATTTAAATCCATTACATTCCTGATCATAACTACCATGAATTCAATTATCTCATAGTTTTAACCCTTTAGATGCCAATTTAAACCATTTAAGTGTCAGTTTGAAGGGTTTAGGTGCCTGTATGATCAACATATTGAATACAAAGTGAAGTTTTCTGGGGGGATTATTACAGTCAATGATTATTAACTACATTATTTTTTATGGATTTGTAGTTTTTCTGCAAGGACCTAAAAACAACTTCAACAACATTGTGTCCCTTTCTAGAAGCCCCAGAAATACGTCAGTATTTTCTTCCTCTTTTTCTTCAAAGTACAGAAGTATCCGCTGTACCGCCAGATTGCAGAGCAGCGTCTTCCCTCAGGATGTGAGATTGCTTTATGCATTAACTGCACTCCTCCATGTCTAATGGTTTTGTTGTGTTTTTGGTTTGGAGCCACAATTTTGACAGATAAACTTCTTTGTATCCTTGTATAAATATTTTGATCCACTTCATTCCTGATCATAACGATCAATATTTCAGTTATTTATGTCAGTGTTTATGATGACCTCACCAATTTCTGTATAAAAAACACAACAACATTGAAATATTTTAATATATTAAATGCAAAGATGAATTTTCTCGAGGATCATTGCAGTCTTGGATACTTTGGTGATAAGTAACAACATTTAATTTAATGGATTTTTACTTTTACTACATGGTTGGAATTCAAGAAAGAAACTCCTTAATTTCTGAAAAGATATGTCAATATTTTTCAGAAAAACATTAATGTATGATATTTGAGGGCATTTAAGAAGGGCACAAATAACTTTCCTTTTCAGAAATTAAGGAGTTTTTGGTATCAGGTATGATGGTGTTTGTTAGATATGTTGTGAAGTTTAGTCCCATACGCCCAAAGTACATTTATTTAAATGTTTTTATGTGACAGAAGTGTGGACTGTGGTGCTTTTACTTTGTCTTTTTAATAATATTAACCATATTTAACCAGCTGCACTGTAAGGTTATGACAACATAGCTGTGCATGCAGACCTATACCTTTGTCAGCTCCTCTGGGGGAAGTGGGTTAAAGGTCACTTCACACAAATAAAAGGCTGTTAATGAGTAACTGCTAGACAACTCTGCTGTTAACTACATCCGCAGAGAGCAGCAACATCAAAAGGAGGATTTTAGTGCCATAAAGTAAAAATTCTGCAGGTCAGAGCACAGACAACAGAACAAAGACGGGCAGAACAGGAGGGTTCAAGGCTGCCTCGATGACCAAGAAACTTTCCATTAAGCACCAGGTGAAGCTTCACTGTCAGCCGGGGGTCTACCTGGAGGTCCTCTCCTCTGATTGGCTGAGCTGTGGTGGCAGTGCAGAGCAGTGTGCACTATTTTCACTGAGCCTCAATGGGCCTCTGCTGATGTAAACTTGGGCGCCCCCTAGTGTCATTCAGGCCAAGTTGTTGAAGAGGTAGAAAGAAATCAGTGTATTTACTTTAACTTTGGTATGTTTTGGGGTTTACAGTGATGCAGCATCTGTACTGAGAATAAAAAGACTAACTCAGCTGATCAAAGCTCTCCAGCACTGTTGTTAGACACCAAAATGTTGAATCCAAGTTGTCTTTAATACTGAAATAATACTAAAAACTAAAAACATTCTAATTTAAATACTTGACACATGGCAGGTCAAAACCAGGAGGTCCACAGGAGTTGGTCACATTTTTTAATTTAAGAAAAAAAAATTATGACACTGAAGTTTTAATAGTTTGATATTTATCAGAGCATTCTGATCTATGTACATATATTTCATCTCAGAGTGCAAATATTACATATTTAGTGGTCTATCAATATGACAAATTGCTCCTAAGGTTATATCATCAGGGTCAAATGTTTACTAAACTCTGTTTGTGCTTCCTCTTATATTTATATTGTTTTATATGATGGTATATTTGTGATGTTGGACCTCAGTAATGCTGTTTTTTGGGGGTGATTATATTATATGGAGTTTGCATGTACAGAGCCTGGGTCAAGTGAAGGTGATGAAGCCATTTGGGCTGTTTTGGCCATGTCGGGGGGGCAGGTGGCATCGGCGCTGTCACTACCTGGAGCTTGCATGCACAGAGCCTGGGTCAGGTGAAGGTGGCGCTGCTGTGACAACCATGGGGTAGAGTTTAACTCCTCAGAAGTGTGTTGGGAGATAAGTTTTTTTTTTTTTTTTTTAATTTAATTACCTTTTTATATTAATCGTTATTTACAAATACAAACAAATAACAATGCAAGGGATACAATAACAACATAAAAATACAAACAAAAGAAAACAAACAAGCAAACAGAAATCTTTTAAATATATTTAACAAACCAAATATATAATAACCAATAAATGATATATTGTGTAGGAACCAAATATGTAAGTTTTGGGAAGCCTAGGGCTGAAGGTGGGTTTTGTTTACGCACTGAATAGTGGGTGATCAGTTAATTTATTTCACCTGTGCACCTGTGGTGTGCTCCTGTTGGAAGTTGGAGCGGGGTGAGCACAGGGAGGACATTTTCTGTTGAACCCACATTTGGATAGAATTTGACATATTATCGGGTAAAGTTGTTTAATGTTAAGATACAGCATTATGTAAATAAACGGAGGTTTGGTGCAATAAAGTAGTGATCACTTTGACTTGGATGGATCGGCCGCTATATATTGTGTGAAAACTACTTTTTTGCTAATCAGATGTAGTTGAAATATAGTCAGTGATGCATGACATCCAATTTAGTGGACACATCATCAATTACAAATTTCTCCCAATAGAAAATAAATACTGAGAATTTAAACAATCATATGAATCCTTAGACGTTATTTAATGCCACTTTCTAACTGCAAGGGTGTCCTGCTGTAGAAGGATTTACAAGATATTCCTGAGATGTTCAGCATTCTGGTTTCCTCTTAACCATCTTGGTTTTGCCTAAAACAAATGCACTTACCATGACTGGCCAATAGTTAGCAGTGTATGCACTGGCTACTTTTTGTTGGCTGATAAGCAACTCTAACAATAAACCAATGCATATGCAAGAGAAAAGCCTTCGAATAGCTGTTCTCTGTAGTGACCAGTGGCGGCTCTAGGGGTGGGGCCACAGGGGCATTGACCCCATCTGAAATCTAATTGGCCCCCTGAAGTGCCCCTGTCCTGTCACTCATCTGTCATTTTGCTAGAGCATGACATTCAGATCATAAGTGAATGTCATTTCATGCCCAGCCTTTGGGCAGAGACACAATAGGCAGGTCCACCGTCGATAAAGCTGACAGAAGAAGACTGTCATCTGAATGAACGCAAAATGTAAGATAAAAAAAAGTGCATGCTTTTGAACACAAAATTGTGAAACATGGTTGTAAATACTATTTTATTTCCTTTGAAGTTGCTCACATCCTCAAATTGAAAATGAGTTTTACTGTTCACACTCTTTTCCCCTTTCACTGCCACTGTAACCGTGTGGTTGACTTTTTGCTGAAGTACCACTGTATTTAAAATTTAGAAAGCCCGCCTTTGTTTTTCCTAATTCACCTCTCTGCATAGTGTTTGTAATACCAATATGTATCCAGTGGGAGGCGCTGCCTTACATGAATATAATTGTTTGAAAACTGGAAAAAAAATCTGAAGTGAATTGTTGCTGCATAGCTTCTCAGAAATCTAACAGTAAGAGCATACATTGGAGTAAGAAAGATCTTTTCACATATTTACAGATCTTTTAACAATCATAATTTAGTTTAAGAAAATACATTTGATGATAAAAATTGTATCTATACTTCCTCAGAAAACTGGGTCAACAGCTAAGTATCTTAATTTTACTCTCTGTGATGCTTTCATACGAAAAAAACAAATATTTTGTTGCAGAAATGAAAGAAATCCATTTATGCCTGGTATAACCCTTTACAGGCAAGCCAACCAGCAGGTTGACCAACATATCTGCTTCCCGATAAATAAAACCTGAAATGTTGCCAAATGAAGAGGATGGAACACAACTTTACCAATAATTTGTTGCAAATGTATTTCTTTTAGTTTGGAAGCCAAAGGCCTAATTAAAACGTTTGATAACAGGAGTGACTGGGTGTGCTTTATCATAAATATGACTACTTGCATGTTGGACAAACACTTGGCTCCTCTGTGAGAAATGGGGCCCCTTGATGGCCCCTTACTTAGAAAAATCCTAGACTCGGCGGGTTTTGGGTGCCCTGGTGGCTCGGGTGGTGCCCTCGGCCGTGGTCTCCCTGGGTATGGGCAACTATTTGGGTATTCGGTGATCACCTCACATGCATGCCTGTACAGATACTCAAGCTCCTGTCCAGACTTACCGTAAAGAAGTGATTTGTTCCATCAGAACATGCTGAGTCGGGCACTCTCACACATTTTCTCACGTCCTGTGATGCATGCACCCTCCCTGTCCCATCCCTATGGGCCCACCCCCTACTATCAAGACCCCACATCTCTGGTGTCCCTGGTTTCTTACAGCCTTATTTCCCTCATGAACTTAGATCAGCACAGCACTTGGACTGCTATTTCAAATCAACAGCATCACCTGTCTGTCCTCCTCCCCGTTTGTCTTGTCTCGTCTTATCTGTCACTATTTCCCCTTCTTTCACACTGTGGTGTAACACAGCCCTCCCCTTCAGCTCACTTCGGGGGTTAAATAAAGTTTGATTTGATGGAGTAGCCTACAGGGAGGGCTGGTGATGGTCACTGGTAGCAGTGAATCATACTTACTTATCTCTCACTGCAAAGAAAAAAATGCATTAGTTTTTTCAATGCTGTCATCTGCCACAGTGCTCAGCCAGAAAGATAATGCAGACAAGGGAAAAGAAAGAAAAAAAAAAAAAAAAAAAAAAAAGAAAAATCCTAGACTCTCCTCTGGTAGTGACCACTATGCATGAAAGTGTTCATTTATACAATAACATATCACCAAATTTACTTATTTTGTATTATCATTTGTAGTAATAATAACTGGACATTGCTTTACATTTGTATTAACTAGTTTTATTGAAGGTGACCTTTGTGGTGCCCCCGGGAGTCCACGGCGCCCTAAGCGTTTGCCTATATTGCCCAATGGGCCGAGTGGGATCCGACTGCAGGCCTCAAGACAGAGGCGTGTCGCAGAGTACAGTAGGCGTGTCGCAGAGTGACGTTGCTCGAGTGACGCCACTCTGCGACGGCGCTTCCTTTGCAATCGCGTAGAACCGCATGAGATGTGGAAAGTTTTAGTGATGAACAATGGCAGATCGTGTCCAGACTGTAAGTGTTAGCATATTTCATGTAACAAACGTCAAACAGTTGCTGCACTTAGTTGTATTATTACCTAACCCTTACCCTAACCCTTACCCCTTACTAGTGATGTTATGAGGTGTGCCGAGGCTTCAAAGCGTGTGCTGAGTAATGGAGTGGGCGTTTCTTCAAAGCGCGTATCGAGGCTTGCTTCATTTAGAGGAGGAGCCAAAAATGATGACGTCCGAAGCCTCGCTGCCCGGCTGTACCTATGTGACTGCTTCAGGAAGTGGTTCAGATTTTGACGCGAGGTTTGACAGCGATATAAACCCCTCAGGCTCCATTCAGAATGTGAGTTTTTGAAAGAGAGTCAGCTGAGAGTTTGGATGGTTTGGATACGAGAGTTTGGATAGCGTTTATATAGTTTGGAGATAGTTTGGAGAGTTTAGAGAGAGAGGGTTAGAGAGATAGATCGAAGATCTAGGAGAGAGAGGAGAGGGTAGGTAAGAGGATGGAGCCAGGTAGGAAGAGGAGCATTTCCCCTGTGTGGGAACATTTGATTTGATTACTCCTAATAAGGCAAGTGAAATCGAACAATACTTCAGACACATTAGGTTTGCTTATCAGGAAATGTATTTTTCACTGTTTCTTATTTTTATTCAAAGGTGAGGTGTTTTGTGTGTGTCCAAGTTACACAAGCGTATTAAAGTGCCCTCTTCCTTGTTCCACAAGCACTTTCACTGTCCTCTGCTTGCTTAAGCCCATGACACTTTCCTGAAGTGACAGAAAAACATGACACAATCTGCCACATCATATGCTGGGCTACTATCATTTTACGAAAACACACAGTACATTCAAAAAATATTTTATTACACACATATGTGATAAATTATGTAGAGAAATTACTCGGTCATAGACTTTTTTTTTTTTTTTTAATTAAATTTTTAATTCCCAAGAGCCATAACAGACAATGCATCACACATTATGTGGTTAAGATAAAGCAGTCTGTGATTATACACCTGGCCAGTAGGTGGTTTCGTGTGCACATGAAGCTTCAAGAACCTTTCTCGAACCAATTGGCTCAAGTGGTTCAATGCCTCTTGAGGCTTCATCTCACCATCACTACCCCTTAGCCTAAGCCTAACCCCTTACCCTAACCCTCAACCATATTTGTACGCATTTGAATACATTTATTATAGAGCAAAGGATGGGTAAGCAAAAACATTGACGTTCGGCTGGACAGTGATGAAGCTGTTATATCCCTTTAAGAAGCGCATGTAGTGGGCGTGTCGCAGAGTGACGTCAGCTAAAGTGACGTCACTCTGCGACACGCCCACTGTACTCTGCGACACGCCTTTGTCTTGCGGCCTGCAGTCGAATACAACTGAATGGGCCAGCCGGCCATGGGCAGAGCGGTTGAAAGAAAGAGTGGCGTCATCTCAGTAGACGCCAATGGACCAATTATTTGACAGCAATGGCGGATCATGGGAGCCCTCGATAGTTCCAAACAGTGCGACCGAGGTAATAGGATTCCTATAGGGACTGTATGTTTCTCACATTTATCAAAGGTCTATTGACAGGTAGGAAGCTACAGTTGATATTTTAATGATGGTCATTTTACAAGCACATTTGAATCAAATTAACAATGTTATATAAGGCACGATCTCATATAAATTTTAAACAAAATATTGATATTAATGTGCTCACTGGTCTTCTTCTTGTTGCATCATACATCCTTGATGAATACTCTTTTGCATTAGGCCTGTGTGGTTAATCTGAAAACAACAGGATTGAATAAAGAAATAGTGTAAGCTATTGTGTAATTGCTTAATTTTTGTTTAATATAAGAAAGTATGGATAAGTAGTCAACCAGTAAAAACAACACGCCGTTGGTTGGTTTTCCTACACACACGCACACATATCTATATATCTATCTGTATGTATATATATATATATATATATATATATATATATAAATATATATATATATAAATATGTACACACACTGTATTTGTGCATATATTTATATATATACATATATATGTACACACACACTGTATTTGTATATATATATATATTTATACATGTATGTATATATATATATATATACATACAGTAGATAGATACGATAAATTAGATAAGATATTTCATACTTTACAAGACAGGTTCTTACATGTTTTAATTTAATAAAGCTAAGTTACAGCATAGGCAATGTCCTTGAAACATCTAAACATGTTTTCCTACTCAGGAAAACCACAGGTTTCTTCCTTCTTCTTCTGAAATGTTGCAACAAAATAAGTCAGTTATTTTCCAAATCACCAACGCTGATGTTATAAACAAGGAAATATAATGACGTTACAGTATCAAGCAATGCTTGTTGTCAAGAACGTAAAGTAAAGATAGTTTGCTGTCCACATTCTTCCTTTTCAGAGGAAATTTCAGCAATTTTAAAAGCATTATCGCAATAATAATGTTCCTACACAAGTGCATAGAATATGTGCCACGTTGGAATTTGCCTAAATCAATGTATGAATGTAAAAAACTGAAAATATTGGTTAATAATACCAGAAACCGCGGCTCTGCAGTTCATTTAAATGGCCCGCCGAGCTTTGTTTTGAACTATTCGGCCGCTACATGAACCACGTGACCCTCTGCATTCTGAACCCTCAATGACGCCACTCTCTCTTTCAACCGCTCTGGCCGTGGGTAAGTGTTACAGTGACCGGCAGGGGGCGGTGATGCTCCTGGCTGCATTCAGTCCTCCAGCCTCCTCTGAAAACAGCCGAAGAAGAAGAAGCAGAAGCGGAAGTGCGGGAGTGAGGACCTGTCAGCAGCTCTGCAGACTCTCCGGTGTCAGTTTTCTGCCTCTTAAACCGTCATATCGGTCTTTATTTCTCCGGTAAAATGGCTAAAACCACGGAGGCAGCCCGGTTCAGGAAGGTGGACGTGGACGAGTACGACGAGAACAAGTTTGTGGACGAAGAGGACGGAGGAGAGAACCAGAGCGGTCCGGACGAGGCGGAAGTGGACTCTCTGCTCAGACAATATCCTTTAAATGAAGAATAATGAAGAATAATGCAGAAAATAATGAAGAATATTCTGCTGCTGCACGGTTTTACACCGACAACCTCACAGAAACTGACGGAGGAGGCGGACAGATGCTTCCGCTGCGTTATGTAGTCCGGCTGCGGTCGTAAAAACAGGAGAATAATTTTATATGATTGAAAGTTCTGGGATGAATTAGGAGTATATATTCTTGCAGTTTTTTAAAGAGTTCGTCAGTTTCTGTTTTGACCTAATTTGGTCATGTTTTGGACCCTCTGATTGGTGGAGCTGTGATTTCCGGGTGTCAGCTCAGAGGGTGTGGTCCTCAGACACATCTGCGGACTGCCGAGCCTCAGAAATAACATTTATGCTGATCTGTGTTCATTTAGACAGCACTTAGTTAAGCTTAAGTTATAGTCTTTTCACTAAAAGATCTTTTAGTTTTAGTCATGATTTAGTCATCTAAATTTTTTTAATTTTAGTCTAGTTTTAGTCGATGAAATCTCCTGTAAATTTAGTCGACATAAATATGAAGTGTAAAGGGTAAGGCATTTTTTATGTTTCCTTAAATTTCTGAAGTCATGTTTTACACTTGGATAAAATTAAACAATTAGTAACTCTTCATTGAATTCTAGTAAAGTCTGAATGTATAAATGAACAGAAACAAATTGAACTTTTGTGTGAAATGCAGTCACCTTTATTTAGACTACCTGGCAGAGCATCTCAGTTACAATACCAGAACTGACAACAAACAGTGAACCTGCTCTACATGAATATATCAATTCATAAAGAGAGGAGCTCTGATTGGATCGCTCCACAACTTATCCCACCACCACCAAGCTAAGGCAGCTGTGATTGGATGTCCCTCTTAACTCATCCAACCTTTCCACACAACCAAAGTAGCTGTGATATCTAACTTGTCCCTACTTTCTACATGACCACATTAGTTTGATTGGATTAAGTCTCCCTCAGACATTTTAGTCTAGTTTTTATTTGTTGATGAAAATGTCAGTTAATTTAGTTTGAGTTTCTGTCCATGTGCACTTGTTTTTATTAGTTACTGTCTAGTTTTCATCAGGGGAAAAAGGTTGTTGATGAAAACTATGAAAAAATAATTAACAAAATTAACACTGATGGTAAAGAAATATCTGATTATTATGTTTTAATAAAAAGAATAAGACTCCTCCGTGCATAGTTAATTTCAGGAACATTTTCCTCATGCCCACTGATAGCTTTCCTGCTCCTCCACAGGACGATAGTCTGATTTATCTGTGAGTTTGTTAAAGTTAAGTTGAGAATGAGATTTTCTTCTTTACAGTACTGTCTTTGAGGATGTTAGGGTCGTAGTGCTCAGAAAAAATGTCTTCTGTTTTTATTTTGATAATCAGATTTTTTCTTATTTTCTGAATTTACATATCAGTGCTAATATCATTAAGTAGTGGTCTGAGCTAGGAGAGAAAATTAGTAGCAAAATTCAAATAAGGTAGAAAATGAAAGAATAATAAAATAAAATAAAAAAAATAAATAAATCAATTAAAAAATAAAATTAAAAAGGGGCAGGGGGCACTAACCTATCAACAAATCCTTGTACCTGTCAGTGTTAATTTTGTTGACTAATTAGTTTTGTCATAGTTTATATCAACAGCCTGTTTTCCCCTGACAGTAACTAATAAAAACAAGTGCACATGGACAAAACCTAAAACTAAATTAACTGACATTTTCATCAACAAATAAAAACTAGACTAAAATGTTTGACGGAGAGTTAATCCAATTTTAGACATAATTTGGTCATGTAGAAAGTAGGGACAAGTTAGGAATATATCCAATCACAGCTACTTTGGTTGTGTGGAAAGGTTGGATGAGTTAAGAGGGACATCCAATCACAGCTGCCTTAGCTTGGTGGTGGTGGGATAAGTTTGGAAGTGATCAATTTCATGTAGAGCAGGTTCACTGTTTGTTGTCAGTTCTGGTATTGTAACTGAGATGCTCTGCCAGGTAGCCTAAATAAAGGTGACTGCATTTCACACAAAAGTTCAATTTGTTTCTGTTCATTTATACATTATGTATGTTTGTCTTGTTATGCTGAAGCATTAAGAGTTCCTTTGACTGGAACTAAGGGGCCAAGCCCAGCTCCTGAAAAACACCCCCACACCATAATCCCCCCTCCACCAAACTTTACACTTGGGACAATGCAGTCCGACAAGTATCGTTCTCCTGGACACCGCCAAACCCAGACTCATCCATGGGACTGCCAGACAGAGAAGAGTGATTGGTCACTCCAGACAACACGTCTCCTCTGCTCTAGAGTCCAGCAGCGTGATTTACCCTACTGCATCAACATTGTGCATTGCACTTGGTTATGTGAGGCTTGGATGCAGCTGCCCGGCCATGGAAACCCATTCATGAAGCTCTCTACACTGTTCTTGAGCTAATCTGAAGGCCACATGAAGTCTGGAGGTCTGTAGCTGTTGACTCTGCAGAATGTTGGTGACCTCTGTGACCTATGACCCCCTGCCTTCGCTGACCGCTCTCTGTGATTTTATGTGGTCTACCACTTCATGGCTGTTGCTGCCGTTCCCAGTCACTTCCACTTTGTTATAGCACCACTAACAGTCCACACTGGAGCCGGCGTTCATTTCATTCTTCTGTCAAACTTTTTTATCAGCCTTGATTTACACGGTTCATCACTCGTCAGAAGAGCGAGTCATTTATTTTTGTCCACTGTGCTGCTGTTGTATCCTTGACTTTTGTTTTTAAGGGGAACATGAATGGAGCTCTGCAGGCCGTGCTGAAGAACCCGCCCATCAACACCAAGAACCAGAACACCAAGGTATCGCTGTTTGACCTTAAAGCCTGATTCTGCTGCAGTTCCTTTAAGTTGTCTTGAGAGTTTGTTCTTGTGCCGTAATGTGTTCATGTCCCTCTGAAATACTCCACTGAAACAGAGGTCCGACCTGTGTTCTGGTCCTGGCGAGCTCTCTGCTTGTTTGTGTACAAGAACCATGGTAACAGAAATGAAGCATGCTGGCGTAAGGAGGTGTTAAATAAGGAGAAGCAGTTATTGCAAAAAGAAAGAGAGAGATTAGATTTACAGTGCTGTGAAAAACTATCTTCCCCATGCAGATTTCTTTTGTCACTCTTAAATGTTTCAGATCATAAAACACATTTTAATATCAGACAAGGACAACCTGAGTAAATATAAAAAGCAGTTTCTAAATGATTATTTCATTTATTAAAGGAACATTCCAACATTTTTGTTGTTTTCATGTCGTCCCCCTCTCCCGAGTCCATGACAGGCAGATAGACTCCATTCTTTCGCCTGTTTGTGTGGTAAGAAGAAAGAGACAGGCAGTGCTCGCCCACTGCTAATTAGCTTAGCTCAAACACTGGGAGTCAATGGGTAGTGTTAGCCTCCCTCTGCCTAAAGTCATCAGATAAACTCTTCAGTAACTCTGAACGGTCCCATGTGCTTGTTGTGACTCGAAACTAAATGCAGCGCACAAACCACTGCGGACGTGCTTTGTTTTGTTGACCAACTGTTTGTGAGTGCGCCCTGTGGTTGGTTTTGTGTGTATTTCTGTCAAAAATTACATAAAGTGCTTATCTTGGTCTAAAAATAGATAATGTATCATACCACAGTGAATAAAAAAAAAAAATCAAGTCATACTTCCTTATTACTGCATGTACAGTCAAAGAATGGAGTCTATCTGCTTGTCTGGAGTGAAACAGGACACACAAAAGAAAAATGTTGCTGTATCCCTTTAAGGAAAAACAGCTGTCCAAACCAACCTGGGCCGATGTGAAAAAGTAATCACCCCCTGAGCCTAATTACTGGTTGTGTCACCCTTGGCAGCAACAGCTTCAATCAAGCATTTGTGACGAGTCTTTCTCTTCCCTGTGGAGGAGTTTAGTCCCACTCTTCTCTGTTTTTAACTCATATTGGAGAGATTTTGAGCATGAAGAGCGTGTTTAAGGTCACGCCACAGCATCTCAATCAGATCTAAGACTGGACTTTGACTCGGTCACTCCAAAACCTTCATTTTGTTTTCCTTGGGACAGTATGCATTAATGGACATTTACATGTAAATACATGGGATTATAGCCAAGTGGCTCATTTCAATCCCCACTCCCATTGGCAGGTTGGTGTCAACACATTAAAAAACTACAAAAGCACTCAGAGAGCGCAGACCTGTTGAATTCTGGAAATGCACCCTCATGATTTCAATGGAAATTGTCTAGTTACCTCCGCAATGTTAAGAATCCTTTAAAGAAGTCCTGGATCCGGATGGTGATCCGGATCAGTCCCAAAATCTAATCATTTCTTCCTTATCCCATCCCACACATTTCCTGAAAATTTCATCTAAATCCATCCATAACTTTTCAAGTTATCTCGAACACAAACAGACAGACAGACAAACAGACGAACAGACAAATCAGCGTTGGCAAAAACATAACCTCCTTGGCGGAGGTAACAAGGGGGCAGTTACTTTTTTCCCATTGGGCCCGGTCAGGGTAACTTTTTTCCCTTTGATAAATGAAATAATCATTTAGAAACTGCTTTTTGTATTAACTCAGGTTGTATTTGTCTGATATTAAAATGTGTTTTATGAGCTGAAACATTCAAGTGAGACTAAAAAAGCGTAACAGAAGAAACCTGTAAGGGGGAAAATACTTCTTCACAGCTCTGTGTGACTGTTGATGCAGAGGACAAGATTTTTTTTTATCACTCTCCGTATGAGACGTGAACAAGGAAAATCTCTTGATATATCAACAAGCCAGTTTAATGTGCTGGTGTTATTCTGTCACATTGTAGTGCACAAATCCTGCCTGAGATGAACTCAGAGACCAGCAGAGGCCGTCACCAGGTTCTGTCCAGTAAAACAATCACAGGCCTGGGGTCTGCGAAGACATTTTAGGGTTTGTTCACGTCAGGCTACAAGCATGACCCTCTGTGTCTGGTCAGAGCTAAGCAGACCTGAAGTGTCATCACAGCGTAGCTTCAGAGCTAATAATGAGCTGTACTGGGGAAGCAAGGCTTTTTAAAATTAGATTTCATTATTATCTGAAATTAAAAAACAAAGCCCTGACAGGATAGGCTATTCTAACAGGTTTGGGAGTGTCAAGTGTTCCTGGGCTCATGCTGCTGGGATTTAAAGGTCTTTTTTTTTTTTTTTACCTAAAGTGAGCATAAACCTCAGTAAAGAAAGAACTGTTCTGTCTGTTCTAATGTCGATTCTTCATTTTGACAAACAGACACTCAGAAGGGTCTCCCTGTGGTCTGATTGACAGTCTGAGTGTTTTTGTTTTTTGGTTGTAGGAGCGAGCAGAGCTGCTGGTGGTGAAGGTGCTGAGCAGCTTTAAGAGTAGTGACATAGAGAAGGCCGTGGGGTCTCTGGACCGAGCCGGCGTGGACCTGCTGATGAAATACATCTACAGAGGCTTCGAGAAGCCGTCGGACAACAGCAGCGCTGTACTGCTGCAGTGGCACGAAAAGGTACACAGGCATCTGAACCACAAACACCAAAGGAATAACGACATGTTCTGGTTTAATTCATCGTCTGTCCACACTGAGCACATTTTTTGTAGTTTAACAAAATGAAGAATGAACTTTGTGTGAAGTTATTTTGGCGTAGTCCTGAAAACGCTGACATTTATTTACCCCTGAATATTAGGGTTGGTTTAGCCTGTGGTTTGAGTCATAGCCACACTGACTGGCAGACGTTGCTGCTATATGAATATTTTTCTAAAATTGTAGTTAAATTCTTTAAATAAAAATAGCAATGAGGAATCTGAGTTTAAGAGCAGGAGGAGCATTTATATCTGGTCCGGTTGTAGTACAAAAACTATGCAGATATTGGCAGGAATGCATCTCTAGTTCACAACAAAAGGCAATAATATCAACAGCTTCAGGAGGTCTGAAGATTTATTGTATTGGCAGATGTCGGCCTAAAGAGTTGATCATTGTTCCTGGCAGACGTGAATGAATATTAACAGCCGGTGTATCAGCCATAGATATTAAAGGATAAGTTCGTTTTTTTGACACCTGGACCTTATTTTTAGGATTAAATACGCTCGTAGACTCACCCAGACAATTTTGGCGGAGCTCGGAGCCGTTTTCAAGCAATTTAGATCCATCCAACAGCGTTTTTCTCTCATGCCGTAGTAGCAGACGGGGCCAGAAATCGTATTTTGGGGGGCATCAATACGTTTCCTCTGGTCTCAAGCCCCACTCTGAGCAGCAAAGGCACTCCTCCTCTGTTGTGTTTGCCGTGCAATGCCCACAACAACACCACCAGTTAGCCCCCATTCATGGACGTGCAGTGGTTGCTTGTTCTCTGGCCAGCTGTTCAGCTCTTTCCCTCTGCATCCTCCTTTCAAATAGCTCCTCGTCGGTATATTCTGGCTCAAAACGATACGGGCATCCATTATACTCAAAGTCGTCGTCAGACACTTCTACATCGGATAAATATTCCGCCATGTTGCACAAAAATAGCCGTGTAGCCGTGTAGCCTAGCAACAACAGCGGCTCTACTCATGTTCTTGTCTATGACGTCACCAAAAGTTACCCATCCTTGTAAAGCCCCGGATGACCATAACAACAAAGTTGAGCTGACATGGTGATAACACTGGCCATCCATTTATAAAATGTAGCTGAAATGAGCGAGTTTCACAGCAGATAATGTCTAATTTAGGGGCTTCGATTTCTGGCCCCATCCGCTGCTATGGCATGAGAGAAAAACGCTGTTGGATAGATCTAAATTGCTTGAAAACGGCTCGGAGCTCCGCCAAAATTGTCTGGGTGAGTCTACGAGCGTATTTAATCCTAAAAATAAGGTCCTGGTGTCAAAAAACTGAACTTATCCTTTAATCATATATATCCCATATATGGGCTGTAATATCAGCAAAATACACAAATGTACCATCATGGTTTAAAAATCCACTGAATCATTTATTAGGGAGAGAAGTGTTGTTTTTTTCTTTTACATCTGTGCCTTATATATAGTTTTTTTTTTCCCTTTAAATAAAATGAAGAGTCCGGCACTGACCTGCTCGATTAAAAAGTGTTTTATGATTTGGTGCTGTAGAAATGAAAATCGAAAAACAGACTGTCCCAATTAAAGCATCTTGTCAGTTTTCATTTTTAATTTAAATACAGACTTAATTTAACCAGGAAAACCTCGTTCAGATTATAAATCTGATCTACAACAGTGTCCTGGCATATTTACAGACATGAACAATTACAAACAAAGATTATATATCAGCCAATCAGTGCAGAGTCACGACATCTACGACCTGCAGCCTCCACACAGAAAACACCTGTTTGAATAAACTGACATAGATATCAGCAATAATGAGTCTAGAAATGTCAGCAAAATCCAATATCCCATAATATTCCTATATTTTTCACTTGTTGATTTGAGTTTCTTTTTTCACTAAAACAACTCAGTTTGTGAACATTGCAGAATAATTTGCATTAAACTTCATGAGGGCCTCCTTGTGTTTCATTTTATTTTGAAGGAGTCAGAAAAAAAACAAATGTATTTTAGTTTACGGATGAATAAGGAGAGTTATTGACTTATATGAATGCATCTCAGTAGGGGCGTGTATTTGCAAGAATCTGGCCGTTCGATATGTTTCATGATACATTGAAGACGACTTGAAAAATCACAATATTTTGCAATACTTTAAACAAAACAATAGATTTTTATCTCAAATGAAGCGTTTTGTTTTTATAGCCTTTAGAACCAATAATATTGCATTAAATTGCATTGCATAAAATGTCACAGAGAGTCAAATGTCCACTAGAGGCTGCACTGAAATACAAGTCCCACATTTTTCTAAATTATTAAATCATAAAATATTGTGCTTCTGCTTTTAAAATAGGAAAAAATAATGTATCACGATGCTCTTATGGCAGCACCACAATGTCGACTTATCACAATTCGTTTTGTTCTCATTGTTAAAACTTATAACTGATGACTGACCAGAACTAAACTCATTAACCTGACAGTCCAGACGGACCACTCAGTATATCTCAGTCTGTCAGTCAAACTCATGACGGTCCAATCAGATAATGCAGAAGGACAGAATGTGAGCCACTTTGTAAAACAATCCCTAAGCAAAATAAAATGTAGAGAAGTTTGTAGTGTTGTTGTTTTTCATTTTATAAAGAAATGCAGTCCAGATCTGATGAAGCTGTTAGCATCTATGCTAATTTCTGTACGACCATTCACTTCCTACTGTCGTCTCGCTCAAAGCTCCACCTCTTCCTGCTCTAAGAGACTCAGATTGGGCCGTGCTGCTTTGGTCCGCTGTAGGTTTGAGCTTGGCAAGATGGATCTGCCTGACTACTGACAATGAATCAGGCGGATCCAGCTGTTGTGCAAGGTTACAAACTCATATCCATGAATACTGAACTAAGAATATCTTTTTACAACTTTTGCTTATCTCCAGCGACGACATGTTGGTCATTGGGTGGAGTATTTAAATATTTTCCTTTGCACATCTGGAACCTCTGGATTATCAGGGTGTCGAGGTCTGTAATTAAAAAAGAAAAAAACATCAAAATAGAAAAACACTCAGAGAGCGCAGACCTCCACCAAACAGCTCAGTTACAGCAGTGGCTTTTCCACGACCCCTGAAAAAGAAACAGTTCTAGTTCTAGATCCAAACTCGGCACATACATGGAGGTCGTTATCCTGTATGAACACAACAAGATTAATATTTTGATTTTATATGAGTAATTGAACATCGTCAGTGGGATCCCATTATAAAGTCTAATGATTTTTTGTGACATCAATCTGGATCTGATCCAGATGAAACTTACCTTGATAATAGAGACATGGACCCCATATTATCCTGTAAAATTAGATTAGATAGATCTATATTAATCCCTTGGGAAGACTCCTTCAGGGAAATTAAGATTCCAGTAACATTGTAAAGTACACGGGTATAAAAGTACACGGGTATAAAAGAACACAGATATCAAAAAGCAAAAATAAAATCACTTAGCAGATGTGTGTGTGTGTGTATACATATATATATATATATATATATATACACATATATATATATGTGTATATATATATATATATATATATATATACAAACATATATATATATATAATAAAATATAATATGGCTACTGGCTGGCTACTACTGCTCCTTCCCGTTCTCTGTCTTCCTGTTATTGTTGGAAGCGAATCCGTAAAAAAATGGCAGAGATATGATTTTTTTAAAATTCTGCCTGATGATAACTTGTGGGATTTTTTGATATTTTGGGAATTTTTTGCATCCAGACAAATATACATATCAGCACCAAAATTGAGTGGTTTCTTCCTTCAACCAAACAACAGTTCTGGTAAAATTTTCATGTAAATCTGTACAGCAGTTTTTCTGTAATCTTGCTGACAGACAAACAAACAAACGTTGGCAAAAACAAAACCTCCTTTGCGTGGGTAACTACTGTTTTCCTGCTTTCTTCACAGAAAGCTCATTTTGATGATGTTAATGAAAACAGTGCCTTGATTTGGGATGAACTGCTCCTGTAAAAAAATACACTTTGATCTCAGGCCCTCTTGTGGTATGAGGTTTCTGGTCTTGTGTGGGTCCTGCAGACCCGTTTTCTCCTCCTGACGTGAGTCCTTGTGTCTGTGCGTCCTCAGGCTCTGGCAGTGGGGGGCGTGGGATCTATAGTCCGAGTCCTGACGGCCAGGAGAACCGTGTGATGACGACTGACCCCAACGAGTCCAGCTGGTACCAGATCTGAGTCTGACTGACTCTCAGGAGCCGAGCGCAGCTGCAAGCCTCCTCCTCCTCCTCCTCTTCTTCTTCTTCTGTTTTTATTTTTGTACTGCAGCTGAGCATCCTCTCCGTTTTCCTGCTCTAAGCTCTGGGATTTAGAGGAGCTGGTAGTCGGGCCGGGGAGGTGCTGGCACCTCGCTCCGTCTCCGTCTGCCACGCGGGGCAGACGCACACATTTCAGACGCTTCACTTTCCCTCCAAAGCTCCTCCTCCTCCTCCTCCTCCTCCTCAGGCCTCCAGGTTAAGGACACAGACCTCTCGCAGGTGGAGGTCTCCTCTTTTGTTTTCCAGTGCATGCTGGGATGGAGTTCTGTTTTTCCTGATCATTCCTTCTTTGAATCATCTTTGTATTTCATCTTTAAGTTTTCTACATGTATTATAATTGGGGGTGGGTCTGCTTCTTTTTTTATATATCTGAAAAATAAAGTGCTATAATTGAACAGGACCATTGACTCCACTGATTCTTCATCTTTTGGAGCTGCTCAGTGAAGATCTACATCATTAAGCCATCATCAGAGTGATACCAAGACCACGAGTGCTCACTGATCTGCAGAATTCAAGATGATTTCATTCATTTGTTGGGACATCTTGAGGGGCAGCTGCAGAAATGTTGGTCCTAATTTCTTATTCATAAGATGGTGGTTGGTCCGGAGGCTGATCTGCTGTAAAGATGAGACTGTTCATGTTTTTTTTAAATACTGATCACATGGTGAACCTACGGACTGAATAATCGAGCATGACAGGGCATGTAACAATGAGTCTGGATTATCTTGTTTTTGATTGTCCAGCTCATAGTTTTACTAAATAAAAACACACTTACAGGGCATCTGTGGAGTCTTAAAGGATTTAAAGGTTGTAAAAATTAGTTTAGTTAAAATTAATTATTAAGCTGACCAAGTGAAACACCAAGACAAACCATGTTTTATCACAATCAGAATCAGAAATACTTAATTTATACCCAAGGGGAAGTTCTGTTGTTTAAGTTGCTCTTATACACGGTATAGCCGGAGGGAATTTCAAATAAAGACACTGAAATAGATGAGAGCATGAAATTTAAATAAAATAAATGATAAATTAAGTAGGCAGGTTGCAACATGCAGAATCTTTAAACAATATCAATTTCCTTATGATGGAAAAATAAGTAAATTAAGTAGAAGTGAGACCAAGGACTTCACAGGAACGCTTCCTGTTTTACTTTGAAAAGAACAACCAGGAGGTGAAATAGTACTGCTTTTGTCTTGTCGGGGCAAACACTCCTGATCAAAGTCTTTAGACTATTTCACAGATGTAGACAAGCATATCGAATATTTAAACATGGCTCTTTACTGATCATTTCCAGTCTGTTCTGGCTGACTGGTTCAGGGTGTGACCCCTAAGAGAGGCTCCAGTCCCCCCCCAACCTGAAAACCAGGGCTGGGAAGTATATTGATTAATTTGCATCATGTTCTTCATTAGCTTTAAAGGGACAATGTGTAGCATTTTAAGTATTTTATGATCTAAAAACAATGTCTACATTCATAACTATGTCCTCATTTGAGTCAAATTGCCTCTGAAAACAATCTGACTCGTCCTCCTGAGCAAAGAATATCTTATCTGTGTTTATATAGAACGGGTGAGTCCTACAGAGGCTATAAAAACTATGAACTGGTCTATAAAAACTATGAACACGCTGACTTGTCACAGCCCCAGCAAATTTGAAAGCCCAACCCTTCAGTTTTGTTCAGTTTTTATAACACTGGTGAGAAAACTTGTCACAGCAGCAAAGGGGACAGCAAGACTTAAGTATAAAAACACTATGTACATTATTATTAACACAAAAGACTCTAAATATAAAAACCTTAAAACAACACTATAAGAATTATTTACACATTCACAAAGTAATTGCACATGGGAATATTGCACGTTGTTGGAGAATTGCACAGTTTTGTGACTGGGAGCAGTGCTGGTTATACAGTCCAACAGCAGCAGGAAGGAAGGCAGTTTCTGTGTTACTACGAGTTTTTTTCTTTGAGAGGGGAAAAAATGGATTTAAATCCAATTTTGTGGAAAAAAAAAAAAAAAGTTGGGTCACATCGCCCAGCCCTAATGGATGGATGGATGTTCTGACCCAGGACACAGCCTGGGTTAACCAACGGCAAAGCCTTCTATTCTCAAGATTCTCCGAATGTAAGACGTGTTAGGCATGCTGCTCAAATTAAGCCAAAAAAAGCATAAAAATGTGAATGCAAAGTATCATGTTATTAAATTTCATGTCTTCTATTAATTTACAGAGTTTAAAGGTCAACTTACTTTGGAGAAACATAACCTTCTTATCCATGCAACCAGGAAGTCAAAAATTATACTAGCAGTGGTCACATCAAGTCCAGATGTGTGTGTGTGCCAGCAGACGTGCTTCTCTATAAACCCTCCTCCACTCAGGTGTAATGTTGACAGCACTTTTTTATTTAGTTTTAGTTATAGTCTTTTGCCTAAAATATCTTTTAGTTTAAGTCATAATTTAGTCATCTAAATTGTTTTAATTTTAGTCCAGTTTTAGTCGATGAAATCTGCTGTAAATTTAGTCGACTAAAATATGAATTTAAAGTGTAAGGCATTTTTTATGTTTCCTTGAATTTCTGAAGTCATGTTTTACACTTGGATAAAATGAAACATCTAATAACCCTTTATTGAATGTAAGTAAAGTCTGAATGTATAAATGAACAGAAACAAATTGAACTTTTGTGTGAAATGCAGTCACCTTTATTTAGGCTACCTGGCAGAGCATCTCAGTTACAATACCAGAACTGACAACAAACAGTGAACCTGCTCTACATGAATATATCAATTCATAAAGAGAGGAGCTCTGATTGGATCGCTCCACAACTTATCCCACCACCACCAAGCAAAGTAGCTGTGATAGGATGTCCCTCTTAACTCATCCAACCTTTCCACACAACCAAAGTAGCTGTGACTGGATATATTCCTAACTTGTCCCTACTTTCTACATGACCAAATTATGTCTGATTGGATTAAGTCTCTGTCAAACATTTTAGTCTAGTTTTTATCTGTTGATGAAAATGTCAGTTAATTTAGTTTTTGTCCATGTGCACTTGTTTTTATTAGTTACTGTCTAGTTTTCATCACAGGAAAAAAGGTTTTTGATGAAAACTATGATAAAAATAATTAGTCAACAAAATTAACACTCAGGTGTGCCCCGCGCAGCAGGTAGAGGGAGGAGGGAAGACCGAGAGAGAGGACAGGCCACACAGATGATGAGTCTGCTCCACTCAAAACCACAAGCTTATGTCACGACTTATTCACCATCAAGACGTCATGCTGCTGCTGCCATTTTGAGTTTCAAATGTTATTGAGACTCACATGTTTACTGATATTTGTGAAGTGTATATTTCTCAGGTTACATCCAGAGTGAACCCTCCTTGTGTGTGATCACATTAATTATGTAATTGGCCATTTGGCTAAAGAACTATAAAAGTCAAAATGGCCACCTTTGCACAGGAAGCCAGGAGTGCACGAGAACGCCACTGTGTTTGTAAACTATAAACATATGCCCAAATTCTCTAAATAATGAAACTGGCAATAATAAAAATAAATCTCTTATCATATTTAAACAAGGTAATAACTAAATAAGTTTAAATGATCAGATAAAGCAAACACTGTGAACGACACCAACATTAATCAATGTAAAAGTTAAAGATTATAAGACCTTGAACATCGAAAAACAATAAAGTAAAAATAAAGACTTAATCATGAGGTGTTACACATTATGAAAGGGGAAGAACATTTCTATTTTACCTGTAGCTCCAGGAACTTGTTTTTCTGGAGCCTCAAGTTTTTGTAATCGCCCTCTAGGCAGCAGTGCTGAGTACTCCAAATAGTTTTATTACCTTCGCCAAGGAGGTTGTGTTTTTGCTGGCATATGTTTGTTTGTCTGTTTGTTAGCAAGATTACTCAGATTTTGCTGAAATTTTCAGGAGATGTTGGTAATGGCCCAGGTTAGAAATGGTTAGATTTTGATGGTGATCCAGGTAATCGTCATTAGTGAGCGATCGTTTTTGCTCAATAACTATCTAACTAATAATGATACCAACATGATTCTGAGTGCTAGGTGTGGGTTTTCAGGGTCATGCATCATATTATGATGGTAACTTTATCATGAAACTATTGCTTATAGATGTAATTGCAATATGTGAGCTACCTTGGCGAAGGTTTGCGCACTCAGAGTGCTTTCTAGTTTTTTGTTGTTGAGTGCAAGATTTTAGTTGGTCCCAGGTATAGATAATCCATTTGTCCACCACTTATTCCTTTTCAGGGTCATGGGGGTCTGGAGCCTATCCAGCTGACATTGGGCGAGAGGCGGGGTACACCCTGAACTGGTTGCCAGCCAATCACATGGCTACATGGAGAGACAACCATTCACCCTAACCCACAGCTAAGAGCAGTTTAAAGTCACCAGTTAACCTGATGACCTGTAGAAGTCAGCCGGAGCGCCCGGAGATAACCCACAGATGCACTGGGAGAACGTGAACTCCACACAGACAAGGAGATCAAACCAGAAACTTCTAGCTGTGAGGCCTACCTCTACACCACCCTGGTGAAGATAACCTGACACAGACAGTTCTACATATCAGCCATGGAAATATTTCAGTAGTCCTGCAGGATTTCATACAGTGAATCCGGCAGGTCCATCTGCTCTGCAAGGTTATGGTGAAGATGATGTTTGACCGCAGTGTGTTGTTTAGTGTGTTTGAAGTTTTGCCTCATTGACCACAGGACTGAAAATGTTAAAATGAAAGAATTACGCTGCGTAGATTTATCAGATCTGACTGCATCCAAACTATTCCAACAACAATCATAAGGCTAACGGTCATCAACACTTGGATTTTCATCATTATTATCAGGCTTTTGTCTGTTTATCAGGCAGAACAGGGTGATGAGGGAAACTGGTGACGTGTAGAAAAGGAATCACATCTTGAACCCATACTGCCCACTTTCTGGACTTCAGCTGCCATGGGTGGAGCATGAGCTAACTAATGAGCTATTAACACAACGGCACCGGGCATAAATGAACATAAAAGGATGTAGCAACACATTTTTGGCTGAAAACAACATCCAGGAAGTTTAATTCAAATTTTGCAAAGCGTCACTGTAGAAACTTTAGATTTTCAGAAAACAGGTGACAGTGATTCACTCCTTCAGAGCTTTTTATTATCAAACTAATAACACAAAGGTCATGGCATACAATACAACAGGGCTTAGTCTGGTGGTGTGCTCCATCATTGTTCAGAAGGTCGACAGTCCAAGCTGGTCATATGTCGATGTCTCCTTGGGCAACACACCAAACCCCTTATTGCCTCCATTGCTGCACCAGTGGCCTGTCCTCGTGTATAAAGCACGTGGCTGTGTGGCTAACACTTACCGAGAAACTCAGAGGGAACTATTTTAGCTCAAGTCCATTTATGCAGAAACACAAAGTGAATGAAGCAGAAGAAGAAAAATAACTCAAGTTGGATGGACTTTATGTTAGAACAGGGGTGGCAACTGGCAGCCCGGGGCCCACATGCGGCCCTTCACCTCACTCAATGCAGCCCACCAGTCATTTCAAAAAAAGAATACAAATTGGAAGTATGAAGAAAAAACAGCTGCTAAATATGATTGATCATGAGTAACCAGCTCTACATAATGCACACATCAGGATATGTGATCACATTTCTACTAACCTTAGATTGCTGGTATATTCTTTTTTTAAAACACTTATTAACCCGTTGACTTTCAAACTAAGAAATACATTTGCAACAAATTATACATTGGTGAAATTTTGTTCCTGCCTGTTCATTTAGCAACATTTCAGGTTTATTTTTTAGATTACCCAATCAGGGAGAAGATATGCAGGTCAGCCTGCAGGTTGGCTTGCCGTTAAGGGTTATTCTGAGCATGAATGGATTTATTTCATTTCTGCAACATTTCACATTTCTGCTTTTTCGTATCAAAACATCACAGAGAGCAAAATTTAGATATTTACCTGTTGACCCAGTTTTTGGAGGAATCATAGATACATTTTTTATCATCAAATGTATTTCCTTCAACTAAATTATGATTGTTAGAGGATCTGGAAATATGTGAATGGATTTTTTTCTTACTCTGATGTGTCCTCTTACTGTTGGATTTCTGAGAAGCTAGGCAGCAATGACTCACTTCTGATTTTCCTTCAAATAATCATATTCATGTACCGCAGCCCCACCCAGTGGATACATATTGGTATTACAAACACTACGCAGGGAGGTGAATAAGGAAAAACAGACAAAGGCGGGCTTTCAAAAGTTTAAATACAGTGGTAATTCAGCAAAAAGTCAACCACACGGTTACAATGCCAGTCAAAGTGTTAAAGAACTTACTTTGCTATGATTGTATCTCTAGAGATTTTTTATGAGTCTTTAAATGTAATTTATAGTATAACAAAAAAATTGGAAACAATGGTAAGGGTTGTTTTGTTGCATCAATAAGAAGCTTAAGTCAGCTTTAGTTGTGTGTCATACTCATTAAATTTTAATATTTTAATTGTGTTTGAGTTAAAATATATCAATGTTGGTATAATCCTTTTTTGAAGCTTTATATTTGTCATTTTTTTCCTCATTCAGAGTACCTGATAATACAGTGTGGCTCCCTGGCACTATAAATAAACTTATGCGGCCCTCTCAGTTATCAAAGTTGTTCATCCCTGTGTTACAGTAAGGTCGTGAAACTACGTAAACCCCAAAGACCTGTTACTTCACACAGAAACGTCAGTGACAAACGTCCAGTTTGAAACATAAATGTGTTTAATGGATATTTGTCCAGTTGGGTTCTTGTGGGCACAACAGTACCGAATCAGATCAAAAAAAAAAAGATAAGGCAGTAAAACACTTTCACAATTATGATACAAACACTTCAGACCCTTCAGTCAGCTACACGGAGACTGAAACAAACGGATCAAACTTTACAGAAATCTGCTGATGTGTGTGTTTCACATGGAGAGGCGTCGCCTCCATCAGGCAGTCCACTTCTGGACCAGCTCGGTGAAGAAGACCCTGACCGCCAACCAGAGCCTCACTTAGCGGACTACAGTCTTCTTAGCTCCTTCTTTAGGGTCGAAGGAGGCAGAAAAGGTAGAAGTGGACTGGTTATTTATCTTTCCCAATCCTCAACTCTGGGTACGATGTGGACTGAGCCAAACCCAAGTGGACTGCTTCATGGAAACGCACCAGAACTTGAGTCTCTTTACTTTATGAGCGAACAGTGTCGTCACAGAAACCTTACAAAGGAGCCGGTTTGTAGAGTTCAACTCTGTGGTTCTGCAAAAACAAAAAAATCCTCCAGTCACACCTTCCTCCCCCTCTGAGTTACAAAAGACATTTATAAAAGGACGAGCAGCACAAATATCAGAGGACAGTTTGTTCCTACAAGAACCAGATCAACACATCAGCTCCGTCTGCGGCGATCGACAGATTCATTCACGTTGCTGAGGTTCACGGTCTGCGGTGATCACTGGTCAGAAGTTTTAATGAAGAGATCAGAGCGGAAAGTAAGATGATGTTTTTCTGAATAATCCACGTTTAGGCCTCCTCAGTGAGAAAGTCTGCAAAGGCCACTTCACTGACATCAGAAGGCTTTAACTCTGACTTTAAACCTGCAAAGGGGACCAGGATGTACTCTTCAAAAGGTTTCAGTGTCATTCACCACAGGACTCAAACGTTAAAAAGAAGAATTAAAGCTCTACTCAGTCATCGGTCATCTACACTTGGATTTTTATTATTATTATCAGGCTTTGTGTATTTAATAAAGTGCTGTCTAATCTAATCTAATTCACTGGACAGAGCAGGAATGACATGCAGAAAAGGAACAACATGCCCACATTCTGGACCTCAGCCTCCACAGACGAAGAACAAACTCACTACCACTACTCTCTATAAATGAATGTGGTGATGCGGGGAGTCCGTGGCTCAGTCTGGGAGAGTGTCTACTCACAACCAGAGGAGATGGAGCCCACATGTCTATGTGTCCTTGGGCAAGACACTCAACCCCAAGCTGCTCCCACTGCTGCGTCAGTGGAGTGTAAATGGATATGAAAGGATGTGTGCTAGGGATAACCAGTGAGTGAATGTCTAGATGTGGCCTGTGGTGTAAAAATAAGACCAGAAAAGATCGATGAGCTCAAGTCCATTTACATGCTTAATGATGAAAATAACAGCCACTTAGTTAGTTTAAGGTTTGCAAAGCTGACAAATCATTGTTTTTATTCTTGTTTTCTCTTAAAGATTAACCAATAAGCTTCCTTCTTCCTTCATGTCTTCTTTATCGTCTGCAGGTTTTTCAGACTGGTGGCATTTTTTCAGTGTGTCATGGCAAAAAACAAGTTTATCCTGATCGAAAGGCGGACTGACAACTTATCGTGTTACAGCTCCTGATGTCCGAAGTGTGAATCCATCTCACTGGAGCAGCACGGCACAGGAACTTAAATAATAATAAACTTTCCAACTGCATTTCGAGTTTAAAAAAAAACAGATTAAAGTTGTGCTTGTTTGAGAAGATTATCCCAATGAACAAAGCATGGAGACCTTAAAATCAGCAGTGATCCAAAAACACAGTGAGAGACCCTACAGGCTTTTAGTCGAGGGAATGATGCTAACTTACCTACAGAAATGTGTCATCCCTGCACCTCTCTATACTCTTCGGTAAAAACTACAGAACACGAGTGATGCATTCGTTTAAAGAGCCTCATTCACACTGATGTTTCAAGTCATGATATTTACACCAATGAGACGTTCTAGACAAGCTGACCTCCCATTTGTTCTGAGTTCAAACATTTCATCTCAGATGCTGGGATAATCCAGCTGCAGTATGAGTAAGAGCTGGTAAACTCAGCTTCACCGTGGTGTGATGATCTCCAGCTCTGACATGAAACAAATCATCTGAGTCACAGTGTGCGCGCCTGCCATTGTGTACACGTGCTGCGTCATGCTCTCTTGCCCTCCTCCAAAGGCGTAATCCCTGTGACATGACACAAACGCCACGGGCCTAGCAGAATTATTGTCTTGATGATGATGACAGAGCTTTGTTTTTGCATGTGAAGGTTTTGAGTGAGAATGCTCAATATTAACAGAACTTCTGTATTAGCAGATAAATACCAAAAATGTGGATTATCAATATCAGCAGATATAAAAAGTTTCCTCCATCTATTGGCAGTAATATTGTCAGAATGTGTCATAATAAAAATATAAATCAAAGGTGTCATTTATCAAAGAATTAAAGGTTGTTTTTCTTACTTTCTAACACAAACTGTCACCATGACAGGAACAGGTCGAGCTTAGTAAAGTGAAGGGTTTGTGCTCTTGAGGAAAAATACCATTCTTGGCAACCACAAGTTTAACAATATCAGCATATCTGAGAATCCACTGCAGTGCATCCCTGGTTTAGAGCTATGTTTACAAACAACAACCACTTAATTCACTTTGAGTAATAAAGTTGGTAGGCAAGAACAAACATTTAGGGGCTCATGCTAATCTTGGTTAACTGAGGGATGATTTCAAACTGTGCTGTCAAAGTGAAATATTTAGATGATTTTCTTTTAAATCCAGTCAGCGGTCGAATCGTCACGGCCTCTCTGGAGAAGTGCAAACACGTTTTAATTCTTCAGTTTTTGCTTCAACGCGGGAGCTGTATGCTTCTTGCAGCAGCATGTTTCAACCTCTAAACCATGGTGAATTAAGTCTTTCACTGAGATCTGGGACCGGAGATTTGACCTTAACCAGGCCGCATGTGAACGTGTGAACAAACTGTTTTACAGAAAGTGTCAGCAGCTCGCTCTGAGTGCGACTGAGCTGCTGTGCTGATCTGACTCCTCCTACAGAGAAAAAGATAGAAAGAGACACAGAAAGATACAGAGAATATAAAACAATGTTTTTCTTTATACAAGAGTCCATTGGAGGGCTGCGGCGGCCGCTCCTCTCCTTCACACACACAGACACGCACACCATCTCCTCTGTTTGTGTGTGAAGCTGTAACAGCGTCCATGTGTACTTCCTTGTGTGTGTGTGTGCATGTGTGTGGATGTTTGTGTGTGTGTGCTAATGTGTCTACTTGTGTTCTTTAGTCGGAGCAAAATAGAGCTCCATGGGTTTGTTGACCTTCCAGTACTTCTCGCTGACCAGCTCCAGGGAGAATGACCCGTTCAGAACCTGCAGACACAAACAGATGTATTAAATATTTAGGATACAAGAGACCGTAAAGCTTTTTAAGGCTCAGTTAACCCACCAGACTCCAGGGGATCACCGGGGCTCTCAAGCTGTAACAGTAAATCTGTTGACTTGTATCTTTGGGACCTCTCAATGGATCTTAAAGGAACATTCCAACATTTTTTTCCATGACAGGCAGATAGACACCATTCTTTTGACTGTGTGTCCAGTAACAAGGAGGAGACGGCCAAAGCTCACCCACCGCTAGTTAGCTTAGCTTAAACACTGGGAGTCAACGGGTAGTGTTAGCCCGCCTCTGCCTACAGTTATCAGATAAACTCTTCAGCAACTCTAAACAGTCCTGTGTGCTTGTTGTGACTCCTTTATGTTATGTTATCTTCTACTATCTTCATATTATCTTCTTCTACTCCTAAACAGAGGCTTTGTTTTCTTGACCTACTTCTGCAGTAGTTTTCGCAAGAGATGTGACGTTTGTGAAGGAGTCAAGTCTTTTGAACGGCTCTTTTAAGTGAACAGTGAGAACCAATTGGCAGTTGTGAGTGAGCCGTTCGTTTCTTAAATTTGCAGGCAATTTGCATTTAAGAATGACTCGCAAACAATCGGCTCACTCAGAACTGCGAATCAGTTCTCATCGTTCACTTAAAAGAGCTGTTCAAAAGATTCGACTCGTTCGCGAACGTCACATCTCTCACAAAAACCACCGCAGAAGTAGGTCAACAAAACAAAGTCTCTGTTTAGGAGTAGAAAAAGATAATACGATGATAGTAGAAGATAACGTAACATAACGTGGTAAAAAACGAGTCACAACAAGCACAGGACCATTTAGAGTTGCTGAAGAGTTTATCTAATGACTGTAGGCAGAGGCAGGCTAACACTACCCATGGACACTAGTGTTTGAGCTAAGCTAATTAGCAGTGGGTGAGCTCTGCCGGTCTCTTTTTTGTGACTGCATGCACAGTTGAAAGAATGGCGTCTATCTGCTTGTCATGAACTCGGGAGTGAGGCAAGACAAAAACAACAAAATGTTGGAGTATTCCTTTAACTGTGCACTCTTTTATTAATCTACGGAAGGTTTCAGGTCAAATATATCAGGTTTTTTTTTTACAACAATGGTGTTCAGTGTCACCTTGTTGATCAACAGTGATAAATCTGTAATTTGTGATTTTTTTTTACCTCATATTTTATACAAAAACTTTGCAGTGATGTTTTACGGCCTTTATTTTGACCCCTGGAGACATAAATAACTTCCTGTCAGTCTACCGACCGATCAAATACGCATTATGTCTGACTTTGTTTTCTTGACAACAGTGTCCAATTAGGAGCAGCCAAGGTTCAACAAATTACAACAGTTAGGAATAAAGAAAAAGACAGAGTAATGTCATGTGGCCCTTTTAATATCTGAGAAAACAAAGCTCCAAAGGTGGCACAAATCACAAACTGGAGAAAAAATCTAGAGGAATACATGACAATATGTTAACAGCTTCTACTGTAAATGTCTTTGCATGCTTTAATTTTGTTCCTCTAACAGCCAAGGCTCATCTATCCTTATTTTTCATTTTTATTGTTTATTTTGAAAGGGGCAGTACACAAGTAAGGCCCTGTCCACATGGAGATGAAAATGTTTTTGTATCGACATATTTTAACGTTCCGTAAAGACAGCATTGTTTCAGTAAATGTTTCCATCCACATGAAAACCCTGTAGTACATTTGCCAGGCGTGTAAGTGGCGCTGTGATGCTGCTGCACCACCGACCAGTCTGATAGTGCAGTTGGTTGGTAATCAGAAGGTTGCAGGTTCAAGTCCAGCTCTGGCTGTCACATGTGTCCTTGGGCAAACACTCAACCCCAAGTTGCTCCCAGTGCTGTGTGGCGTGATGGGCGTGAATGTGTGCGAATGTGTTAGCTGATACTGACGGACGACTGACACTGAAACTCCATTAGTGAGTGAATGAGTCGAATGATTAGGCGAAGCTGCTTTGAGTCAAGAGACTAGAAAAGTGCTACATAAACTCCATTTACCATTTATTCACCATTTAACATCTTCATAACAGTTTACTTTTCTGCCAGTTTTGTGGTACTATTTTGAGCCACAGCACAGCCTATGTGTCCTTCCACATGCAGCACGCAGACCAGCTGTAGTCTGCAGGCTTCACAAGAAGAAACAATTGTTATCAAACTGGGTAAAGTGAATATGACAGCCATTGTCCTTAAGCCTAAAGACAGGGTTCTGAATTCTCACAGGAGTGTCAGGCCTGTTTCACACTGGATGTGTTTTACTTGTGTGACAGCAGAAGTGCATGTTATCAAGTAGAAGCTTCAGACTGGAAAATCTTGAGAAAAGGAGGTTTGCCTATTCACTGAAAGTCATGATGTCATTGTCAATATTTTGAGATTGTCCTGAACTGTCTTATAAGTTATGCTCACACCTCCTGTTAGAGAAGAGAAGAGAGAGGCAGCTCAATGCTTCCCATGAGTTTTTACGTTATCTGCTGTAAATAAAACTATAACTGATTTGGGATTTATGAGCACAAATATGCCCACAGTGGTAGAAAACGTCACAGAAGACATAGAAACTATCCAGTTACTCGTCCTGTCTGTGCCTCTCGAAGTAAAAGCTCAGTCTGCCCCCTCTGTGGAGAAACTCTCTCATTAGAAAGCTTTCATTCTGCAGGTTTCTCAGGTCACTTATTCTTTGGGACATTTATTGTGGTTCTTCCAAAACTTGCAACAGAAGCTCATGATTGGGTTGACATATGAGAACAGATAGAGCTGTGACGGCAGGGAGACACGCTGAGGCTGAAGGACATTCACATGTCTGGTGTGAAAGCTGACGTTTTGATTTTGTATTTGATGCCAAAAGTCTTGTTATCTTTGGTCTTGTGTCTGTTGTGTCGGCACTCACAGTGTACTGGTTTACGGCTGTCGGGATGTAGATGGTGTACTGTTTCTCTGAAGCTGCCTCCACGTTCACAGGACTGGCTTCTGCATTTCTCCTCAGCTCCTCCAGAGCCAGCCTCACCGCCAGGTACTTGGACAGGTGATCCACTGTGGCGTTCCCCGATGTTTTGATGTAGCGCGGTACAAACTCCATGCTGAGCAAGCACACGCACAAATGCTCGTTAGTTTCTACATCCGTATCTCATTTGGTTTAAATCAAACAGGAAACAGCTGCGAGTGTGCGTCTACCTGTTGTGCCCGTCGTCCTTCTCCATCAGCGTGGGATGTGGTCTGAACACCAGCTCTATCTCACTCGCACCGCCATCGTTAACGGAGTCTCCACCCCCGTTCTCTGCTGCGTTGTCCATGTCCAGACCGCTGTCGTCACTCGTCTTGGTGCGTTTGATGCTCGGTCCGGCCTCCTGAAGGACCATGTTCAAAAAGAGGGTTAGTATGAGTTTCGTCTGTCAGGATATTAATTCTTTGTTTTGACCTTTTTATTCACTTTTACTTTGAGCTTTAAAGTCATTAAAACATGTTGCTAGATTTTAATTTTTACATCTGAGTGATGTGGTTTGAGCCATGATCATGTCATGAAAAAGCACTTTTAATCAGGATTACTCAGATTACGCAGAGAAAAAAAGAGAAGTCATCTGCTGATCTCCACCTTCATTAGATATTTAACTTTAAAGGTGTCATCTTCATAGTTTTCTGCAACTGAAACTGCTGGAGTTGTTCAACTCTCTCTCTTTTTTTGCTTTGTTTTTACACATCAGCAATAATCCTCATCCACATGTGGATCAGCTGGTTTGATAAGTGAATACTGAGTGGCACACATTTAAGAACCACAGTTGTAAAACTAGTGTGACTTAAAAATGTAAAGCTAAAGAATATCAACAGTAGATCAGACTTAAGTTAACAGAAGCAGCAGGTGAATGATGGGTGTACAAATGAGGAAGTAGAATGTAATCTGTGACCAAACACTTTGAGAAAAACACTTGATCTGTTTTCATCATAAAACTAAAACACACCCTCATTTTCTTGAGTAAAGAGAGGTAAAAAGGCAATCACACTGTCGAAAGAGAAAATAAAAACACTTGAGATGCCCACAGGACGAGATTATGTTTATCTGAGGACTCTGTGCGAGTCCGAGTGACGAGTGTTAAATGACTAGAACTAAAAAACACAAAAATCCTCTGTGACAGATGATCAGAGGTCCACAGGTGAGGAGCTGTCACTGCGAGGAGCAGCCCTGCCCGTGCGTGTGCTCGTGCTGAAGCCCACCTCCTGTGGAAATCTGCGTGGGCATAAAACTGATATCAGTGATATCAACTGTAGTTCAGCTCTACTAGCACTCAAATTTGGAGTACATGTACTCAATTTTGGTTGACTAGTGCACGAGTAGACTTTACTAGTGAAGCAAAAAGTGTCACTAGTAGTACTTGTAGATCAAAGAATGCTCACTAGTACTACTAGTAGAGTTAAGAATGTTAACTAGTACTACTAGTAGTACTACTAGTAAGCCTTATATGCTACTAAGGGGGCAGAAAAAAAGCAAATTCAGGCTTCCCTTTTGGCTTTCAAAAATATTACAACCAATCAGGGTGTTGGATTTGGTTATAAACCCTCCTACTTCATTTTAATTAGGTCTACTAGAACTACTAGTGAATCTTTTGGCTTTACTAGTACTATTAGTAGACTAAAAACATTCCACTAGTGCTACTACTGAGATATTTTTAATTTTACTAGTAGTACTAGTAAACCAAAATTTGTTTTACTAGATAAGGTTTTTGGCGCACTTTTACGTGTGTAGGCCTCACGAGTAAAGCAAAATCGAAAGGTTGAGGAAGGTTTTACAAGGGGATTAATAAAGTATTATCTAATCTAATCTACTAGTAGACAATCCAGCACCCTGACTGGTTGTAATATCTTTGAAAGCCATTGGAAAGCCTAACTTCGCTGTCTCCCGCCCCTTATTAGCATATAAGGGTTACTAGTAGTACATGTGAACTTCTGGGGGGGTGTGCTCCAGCATGGTGACGGTGCTCTTACTCTATTGTAAAGTGTCTTGAGGTAACACTTGTTAGGAATTGGCCTAATACAAATAAAGATTGATTGATTGACTGATTGATTGATTGACTCAAAGAAAATGTTGAGAAAACATTTGTCCGTGTTTCACACATTTGTGCTTCTGAGACAAGTAACAAATGCAAGTACAAGAGAAAGACATGAATCCTGCCAATATCTTAGGGAAGGGAAATTCTGCTGTTCAGACAGTTGGACTTAAAAGACTCGTAATAAACTTCAACTCTGTCATACCTGGTTGCTGTGGACGGAGGCGTTGCTACAGTGGGAGGAGTCTCCGTTGTCCTCTGCTCCACTGCCATTCTCAACCGTGTGTCTTTTACCGCGCTGCAGTCTGACAAAAATACGAATGAAATAATCAAATAAAATCAAAAACAGCCACATAATTTACTCAGGAAGACAGAATCTCATCTGTGGGTTGTTCGACATACCAGAATATCAGCACAGTTCTAGTTAATATCAAACAACATGGACACCTGTTTCAGTATCACATCAACAGAAAGTGACCGATAACCTGCATCTCAAACGGTCCTTGAACCTGAAAACACTGCCCACTCTACCTGGTCATGGCCTGTATCTTCAGCCCCTCCTCTATGCTGTGGGACAGAGCCTGCTGGTTGTTGTGTTTGCTGATGCGGGCCAACACTCTCTCCTGGTGGGCTTCGTACTCGTCACGGCTGGGATAAATCTTACCTGAAATGGGACCAAATCAATGATTCTGTTTCTGCCGTCTTGTTGAATATCCTGAATTATGAGGTGTAAGCCCTTCATGTGCGTCACTTACTAATCAGAGCATCGAAGTTTGGGTCGGGACGCAGAGACCTTTTGGACACCAGCTTCTTACGACAGGTTGGACACTCTTTGTTACTGCAGGGACATTTTAATCATTAGTTATTAATCAAAATGGTGAGCATAAAATGAAGTTTCAGTCTGAAGGGAAGTGTATTTTTAGGTGCTTCTTGACTTTAATTAAATCAAACTCTGTAAATGGTATTAATGCCATCAGACTGTACAAATCCTAGCTAGGGGGGAGGAGGAGTAACAGGAAGACAGAGGACGGGAAGGAGCCATATTTTTACATTTCATTTTTATTTATATTTTTGTTTGTATCTACCTTTTTTATCTGTTATACTAAACTGCTACTAGAATCTGAATTTCTCTGAGAGAGTTTTCCAAAGGGCTTAATAAAGTTCTAATCTAATGTCATAATGAGACAGTTCATAGCTCATGAATTATGTTGCAAAGTCTTTGTAATACTTTTCAATTATCAACTGACCCCAATAAAACTCAATCATCGTGAAGTGAGTACAAATAGTTCTTTAAATTAAACTGAAGCTGCTTTTTGGCACAGAAATATGAGCATGATTTTGTACTTTCTCTTTGAGGCAATAATCTAGATTTAATTTTAAGATGTCTTTTCATCCATCCATCCATTATCTACACGGATTATCCCTTTTGGGGTCGCGGGGGGCTGGAGCCTATCCCTGCTGACATTGGGCGAGAGGCAGGGTACACCCTGAATCAGTTACCAGCCAATCACAGGGCCACACAGAGAGACAGGTGAACAATCTTGCTCACACTCACACCTAAGGACAATGTGGAGTCACCACTTGACCTAATGAGCATGTTGCAAGCTGGAGTGCCCGGAGAGAACCCACACCTGCACACAGAAAGGCACGGGGATCAAACCAGCAACCTTCTTGCTGTGAGGCACGTGCTGTACCTGCTGTGCCACCGTGCCGCCCTCAACGTCTTTTCAGTGGATTCATTAAGGGTCATCTTAAAACCTGTTTTTTCTGGATCAATAAATGGAGCACTCATCCTTGCCTCCGAGTGGGGCTGAATGATTTCAGGAAAAGATCTAATTACATTTTTCCTGGCAGATATTGTGATTTCAATTTGATCCACGATTTTCTTCAAATCAAGCTTCAGTGCAATATTCACTATGTTTACAATACAGACAACAGTAAGGAAATCAATGATCAAAAGCACATAACACATTATTCATCATCTAATATTGATGATAAATAATCTGTTTTCATTATTTAAGGGAAACTCCAACTTCTACTCCTAAACAGTGGCTTTGTGTTGTTGACCTGCTTACCGGCACTTCCGCGGTGCAGATGTGACGTTCGCAAAGAGTCAAGTCTTTTGAACGGCTCTTTTAAGCGAACAATGAGAACCGATTCGCAGTTGTAAGTAAAATAGTTGACACAACAGATCCCGGGTCAGTCAGGAGCACTGAAAAAAACTGCAGCTTTGGCGATAATGATAAATCTTTCAGCCCTACTCTGGGGTCACAGACGTTCTCTACAGCTCTAATAATTCACTAAATCATCCGCTGTTTTAATGAGTAATATTTTAATTCACTTAAAGATGGTCAAGCGAACAGTAGTAACTGTGCTTCACACTGACACTCACCCAGATCTCAGAGCTGTGATGATACAATCAGCGCAGAAGCGGTGCAGACATTCTTTGGTGGTCATTGTGTTTTTCAGCATGTCTAGACAGATGGGACACATGAGTTCACTGTGCAGAGAGCGGGGCGACACGGCGATCTCCAGGCCATCTGTGATCGCCTCCTGTGACAGGACAGATCACAGGAACAAAAGGATCAGAGCACACAACCTGAAGATACTTCAACACATGACAGAACTTTAGACTTCATAGATCAGAACCCTCAAACTGTTTCCCATGAGAATGTTAGTCCTGGTGCTGTGAATCATTTCACTCAAGTATATTCAACCAATCACGGAGCCTTTAGATCAATACTGTCTCACTTTTATTTATCAATGTTTGTACCAGTCTAAAAGCAGTCCATGTGAGTCCTGCACTGGGTTGGGAACCCGTCAAAAAACAGGCAGGTGGCAAGCGAGAGAGGGGAGCGAGCACACGATAACAAGAGATCTGGATGAAAATTATTTTGGGCATTTTAAACATCTAAACATCCAATAACCTTTTTTTTGAAGCTCCTGCTGCTGCTGTCTGATCACGGAAATCTTGGCTTCAATACTTAATGTCAGCAGCTGGATATTTTGTTTGATAAAATCATGTTGTAAACTTTAAAGAGCACTAAAAGTGAAGTGTTGTTTCCACTGCACATCATCAAAGTTCTGTAGATCATCTACTCCAAAACCATCACCACCCGGTTGCTCGTGCACCCAAAGAGACGTCTAGCGCTGCTGTTTGATACAGAGCTAAAACTCTGCTGCACGTAGTGACGCTGCTTCATATTCACTTCTGTGAGCTTCAGTGAATTACCTGGGCGGGCTGAACATCAGAGTTGCATGTGTGAAAAGGGCTTTAGTCACTCTTTAGAGAGGGCTCCCACTCTTTCCTAGCAATCATTTTCCAGGACGTTTTCATGTAGTGTTTTAGCATTTATGGTTTATACTTATTTTTTTATCTTTATTTACTCTGCTTTTTATAAATATATTTGTTGATTTACTGTTTAATTAACCTACATTTTATTTTGCCATTTTTTATTTCTTTTTGTCACCATTGTTTTGAGATTTTATATTTTATCCCTTAACTTTTATTTTATCTACTCATATTTTATGGGTGAGTGTGCATTAGTTACCAAGTACATTTTCCAATTCATTTCCTATGTTTGATTTTTGTTCACCAACACGGTAGAAGGAAGGTAAATAATTTTCCAGGACATTTTACTGTTTTCCTCATTTTCCACATGTTTCCCCTGACTGGAAAACTGGTCAATCATTTTCCAGGTTTTCCAGGACGCGTGGCAACCCTGTTAGACCAGAGGTCACCAACCATTTTGAGCCTGAGAGCTACCCTAAAGAGTAGTGCGGAGGGCTTCTTGTGTGATTTAATGTTCTTAAGTCAGAAAAATTTTGGAATTTATCTTAAAATAATAGATATAATGCATTTGATAGGCTACAAATGGCACTGTATGTTCACTTTTTTACTTACTACCACAGACCACTGATTGATCAGTGATTAATTAATACACCGATGAAAAATGGGGTAGGACAAAATAAGCTTAGCTTCTTCCTACTCCATTTCGAACATCGAACAGCATTAATATTCAAAGAATTTCTGTAAATAATGATTTCACTTTTTTTGTTTTTGTTTTGTTTTTAACTTCAATATTTTATTATTCCTATGTTCGAAATAAAGATTATCCAATCCAATCCAATTATGAAATTATCGGAGAACATTACACTTACGTGCATGATGAATTATATATCACTCTGTTACACATCACTGCGATGAACAACAGTCGCAGTTTTGAGATTTTCTTTTTTTTTTTGGTAAAGTAAAATATAAGGGCTCTGGCTAATACCACTGGTGACAGAGATGTGGCATCAGCATCACTGTGAACTTTGACCCCATGCAGGTCACGGTTTAGGAAAAAAAACAGGTGGTTTTAAAATTTGATGCACGTTACATTTGTTATTTTTGTATAAAGCGTGATTTACAAGCATAATGAAATTGAAGCATGAATCAAATTGAAATCAAATAAAGCTATTTTATTTTTAGCTAACCGTTGGTAGCTTGTATTATTTTTAAAGTATCCCTGGGGGCACCTCATTGGCTCATTGTGGGCTACCAGGTGCTGGCGGGCACCATGATGAGTACCCCTGCTTCAGACCATTACACCAGGCAGAGCATCAGTACTTAACAAACAAAAAACATCTAACTCGAAGTCTCGTTTAGGTGGACCAATCAGAGGCTTTGTTACAGACGTTGGTAAGGAATGACATCTCATAGTGTCTGCACAATAAGTCTTTATCTTGTCAAAGGTGTTCTGACAGTGCAGCGTCCTAGATTTTAAAAAATAAGGTCTGTAGGTCATCGTTTGTGCAGCGTCAGAACACTAAAATGAACCTGTGCAGAGTAAACTGGTTATGCACTAAAACTGACAACAGTTTTATTGAATTGAAAGTGCTGTATTTGACATCTTGACTCAAACATTAACTGTACTGTACATTGTAAACTATACACTTCTATCAAAATGGCACATCTACTTCAAACAGCTGCCATTAAATCAGGGTTCTGGGTGTTGCTGTGTTGGTGCTTACCTGTGGTGTTCTTTGAAGCTCGTACAGACTCAGCTCCCAGGTCTTACTGAGGGGCTGAACCCCGTTGGTTTGAACTGTCTGAGTCATCACTGTAGCACTAGAAAACATAGAAAAAACAGGCAAGGATCCATTAGTCCCCTTCAAACTAACAGAAACAACATTTGTCTTTTCAGTGAGAACTCATGTGCACTCGTTAATTTAATATTCCTCATCTGGGGCTGGGCTTTGAGGACCCAAAATTAAATCTCAGTGTTTAATAAGTCAAAAGGTAAAACGCAGTATCTACCTTGCATGATTTTTCTGTAAAGAAGTCACAAGAACAAAGTCACTTTTTGGTTGAGTCAACAATCTCAGTGACCTGACAACAGTCAGACACCTGAATGTGGAATAAAAAATAGGGATGCACAATATTGGGGAAATATACAGAACTGCAAAAAAATAGTTAAAAATGCTGATTTTCTAACTGGCAAAACTGACAATTCCTTGAAGATTACTGGCTGATAATTTGGTTGTACATATTGGTCATATATAGTCTATGGATACATTGGAAATCTGGCATAAATCTCAGTGTTACAGGGTATTAAAGGTACTTTGACACATCTTTTCAAACAAACGCAGCTTTTGCAGAGCTAGTGTGGCCTGATAAATCAAGAAGATAAAGAAAAACAAAAATTCTGATCCCTATAGGGCTGAACGATATGGACAAAATTTCATATCTCGATATTCATGCCAGATATCTCGATACGATACAATATGACTACGGGTTTGGTGAAACCAAGCATTTTTCAGAAAAATAAAAACAGTTTGAAAATAAAAAAGGTTTGTGGTGGGCTGGCCTTAGCGGTGCATTCAAGGGCAATCGTAAAAATGAAATTTGTTGCGTTTTCCAGAGCTGTACATGCAGGGCGAGCGCGGGGGAAATCTATATCATTTATATCGTTGCTTTTCTATATTAATATCTTAAATGTTCATATCTCAATATAGATACGATAACAACATATCTTTCAGCCCTAGATCCCTCATCTTAAATGACACAAATATCTCAATTAAAAATAACTGATGATAATTATATGTAATAATTGGATGTAAATTAGACCTAAAAACTGTTACTAAGACATTTGTGGATGCCACCTTCAGGTGAATGGCCTGAATTCAAAAATACCCTCGAGCCCACAACTGGAAACTAGGGGCTGGGAAAAAAATACACTTTTCAAGGTATTCCATAAATATTCAAACAAGTAAGGGTAAGAAAATTTAGGAACATGAATTTAGTTTATGATGGTTTTGACTAAAAAAATATATGGCCTATTTTTCAGGAAGAAAGATTGTTGTTCGTGACCACAGTACAATCTATCAAAGTATTTAGTACAAATAAGGTATTTGTACGATATTTGATGTGTTACAGCCCCGATATCATCCATATATACTGCCATCCAAACATATATTGGCAGTAATATCGGAAAAATACACAAATGTATCATGATACATTTACGATATTGGTAGAAGCAGATACTGGCCTAAAAAGTTAAATATTGGTATTGGCCAATATTGAAATTTTTTTCAGACATTCATAACACATATATCAGCCATACATATTGGACATAATATCAGCAAAATACACAAATGTACCATAATGCTTCACCATATTATCACTGCATAGGTAGATTTGAAAACCAAGAGTTACATTTTTTCAACAGGTAAATGTTGTGTTTCTTGGGACTGTCAAACTGAAAGCAACAACTTAATTCTCATAACGTTAAGACTTTGTGCTCTTGATGAAAAATATTGGTGTTGGCGATAAAGAGTTCAGAAACAAAATCAGATATTGGCAAAAATCAGGGTCCCCACTTTTTTCTAGAAATCATTTCTTTTCCAGGACATTATTTATTTCTAACTCTCGGGCATGGAAATTGTCTGCTAGCTATCTTTTTAGTCCAGCTTTTATGTAGTGTCTTACTATTATAAATTTATGGTTTATGCTTATTTTTTTATCCTTATTTACTCTGCTTTTTTATATAGATTTTGTTGATTTAACTGTTTAAGTAGCCTAAATTGCATTTTGCCATTTGTTATTATTTCTTTTTGTCGCCATTGTTTTGAGTTTTTATGTTTTATTCCTTAACTTTTATTTTATCTACTCATATTCTATGGCTAACTGTGCATTAGTTACCGAATACATTTTTACTTCATTTCCTTTGATTGATTTTTGTTCATTAACAAAGTAGAAGGAAGAGGAATAATTTTCCAGGACAATTCAAGATTTTACAGGACATTTTAGTTTTTTCCTAATTTTCCATATGTTTTCCATGACTGGAAAATTGGTCAATCATTTTCCAGATTTTCCAGGTTTTCCAGGACGCGTGGGAACCCTGAAAAATCCAGTATCATGCATCCCTAGTAAAAAAAAAAAAAGAGCCTGTCATTTTTCTTTTTATAGTTATTGGATCTATTATCTTTATTTTTCACATTGACTTAAATCTTATCTGATGTTCATCATGACACTGAGCTTTTAGCCAGTAATAACAGTGCCTGTGTGACTTATGCTGTTTAATCATTTGGATGAGATTACTAGAGTTTTACAATGAAAATACCAAGAAATTCACAAAGTATGACCAATCAGCTCAACCTAACAAGCCTTGAACTTCAGTCCATATAACCCAGCATCAATCCCACCCGTAGACACTTAAACCATGTACTGAACCTGCAGGGGAGTCTTTTAACAAACAAAAACCAAGGACAGACGCGATAAAATCAGTCCTGCGCCCTGAAGACACAGCAGGCCATCCCTCCACACAGTGACAGACAGGAGGGAGATGTGGGGGTGGTCCTGGTTAAAAACTTTCACAACTTTAATTACAATCATTTCATTTCCAGTGCAACAGCATAGTCTGAGCAAAAATTACAAGTTTGCAGTTTTTGTTAATATTTTCTGAACCTAATGATGTCAAAGAGGGTGCTCCTTACAAAACAAAACAGCCAAGCAAACAGATTAAACCAGGAACAAGGAGAAAACAGAAAAAAAAGCACAGTAGTATAACTTATTACATCTCCTCCTCCTGTGGACATCATTTTATCTATACAAGCATCAACCTTTTTTCACCTAAGATTGTCCAAGTAAAAAATAATAATTATAATGATAGATAAATATATAAATAGTCATTAAGAGCTCTTGTGTATGCATTAGTGTTAATGTAAGTCTGCAAATGTTCAATTTGCATACATCTGTCCCCACTTCCCCAAGATCTTCCTCTAAAGAAAGACTGTTTAATAGCTTTTTCACAAATTGTTTAGGTATTAATTCTGACCCCTTAACCTTTAAGCGTCACTAATTCAAAAACCAAGTCAAAGCCTCAAATCCGGCCCACTTAGACCTTTGCCTTTTATACAATATTTCATCATTTCTAATTCGAAATGTTATTCTCTCCATTTCTGATATGTCCTGTATTATTTCCTTCCATTTTCCTACTGATGGGCTGATCAGTGGCAGAGTGGTAATACTAAAGGATCATATTTAGGAACACTGATTCATAACTAAGGATGCATGATATTATCCGTACGATATCGGCAGATTTTGGCCTAAAGAGCTGAATGTGAGTATCTGGGGATATAGAGATTTCTACAGATATTTACAGCCCATATATCAACCATACATACTGGCAGTATTATCAGCAAAATACAGAGATGTACCATAATGCTTCAACATATTATCACTGCATCGATACATTTAAAAATCAAGAGTTTCCTTTTTTCAAGAGCTGAATGTTTTTTTTTCTTATTTTACATCTGTAGCTCAAACAGACTCTCCCTCTGAAAGTAACACATCAGTTTTCATGAGGTTTAGACTTAGTGCTCTTGACAAAACATTTCTTAAAGTAATCGAGTGCTCTTCTCCAAAACAACACACTTTTTGTCAGTGCTGACTAAAAAATGTATAGAACCCAAATGACAAAAGAATCAGCAGTCGCAATGAAAGTCTTTGACTTTTATTAATGTTAATGCAGCAGCAACAAAACGAATGTGTTTCAGCCTGAGGCTTTCATCAGTGTTTGTAACACTTGTGCGTGTGACCATCTAATATAATTAACACCAGCTGACCGGCCAGGTAGATGATTAGCAAAGAAACAGAGAAACAGAGGATACACATCCAAAACAAGGGAGAATATTGTGACAAATGGTGTTGAAACAAAATAACTACATACATACTATCATAAAAAGTCAATTACAGGATGTAGAGCAGGGGTGAGAAACTGGTGGCCCAGGGGCCACATGTGGCCCTTCACCTCACTCAGTGCAGCCCACCAATCATTTCCAAGAAACTAACAAACTGGAAATGTGACGAAAACAGAACAACTGCTAAATACAATTGATCATGAGAAATCAGGACTACACAAATTGGGACAGGTGATCAAATATTTCTACTAACCTTTAATTGCTAGTAAATTTTTTTACAAGTTATTAAAGAACTTACTTTGCTATGATTGCATCTATAAATATCTTTCACGAGGCTTTAAATATAATTTATAGTATTAGAAAAAATGGTTACAATGGTAAAGGTAATATATTTGTGCTTTAATAAATTGTAAACGTTAATTCTTTTCTTGCATTAAATAGAAGCTTAAATCAGCTTTAGTTATGTGTCATGCTCATTAAATTGTGAATTTTTAATCGTGTTTGAGTTAAAATATACTATTTTTGGTGTAATCCTTTTTTGAAGCTTTACATATTTTTTCCCTCATTGAGGAAACAGATAGGCCCTCTGGCACTGTAAAAACAAATTATGTGGCTCTCTCAGTAATCAAAGTTACCCACCCCTGATGTAGAAAGACCCTTAACTTAAAAATGGATAAGAAATCCATCCAAGATTAATGACAAATATATAATTTCATACATCAATAGATGAAAATACATAATAAAGATAACAGTGCTAAATACTGGTGCTATATAAAACAAAAATACAAAATAAAACAATAATAAAGTAAATAAATGAATTGAAAAATAATTAATGAAAAAAACGTGAATTGACAAAACATACCAGTATCTTTGATAATGACTTTAGAAATATTGGCACATTGGATTTCGGCAAAAATCCAATATCATGCATCCCTAGTACAAACAGGACCTGTCCCTAAATCAGCCATACACATCGCTTATATCTGCAGTAATGTCTGTAAAATACACAAATGTACCATAATGCTTCTCCTCATCATCACTGCGCGGGTACATTTAACAATCAACACTTTAATTTGTTTAAGAATTTTTCATTTTCCTGCCAAACGGAAACATTAACTACGGAAACAATTATTTTTGTAAAGCACTGACATTCTGCTCTTGATGAAAATTACTTTTATCAGCAACAAAACATTCAGAAATATCGGCAAAAATCCAATATTGTGCATCCTTTTTCATACCAGCACCAGCAACAAAAGCAAAATCAGAGCTATGGAGTCTTGGCTGTCTTCTTCACATTCACATAAACACTACTGTGAAATCGTCACTTCAGGCTGATTAACAGTTCCTAGTTAATTAGTAATAAACTTATATTTTATCCAATATAATGCATGTAATAGCTCATTCATGCAGGACATTATCGTGGCTGTGTGAGCCTAAATAAGTCGTCCTTCAGTCATTCCTGCTGGATTACTGTGCTCACTGGTGCAGACCCCGCGCCTGGACTGCATGTGAAATATGAGGGTTCAGCTAATGCTAGCTAGCTTTTCTTTGTAACAGACATTAGGGGCTAAATTAGCTACATGAAATCCAATAAAGGAGCAAATAAAGGGTAGGATTAAACAAAAGCTCAGGCTCTACCTCCGTGTCTGTTTTATCATTTAAACTAAAGGGTTTAGTGTCGGATATCGGAGGAGTCGTGTGGGTAATTTGTCTCCTCAGAAGGAAAAACAACAACAGAGCAGCAGCCTCCGCACAGCCTGGTAACCGTTAGCCGTTAGCTTCAGGGTTTTTCATATCTGCCCATACTGAGGGAAAGTAAATACTCTACACAACCCGACAGCAATTCAATTTCTGTCCCAACTGGATTTAAAAGTGATTTAATGTGTACTTACATTTTTAATTGGGAAGCAAGCCGATCAAGCTAGCGCGTTTAGGAAAAGCAATATGGCGGCTGCTAGTGCCGTGATGCGCTCTGGGAAATTGAGTCGCTAAAGGAGAATTTTAGAGGGCTAATTAGTGACAGACCTCAGCGTCATCATTATAAATAAATAAATAAATTAATTAATTAATTAATTAATGAAAGATAGCCAGCGTTTTCAGACATCCAACCATCGGCCATATCAAACAGAAATGATTTCAAATATAAAAAAACAACAACTTTAGAATAAAGTATGATAATTATAAGTAGTATAAGTATTATTAGTAAAATAATAATAATAATAATACTAACAATAATAATAATAATAATAATAAATAGAATAAAATGCCGGTCCAGATTTACTATATTTTCATGTTTTTTATTTACTCCCTGTTTTCTTTTTTTTTTTTTACTCTTATCCTCCTATCGTCCTGATGTGATGTTTCTGTCACTTCATCTATTGATCAATTAATTGTGTTATTATCTTATTCTTATCATTGCTGTCATCATTTTTCACCATCCTTTGTATTAATAATACTCCTATGCTAACATTTTGATCATACTAATACAATAAACAGCCTACAAATAGTACTTACATTTTCATTGTTCACCTCTTTTATCCCTCTACCCTCTGAGTTCGCATTTTGCTCCGGCCTTCCCTGTTTGACTCAAAGGGATTTTTTTCTCTGACCTGATTGGTTATGATTATTTAATTGTTCCCTGGGTTTGTGTCTTTTTTTCTTTGTGAAGCACTTTGCAAAACTCTGATAATTAAAATAATTATTATCCCCGAATCACTGATTGTTTTAGAGTGCCATCAAACTCGAGGAATCAATAAAAAAAACTATGAAAATAATCAACATTTTGATTTCAATTTTCACATTGATTTAAGTCGTCTCAATATTTTTTGTTTAATCTTCAACTCACAATTTAATTCATGCAAAATTTAAATTTAAGAGATGCATTCATGTAGACTATATTCGAACAATATTGGATATATTTACTAGTGATCATATTCTTGTCATGAACTGATAGACAAATAATTATCAAATACTCAAAAAGACTAGAATAGCGCTGCATTTAAATATTAACATATTGGTCTTTCAGAATAGAATTTAAGGTTTATCCCCTTAATTGGTCTTTCTCCATCTTATTTACCTGATTTTATGTTTCCCATATGAGTCCAGCAGAGCCCTCGGCTCTTCAGGTTTGGTCTTTAAATGGGTCCCATGGTAAAAATCAAAACTTACAGCAAAGCATCTTTTTATTATAACGGCCCTCGTCTTTGAAGGTCTACCTGAGAACCTGAGAGCGCCACCTACTGTTCATATTTATAAAGGAAACTCAAGACTGAAATTTTTACTCTGGCACTTAGCTGATTTCATTTTATCCTCTTAATCTGTTTTATCTTTCATTACATTTTAGTTTTAGGGTTATTGTTTTGTGTTTAATTAACTCTTTTTTAATTTATTTTCTTACTATCCTATCTTAACACATTTTTATCATGGTCAACCTTTAGTATTTTATTATTTCTGTAGTTTTTGTCTTATCTTAAATTTGGTCTTTAAGTGTATTTATTGTGTCTGTTCTTTTATCATTACTGTCTTATTTATCATCATGGCTTTATCATTGTAGTCTCAGATCCTTTGTTTCCTCATTTTTTAATGAAGATGGCAACAAAAATAATAATAATAATGATAATAATTACTATTATTATCATTATTATTATTATAATTATTATTATTATTATTATTATTATTATTATTTTGTTAGTATTATTACTGTTTGCTTTCCCTTTCTTTTTTCACTTATCGGTTTGTGTGTGTTGTTGTTGTTGTATTTTATGTAAAGCACATTGTCCTACATAATCTTGTATGAAAAGTACTATAAAAATAAATTTGATGATTGATTGATTGATTTCAGAATTCCTTGAGGTGTCTTCTTTCTCTTTGTGATGAAAATGAAGTGTGCATGATTTCTGTAAAGAGTGTGGCTCAATGTTTTGTCAAAGTTGACACATTTTTTTTCAGTGACATGTTTGGTAATTTGGGATTATCATTAATTGTAAAAAATAGTTGCTTAAAACCCTAGTTAAATAATCAGAGGGAAATGTTAAGTTATTAATATAGTGTACTCACTTTAGTCTACTTGACTCCATCTTCAGATTCATTATTAAAGTCTCTTAATTCATTCATTCATTACTTTAAGTTAGATAGGTCTGTGGGTAGGTACTTTATTAATCCTCTTGAGAAAATTCAGCTATCCAGTAGTAGTCATGCTAATAAAGAGTCCAGATCTTGACCCACTGCCTTTGTTCAGGATGTTGTTCAGTCTGATAACAAAGGACCTCCTGAACCTCTCAGTCCTGCAGTGAGATGAGTCTCCCACTGCTGCTGCTTCTCTGTCCCTCCAGGATATGGAGGGGATGGTTACTATTTGTCACTCCACCACCGTCCCGTGAGTCCAAGCTCCTGCCAAGTACAGAGCCAGCCTTCTTCACCAGCCTGTCCAGCCTCCTGGTGATATATGTTATATTATATGTCCTGTGTTATATAAGTTATAAGTCTCGTGAGGACACAACCAGCTTTTCTGGTGCTGTAAAGTCCACTAAATCAAAGTGGATTGATCTGCTTCTCTGTGCCTCTGTGGGGATATAGATGCCTGTTCCTCTTTTTTTATCCAGTTACAGGACAGCATCAGCGTTAAACGTGGTTTTATTTTTATTTTAGCACTGTCCAAAATTACCTGAAACATTTCTTTCCAAATGCGACGCTGAGAAATTGTCCTCATTTGAAACATAAAAATATACTGGATCATGGAAAATGTTCTTTTTGATGTCATATCATTAACATTTATGTGTTTTTTAATCTAAAATATATTGTGCATTCAAAATGCATACCCTTATAATTAAAACCAGTCTACAGTAAAGGTCAGTTGGCTGATTTTCTTTATTTTTGTTTACCTATTGGTTTCAGTCACCAAAACCTTTAAGAAGTTACTTTGGTGATACATTTCCAAAGCCATGAACACTTATACATGACACTAATAATACCACGTGGTTCCTACCTGCTGCTTTTGCCAAACAAAGTTTAACCATTTCAGCTGCCAACATTGAAAGACATGATCAATAAGAGTATGAAGGAGAAGATATGAGGACCAAGAAAAGTCTAAGAAGCTCAAAGAAAGAGCTGGGGAGGCAGAGGCAGGGTGAAGTCAACTGGGGCTTTTATTCACCTCGAACAGGGATGAAGAAAAAGAGTGCTTATCCTGTTACCTCTGTTTAGGCCCCCAAACAGCATCACCCTCTCGCATGAAACCCCTGACATCTCCACAACAATCTTTCACAATCCCTGCACTTGCTCTCTCTCTGCTTTAAACCCTCTACATCAGTGGTTCCCAACCTTTTTTGTCCTGCGTACCCCCTGAGCCTTTTTGTCATACCATGAGTACTCCCTCACTCATACGTGTTGATGATTTTTCATAAGTAGAATGTAACATAACTGATTATTAAAAGAAAGTATTTTATTTTATCTCCTTAATTTGAACATTTAATTCTCTTTTTTTTTCTTTTTAACTCAAATTAAACATAGAAATAAATAAGATGTTGCCTTGAAAATAAGTAAGTAATCTAAATAAATAGATTTGAAATAAAAAAAAATCAACCTGCCTTTGTTGTATATAACTGTTGTAATGTTTACCACAAAACACTAGAGCTCCGTTGAATAAGTCTCCTTTAATCAGACATTAAAACTTTAAAAATCAGGAACGAAACACTTAACTAAATAGTTTCTCGGCTCTTCTGAACCCTCTCCTGAATCCAGAGCAACTGGACCTTTCAGTCATTCATCCATATTTGCCTGGCTGCAGGTTAGCAGCTGTTTTCATTTTGGCTCAGCTGTGCCACAGGTTATTGTCTCCCCAAGAAAACTAGTTGTAGCGCACTCATACCATTTTACTGACAGGCTTATCTCAGTACTTCCAAGTTGGAAATACATTATTAAATGTTTCCACGTACCTCCTACAATGTTCTCGTGTACCCTGTACATGTACCCCTGGTTGGGAATCACTGCTCTACATCCCACTTCTACCAGACAAACCCTAAATGTCTTTTCTGCTGTTAAACTTCTGCCCTTAAATCTGCATTTTTAAGCTTTCTTCTCTTTTGAATCATCAGGTTTCTCTAATGAGAAAGAAATGCAAACAGGTGAGCCCACACTGTATGTCATAAAATATAAAATGTTATACTGCCATGATATGATATGAATATGATTTGATCTGACGAGATTAAAAATGAATAACACAATATAATGGTGTGAAAGGGTGCTGTGTTTGATATTTTATGTTGTAAGACGATATTATAATATGATACAATGTGACATAACATGATATGTATTATATGCGTATGTATGATGTATTACAGTAGGACTTAATGTATTCTGACATTCTGACCAAATTGCCTTGAGGTATGAGTGTGGACTCTTTATGTGGCCCTGTGATTGGCTGGTGAGAGTGTTCCTCACTCACCCAGTGCCAGCTGGGAAAGGCTCCAGCTCCCCCACCTCCCAACCCCCAACCTCAAAAGGGATAAGTGGTATAGATAATGGATGGATAGATGTCATGTCATATTATATCATGACATGACATGTCGTGATATGATGATAAATGATAAATTATGACATAATGTGACAAAAAAATTATGTATTATTACATGAAAATTTATTGCTATATGCATGATATTATCTGATGATATTGGTATGGGCCGATACTGGCCTAAAAAATCAAATATTGGTATATATAGATGACAAGATATGACATATATACATAGCAGTAGTATCAGAAAAAAATACACAAATGTACCATGATGCTTCACTTTATCATTACTGCATCGGAATGTTTACAAATCAAAAATTTCATTTTTTCAAGAATTAAATGTTTTTTTCTGGGTTTTGCATCTGTTTCTCACACAAATAGACTATCACGCTAAAAGAAACAAGTCAGTTTTCACAAAGTAAAGACTTTGTGCTCTCTTGACAAAAAACATCTGCAATAATCAGTTCACAAATGTTGGCATATCGGAAATAGGCAAATACCCAATATTGTGCATTTCTAATTTATATGATGTGACATAATATCATATGATTAGTGATGCAGTTACTGTGAATATCTGGGCCAATTATGGGAGTAGCAGTGTTTTAAAAAATTAATTTAGGTGATGCACTGATACAGATATTTTTCGAATGACCTCTCTCTGCATTATTTCTGCACAATATTAACTTTCTCTCAGGTCTGAGAATTAAAACATCAGGGTTTGTCCAATAGACTTTCCCAACTCTGAATTAGAAACCGGGCATGTCTCGTGCGCTGTGCTGGTGAGCGCGAGCGGCAGCAGGAGGCGCAGCCCCTTCAGGAGGGGGTCGGAGTGGGAGTGGGAGGAGGAAGGAGGAGGAGGTGAGGGGGGGAGCGGAGGTAAGGGGGTCGGAGTGGGAGGAAGAAGAGGGGGGAGTGGGAGGAGGAAGGGGGAGGAGGTGAGGGGGGAGCGGAGGTAAGGGGAAGGGAAGTGTTGTCGGTCCGTGACATGAATGAACCATGTTCGGTAACGGAGGCTTAGCTCTCCCGGTCTGCTCCTTCCTCCTGCTGCACCTCCCGGTCCTCCCGCTCAACAACTGGCACGTTAAGGTAATTAACCCGCTGTTTGGAGCCGTGTCTCCGCCGTGTGTCCGTGTTTAAACCGGGATAGAGTCACGGAGGGGACGGCGCAGTCTGGTCCAGGTCTGTCACAGAGCTCCGGGTCCGGTCCACCTTGGTTTAAGTCGGTTGGACTTCTTTTCGACAGTCTCAGTGAAGTCTGAATGCAGAGACGTGCCCCGGGGGAGCGGAACAGTGCGCGTGAGGACAGCTGTTACCGAAGACCATTATGCCACCGTCCACCCCCACCCCCCTCCCCGAGACCAAACCGTGATACTTTGTTGAATTAATGATGCTTTACTGCTGCGTCAGGACTCAAGGGCGACTGTTTATCCCGCAGTCTGATGTGAGGACTCAGGGTCCAGACTTCAGAGCAGGGAGATGGCACAGCCTGCACCCTGGGCTAAAATGTGTTTGGCATTTTCTGCTTTTAACCATTTGCTACTTTGAAAACTGAGACTCTCCCAAACTTGAAACAACTCCTACGACCCCCTGCTGAGTATTGTATAATAACAGCCTTACTGCCTTGGCACTCTTATAGTCAGTGTTTTATCCCAACTGAACTGAGCTTAGGTCTGCTTGGTTTTGGTTCCAGGCACTTTGTGGCTTTTCCACTTTAAAGGATCACCTTGGCTGGACTGGGCTCTGCAGGGTTGTTTTGGTTTTCCATTAAAGATCACGCCCTGCATGTTGCACAGATTTTCAGATCCCCTCTGATGAGGTTCCAAGTGAGCTGAGCAAAGACTGAAACCTGATGTTGAGATAAAGGCGGTGCAGTTAATCAAGATTCTATCATTAGTGCGACATGAGCCTTCTTAAAAAACAGCATGATCAAATATATTAATAATAAATATCAAATAACAAGGGATATTGAATAAGCATGCACACAGTGCCCTATCCGCATGATGCTGCTTTATCAAGCCTGAAAAGTGGGAAACTGCATTCTTGCTGCCATTTGATATTGCAGTATTTCTATACTCACTGATTGTTTTAGTTTCTTATTTGTGTTAGAAACAGATTGTGAGACAAGACATTTCATGCTATAAAAATGACATTGTCGATTAGGGCTGAAAGATTTATCGTTTTTGGATTGAAATTGCACTTTCAGACAACGCAATCATTGGATCACCAAAGCTGCAGTTTTTTGCAGCACTCTTGACTGACCCAGGATCTGTTGTGTCAACTATTTTCCACATACTGTTTTACAAATTTGCAGGCAGTTTGCATTTATGGAAAAACTCGAAAAAAAACTTTATTTATAATTGTAATCGATTTTGTCCCTTCATGAAAAAAAATCAAGTTTTGCCTTTATGTTGTCAAAATATATCCAAAAACTTAACAGAATCTCCCTCTTATAGTTAAAGTGGATGTCATACACTGTTGATTATGTAGTTTGAATGTAGGCAGACCTGTCTACATAAGCACTGAAAGCTGAGCTATTTTCACAGTATATCAACAATGAACTCTCTGATTAATATTTAATCTCATTCAAAAACCTAAACATGTGCTTGTGCAAAACCTGACAAGGCCGTCCATCATGAAAACTGTAAATTTTCCGTGTTTATATTTTCAAACATTGCATCAACTCATGATTGGAGTAAAAAAATCTGAAAAAAATAAGATTTTTTATTCTTTTAATGCTCTGCTGAAAATAAGTTGAATAAATCGATTTAATCAATTTATTGCTCAGATCATATCAAACCTTTGCTGAGCTGATAATAAGCCAAGATGGGATACAATGAGCGGAGACTAAGGGGTGAATTCAGGCACAAAGGCCCAAGTTTTCTCTGCTCCATGCTCCATGTCTTCTTCTCTGGTTTAGGTGTATGTCTGCAGCAGCGTTACAGCACCTCTTGCAAGCCTAGCATATGCACTACAGCGTTTTCAGTGTTTTCATGTGGATGGATACATTTGCTGAGACGATGCCGTCTTCACAGAGATCACTTTCAAAATGAAAACGTTTTTGTCTCCGTGTGGACAGAGCCTGAATGTGACGCAGAGACACTGCTGACCTCTAAATGGTCATATGGCACTTTTTCTATTTGTGGTATCTGCTGAACTCGGCTCGACTCTGCAGGGTTTGGATACTACCCCCCAATTCCCACTGCTGTCATGCCCCTGTGAGGCTTCACCTCTGCTGTGATTGAGGAGAGATGGAATTGGAGGAATGAGGTGATCCCGTCTTTGCTCCAGAGGTAGTGACAGAGGGATGATATTGGAACAGATATTGGACAGGAACGCTGCTAGTAAGTGTTACTAACCACATTCACACTTGCCAAAGAATCTTTACACTGGCGAGCAGTATGTGTGGTGGATGCAAACATCTGGACTTTACCCTGGTGATTTCCTCGCCCCCCGCCCTAGCATTTTATCTGCATAAAGTCTGAGTGAGCAGATGCCTGAACACAGCAGTGAATAGCACGGGTAATTATGGCTAGTGGGGAGGGCTGATGACATCATTTTGTGTGACAGGTGCGAAACCAGAAAAGGGAGACTTGACAGGACAGATTAAAAACAACTGTTGTTGCAGGAAAAGTTAATCTGGTTGCAAGGGGAAAACACAAACTTCATTGTGCATTTGGACATTTTAACGTGTTGTTTCCACTGCACGTCATCAGAGCTCTGCAGTTAATCTGCTTTAAAATTATCACCAACGAGTCGCTCGCACATCCAAAGAACGGTCTCGCACTGCTGTTGGACACAGAGCTAAAACACTGCAGCTTATTTCTCTGGCGTAATCGTTGTGACACTGCTTGGTATTCCCTTCTGCGTGCTGCAGTGCTCCTCTTAACTCTTGTCGATGCTGTTGATGCGCTTTTTAACATTTACCACTAAAGTTATATGAACTGTTATACTAATGTGAACTGTGATCGTAGCATAAAGCTCTGCTCTGCTGCTGTGTTATAAACACTGACTTCTGCTGTCAACTTTTAATGTCGTGTCCTGCTGACCAGCTCCTTACAATCACAGGAAGGAGTTTTGTTCCAGAGATGATTGAAAACAGGAAAACAACACTGGCTACGTTTACATGCAGTCATTAAACCTTTCATAATTGGAATATCAGCAATAACCCGGTTGCATGCAGCCATGTAAACACCAAAAAAAAAACTGTTGAAAAACTGGAATATGCTCATATTCAATGAGTCGCTCGCACATCCAAAGAACGGTCTCGCACTGCTGTTGGACACAGAGCTAAAACACTGCAGCTTATTTCTCTGGCGTAATCGTTGTGACACTGCTTGGTATTCCCTTCTGCGGATATTTGGTCATGCATACGCCGATCGGGATATCCTCATCGAAAGAAACATTAAGTTGTGTTCTGCGCAAATTATTTTCGCAAGGAATCTTGGTCTTTTGAGTACAGGAAGTACTTGTAACATGGCACAGCTCCGGCTCGATTTACTATTTCTTCATGTTCTCGCCTTCCATTAATGAAGAAACTGACAAAGAATAGTGTCAAGTACTGGTGGTGGGTCAGTATCAGCACCAAAGCACAAACGAAGCCAACTGTTAGCTGCTCCGGGCCGTTCATTATCCACCGTGCTGCTGCTGGTGTTCTTGTTGCTATTGGATAGCAACGAAGAAGAAGAAGAAGAAGAAGTGGAAATGATGCGGATTGCATCATGACGTTCTCCGTGCGTCGCTGTTTTGATCGGGATACTATGCATAGAGGAATAACCCTGTTTGCTCACGCATGTAAACTGGGTTATTCTGAATGTTTCAGAAACTGGAATATTGATCTTAACCCGAATATTGACTGCATATAAACGTAGCCACTGACAAAGGTAGAAGAAAGTAAAGAAAGTCGTACAGAAGTATAAAGCAGATAACAGCAAGCTTTTTCCTCTGACACTCGTGGTGTCTTTAGCTTTTGACCATCATGCTCTAATATCATATTTTAGGCCCTGTTTACATGACAACAAAAAAGGGCCGAACACTGAGTTTTTCCTTCCATTTTCATGAGAACAGTGCCCAGAGTGCCTCAAACTTTTGAAACCAGGGTCCAGAGTGTAAAGTTTTGAAAATGTTTTTGTTTTCGTCTCTGTGTAAACAGGAATCAGTGTTTTCAGTGAAAATGATGACATGTGCAGTACTCTTTTAGATAAATGTAGCACATGCATCCCAGGAACAACAACAACAACAGCTTCAGCCATCTACCAAGCAGCATGGGTGCTGCTTACTGTGCTCAGTTTGTTATCCAAAAAAAATCCAAAATATCTAGACAGATTTGTTGTCCGGACAGGAAACTCCTGCATCTTCATGTGTCCACTCACCATTGTTGTTTGTGAAAAGTTTGTCATCACCGGACAGAGTACGCATGTTGTGACACCGCTGTTTCGTTACAAACCTACATCGCCAACTACTGGCCTGGCCTGTATGCTGCAGAGTTTTTAGCCGTTCTTGCTGATCCGTGTGAATGTGCATCTTTTTAACATCGTCTCCATGTGAATGCGGAGCACTTTCGAAAACACAAAGGAAAAACCTTTCCGTTTCTGGTGACAACGTTGTCATACAAGTGGGGCCTTAGTTCCAGCTCTTATGAAACCTGGTCTGAGGTGATACAGAAAAACACACCAGCTGTTCCCTAATGAAAAAAATGAGCAGACAGGAGTCAAGAGGTACCAAATATCAGACTGTAGAAATACACCATTTGCTTGTCATTACAGTATAAATCAGTGTTTACCCAGGGAAAACTGACAGTTAAGGTGATGGTGGTGGGTTGAGGGGTGCTTCATTTGTCTCATTTACAGTAAGCTGTCCCTTTAAAGAAGCACTTCTACCTGAATATAAAATGTCAGGTAAATCCGAAATGCAAGTTTTCATATAAATATAGATACAGAGGTATTTTTACCCTTTAGAGTGCTGGTTAAGGTGGACGGGGCATTTCCTTGTCAACTATTCAGGTGGTGTTTTTACATCACGTTTAAGGACTCGCTTGGCTCTCACTAAGAAATACAAGGAACCAGTCTGAAGCTTGTTGAAAAAATTAAACTAGTGCAGTCAAGACGATTGAGCTGATAACATACAAAAAATATCACCAAAACTTTGCATGCACTATGAATTAAAGTCATGATATGCACTTGATCATAAGAGCAAGCAAGCTGAGATCTCTTTTATAAGACTGTTGAATGAATGAATATATAAATGAATAAAACTATGTTCGTCCTTTTAGGAAATTCTGCACTGTGATTGGCTACATACCTTGTCAGAGATGGGATTTATGTAAAAAAACAATGTGGTCTGTGTAGTTTTTTGGTTTGTTTAATATTGTTTATTTGGTAAAATGAAGAATTTTTTTTATTGTCAAAACTTAAATATTTGACTCTGTAAATTGCTGCTTTGGACTTAAATCTTACTTCAGAGTCTTGAAGAGAAAGATATATTCTGGTTGTTTTTATCTTTGTCAGATAGAACAGGGATTGAAATATTAATTATAATGTATGGATATAAAAAGCAAGTAAGTATTATTTATTTCTGTGTTTGCACATTAAAACTTAATGATACATTAGTACCACATATGTGGATGTTTTTAGAAAAACAACTTTGCCCTTTAAGTAACTTTGTGGAAGGTGTTGGGTGGCATAAAAAGATGTCCTCATGCTCAGGGACATGACAGAAAGTAGTTGAGGACCACTGCCATAAAAAAACATAAAACAGATGAATAAAATATGTCATTATCTCCTAAGGAAGTTTTTGCCAGCTTTGCCTGTTATCTTTTTATATCTGTGTCTGACTGTCTGTAAATCTGTGAGCAAGATAACTCAACAAGTCCAGTATGGATTTTGAAGAACTCTTCAGGGAACGTTGGTCATGGCAATAGGAAAAAGTGGTTTGATAGAAATATGAGAAGAGTAATATTCTTGAAAGGCTGAAAGGTAAAAAGAGTGTCAGCTACTATCCACCACTCTGGAGCTGCAGCACAGGCTTTAGAATTTTTCATTGCTTCAAAACAGTGCTTGTATAAGCCTCGTAAACACTGCTGAAAAACTGAGACATCAATGTTTTTAACTAAACATTTTAGGCACCTTAATCTGACCTGAGACGTTATTTTAATGACTAAAAACAGAGAAGTCCCTTCTAGAAAAAGTCTTCTCCTGACACATCAACAATAATGAAGTCTACAGAAGTATGGACAATGTTTTTAATGTGATTGAATCAATGAGGCTGCTGTTTAGAAAGAGAAGAACAAGAAATCCTTCATTATGAAATCCTACTGTAGAAGAGTGCTGAAAACTAACTTGTATGAGGATCACTATCAGATGTCATTTTGGATGGTGTTCTTGGATTATATTTTATCAAAGGCAAGTGAAGACGGTACCTTACTGCAGGATGATGATATGTTTACTCGGCTCTGTTTCCTTTTGTCACCCACACAGGGGAGCGTCTAAGAGCTTAACCCTGCTCTTTGAAAGGATAACAAGTTAGGAGCTGTTATGGTAGGAGGACAGAATGAGTGATTTCGGGACCTGATTGGAGTTCTGTCAGTGTGTTTACATTTTCCTCTCCATTAACCACTCTTTAAACACTCCATCCTGATAAGTGTCCCGATGTCTTCAGTCATCCATCACTCTGTGAACTACTCCATCCTCTGGCCTCTTTTTCTCTCTGCTGGTTTCTGGTTTCTACTTCTCTTTCTAATTAAAGCCTTGGTCTGAATCAGTGTTAATTTTGTTGACTAATTAGTTTTCGTCAACAACCTTTTTCCCCCGATGAAAAACAAGCCAGTAACTAATAAAAAAAAGTGCACATGGACAAAAAATAAAATAAAATTAACTGACATTTTCATCAACAGATTAAAACTAGACTATAATGTTTGACAGAGACTTAATCCAATCAGACCTAATTTGGTCATGTAGAAAGTAGAGACAAGTTAGGAATATATCCAATCACAGCTACTTTGGTTGTGTGGAAAGGTTGGATGAGTTAAGAGGGACATCCAATCCCAGCTGCCTTAGCTTGGTGGTGGTGGGATAAGTTGTGGAGCGATCCAATCAGAGCTCCTCTCTTTATGAATTGATATATTCATGTAGAGCAGGTTCACTGTTTGTTGTCAGTTCTGGTATTGTAACTGAGATGCTCTGCCAGGTAGCCTAAATAAAGGTGACTGCATTTCACACAAAAGTTCAATTTGTTTCTGTTCATTTATACATTCAGACTTTACTAGTACAGAGAAACAGAGAAATATGGGCAATCACAGGTAAATCCTTAAGACACCGAGTGACTTACATTTATTCAGAGAGCATCTCTCTCTTTTTTCCTTTTCTTTTGAATTTCATGAGGTGAGAGAAGCCGGATACTCCGTATCGGATGATGTGGCTGTTTGTGGTTGGCTTGAAAGATGTAAACTCGTTAGTTATGACAAACGTCTCTGATCTGACATCAGATGTGACGGGACAATTAATATAGATACAAATGTATATGCTGGTTCAGACGGTTACATGAAATAGTGGTTGCTGTGATTGTTTATTGCACTGAAATGTGCCTGACACTGTGGACACCTGCCTGTGAGGTTTTGGTGATGTGTGCGCACTGTGCACATGTCTGCCAAATTACCACTGCACGGGGTGTGCCTCTCCTGCGCCGAGAATGGACCAGGTTGGAGCTGGCGAGCTTTCAGCGCACCTTCCGCGTGTTTTTTTGGCACGAAATTGTCACTGCACCAAGCTGAATCTTTCGACACCTCCCCCTGGTGCGCCGTCACACCCACCTCGGCGCAGCTGGTCTACCAAATTGGCTGCGCACGGCGGTGTGCCGGACGAAATTACCACTGCGCGGGGTGCGCCACCCTGCGCAAACCTGAGTTGCGCCAGGAAATGAGAGCCCTAGGTGTCTGCGAGTGAATCTGAAAGACTGCAGAACGGACAACATCATAGCTGAAATTTGTGTTTACATCACTGACTGACCATTTGGCTACAAGACCAGAGAGCAATCTGACCTGCTGCCTGACCAAAAGGTTCACAGCCTGACCGTCTGCCTGAATGAGAAAAACAACATGGTGGTAGCAAGACACTTCATCAAGAGCCTCTAAGGTTTATGTTTAAGATATTCTTTCTTTTTAGCTCATGAACAAACCCTGTTTGATTTGACTAAGCATAAAAGCCTCACATATAGCTAAAATCCCCAAACTCTTAGTTGTCAATGCATTTATCAGTTAGTTAAAAAACTGATGCAATAAAAGTCTGAGACTCTGGATGTGAAGTCGATTACTCATAAAGCTGATGGCAGCAGTTAAAGGAGAGTCTTAATGCAAACATCAACTGGCAGAACATCTGAAACACTTTTCTTGGCAGAGAAAGCCAAACTGAAGCACACTTTACACATTTCCAAACACACGCGTCATGATGCACCCTGACAGCAGTGATGTAATGCTGCTGATGGAGGCGTTTGTAGTTATTGGATTAATTGCTCCCTCAGTTTAGAAAGATGCTTTTATGTTAGGTTTGGGCAAAAGGCCAGAAAACCAGAAACTGAAGTGTTCTCATACTGTACATCAGATGTGCTGTGATAACATAAAGTCCTGCACAAAGTAATCAGCTTTACTATTTTTGTTTAATGCCAGGGTCAGACTACACGATTTCTGCACGATTATGGCCTGAACTGACAATTGTAGGGTTTCTGCCACGAAAATCGGTTGTTCCGTCTCGTGTAGTGTGTCAAAATGACCGACAACAACAGACCAGTCTGGGATGCCTCACAACTCTGTAACAAAAAGTCTAGCAGATTAGATTTTTTTCCTCTGACGATCTGTTCCTCCACGTTACACACCAATGTGAGCACAGGGAGCTCTGCATGTGTGATGATCGCGGATGTAAACAAACCGAGGTTTGTGCCTTGAGAGTAGGGCTGAAAGATTTATCGTTTTTGGATCGAAATTGTGATTTCAGACAACGCAGTCATGTGATCGCCAAAGCTGCAATTTTTTGCAGTGCTCCTGACTTATCTAGGATCTGTTGTGTCAACTACTTTACACATACTGTTTTACAAATTTGCAGATAATATACCATCAATATTAGATAATGAATAATGCGCTACGTGCTTTTGATCATTGATTTCCTTACTGTTGTCTATACTGTAACATAGTGAATATTGAAGTAGGGCTGGGCCATATTACCTAATCTCAGTATCATGATTAATTGAAGCTCTTACCTTGATTACGATTAATGAACGATTGTTTTATGCTATGCTGGAACAATTTGGTGGTGTTACCGACGGTCGTCGAAATGGTCTTCCTGCAGTATTTACACTTAACTTCTCTCTGCTCAATGTCCTCTGCACAGAACCCAAAATGTGCCCAAACAACAGAGACGGCATTTTTCTTGGCTACAAGTTCCTCTGATAGATTGGTGCTTGTCTCCTCCATGTTGGCAGCATGTCCTTCGCTCTTGGCGAAAGTGAACTCAGACTGTATGGAGGGGGCGCGGTCAAGTGACTTACAGAGGGAAAATAATCAAAATAATCAACAAGACTAAAATTACTAAGATTAGAGGGTCTAAATGTCGGTTTCGACTACTTTTGATTAATTACCCAGTCCTACGCTGAAACTTGATTTGAAGAAAATCGTGAATTGAATTGAAATAGCAATTTCTACCAGAAAAATCTTGATTAGATCTTTTCCTGAAATCGTTTGGCCCTACTTGAGAGCATCTTGAGAACTAGGTGACATATGAAAGGTTTGCCAAGCTCTGTAAAAGAACATCCCTGCCCTTGTGATGTGTGAAGAGGAGCTACTACAGACTGTAAACAGAGAAATACTGGAGAGAAACAGCAGATAGACTGCTCACATTATCAGCAAAATTAACATCTCATTCAACATCACGTCCGTAAACACAAACAGAAGTCCTGTTCTTCAAATACAGTCTGTTTGTTTGTGGTCTTCATTGTCACCTTCCTCCTTCCACCGTCATCACATCAGTTGTTACATGCAGTCAGTCTCAGTCGTCTAGTCTGTCATGCTCGTTGGGTGAGTCACTTTGCAAATTTACGGCTTCAAGGTTGCCTAGTCTGACAAACGGACTGTTGTTACCAGTGGAAATTTGTATTCTGACCTTGGCCAAAGACTAAAGCAGAACTGTCTACTGAAGGGATAGGCAACTTACAACCATCTTCACTAATATCAGCTCAGCTCGGCTCGGCTCGATTTTCTCTGTTGTTTTGGTTTTAGATTAGGGATTGTACTGAGTGTTTATTGTATCATCTCCAGCGGGAGTACAAGCAAGCTGAGCTGAGACCATAATAATGTGGAGAGTCTGAGTGGTCAGAGTATGGCCACAAGGATGGAGAATTGAAATACCCTGTGTTGTCTGCTCTAGGATACTGTATGACCTCCCAAACTCTCCTCTGCTTTAAATTGGATGGTGTTTTGTTGCTTGTAATCCGTCTTTGGATTAGAATTCATCTCCTCACTGTTACAAGAATCCACAAAGAGGCTTAAAATTTAATCCCAGCCATGCTTGTGGCTTTCTCACAGTCTAAGATATGGTCGCTCACTTGGCATAAATCTTTATCTACTGAGAATATTTCAAAGAAATATTTGCGATATTTAATGCTCTCTTTGCATCTTCTCCCATCATCATGTTTGTTCATAAATGATTTCCATCTACTCAAAGCCTTGTTCATTCTTCTGAGTCAGCTCTTAGCTGCTTGAGCATTTGCACTTGTGCCCGCCTGCTCTGCAGAGTTCAGCCTGAGTGCTGAATACAGTCTCTCATATGTTTAATTAATGATGGATAAAAGAGTTCAATGTTTGAGTCGTGGACGAGATGTGATATTTGTTCACTGTAAAGACAGAAAACAGGTGTTTGTGCTTCCAGAGATGTCGAGAGTTTCAAGCCTCAAGTTTTCAAGCTGCTGATGCTCATTCAGTGCAGGTCTGCCTCCTGCCTTTCGATTCGTGCAGGGCTTTAACATGAGGAGGTAAGACTTCAGAGAATCGTTTCAGAGTAAAGCCCTGTCTATGTCATTCAATGATGAGACTAACCCTGTTTGTCATGAAAGAATAAAAATCGAATATTAACATTAACATCTTGATTATAAGGTAGAGATAACTGACATTGAATTAAAAAAATCTATACAGTAAATTACTGTAAATGGCAAAAGATTGTTGGAAAACATACTTATTCTTGTAAAATTAACAGCCTTTAACCATAAAATCTACAGTTAACTACTGTAAAATGTCTATACAGTAAGTTACAGAAAAGGGCAATGGATCAAGAGAAAATTCATGTTTTTTTACAAGGAAAACTGATCAGTAGCAGGTGAGATTTCTTTGAGTAAATGTTTCACATTTTTTGGTGAAACAAATGTTTGAGTAAATGTAATTTATTTGATAAAAATCGATGTACTGTAATTTTTTTTTACAAAATGATATCTTCCTAATAAATGTTCAGTAAAATAGTTGAAGAAATAGTAATATATATTAAAATACAGCAAGTTCACTGTAATTCAAAATTACAGTGAACTGTAAATGAAAAAAAGCAGTAAGGATACTTTTTTTGATAATACAGTAATAATGCTGTAAACTGAAAGACAGTTATGATGCCTTGAATAAAAATACAGCAGTAAAACTATTATGGAAAATACTAAATAATGCTGTAAATTAAAATAGAGTAATGCTACTATAAATACATTTACAGTAACTTACTGGCATCTTGTTGCCTGTAAGTAACTGTAAAATTTACAAGAATGCACGGGGAGAACGTGTAAACTCCTGCTGATGACCCTCCTGCTGTAGGTCAATAGCACTTCCTGCAGCACCACCGAGTATGTGTGTTAAACTAGCCAGAGGATAACCTGACGGAGTGATGGAGCCTGCGTGGGCTCGTTAATGATACTGTGGAGACAACGGCCTTGATGTGTGTCTGTGTGTGAGTCGGTGTTTGCTGCCTTGTAGTTAATGCATTCATCACGCTTAAAGAAAACAGGCTGTCCACTGAAATAACAATCTCAGGACACAAAACCTTCAAATCATTCACCACTGACCTCATATTTATAAATAAATCTTTAGTTCTGTTTAATTGGAGAATTAAAGGGGAGCTTGTCTCAGTGGATGAAGCTCCTCAATCAACTTTTCCCGGGTAATTTCCTCCCGCCACCCCTTGTATTTTATTAGTGTAAAGTTAGAGTGAGCTGAAGTGTGAATGTGGCAGAAAATTATCGTTGTAATTCACCGAGGGCGAGTGGAAAGTGCTGATGATATCATCCTGTGTGTTCAGCGTGAAACTGGAAAAATGAGACTTGACAGGACGCATAAAAACAAACACTGCAACAGTAGAAGTGTATTTTCTTGTGAGGAAAGTCACACAAACTGAAATGTGTGTCTGGGCATTTGAGAGTGTTGTTTTCTCTGCACATTATCAAAGTTCTGTGGTACAGCAGCTCTATAATGATCACCATCAGTTCTCTTGTGCTGATGTTGGATACAGAGCTAAAACTCTGCAGTTTTCTTTCTTCAGTGTAGTCGTTGTGCACATTGTGATGCTGCTTCATCTTCACTTGTGTTGCTTCGGTGATCCTCTGAACTCTTCAGTCGATGCTGTTCTAACTATTTTAACATGTAACTCTGAAGTAAGGATATAAGTTGTGCGTCTACTATCATGAACACTGACTTCCAATACGTTTGACATTGTGTGTTGCCTATCGGTGACCCAGTCCAGCATGAAGTCCAGTTATGGATTTGGTTTCTTTGCCCTGATTGTCCATCTAACTGATGAAAAGACGGTATTTTCACACTGAGTTAAATATTTCCTGTATAGTCTCAGTACAAAGTTACAGATGCATACATTCTGTGGAGTCAGAATCATCAGATATTTATTCAGCATTTAATTGAAATATGTATGAAAATCACTAAAATAGCATAAAAAACACAAGAAGACACACAACTTAATCATACTTTTGAATTGTGTAAAAGCAAGAAAAAGTAGTTTTGTGCTTTTTTAATGGAGGGCAACACTCTAATTACCTAATGGCTCTAACCAAAACTTCAAATATTTAAGTAAGTAACATGTTATTGTAGTTAATTAATGTCCTTTAACTTGTTTTCTAATTTTAGTGTTTGTGTATTTAAAAGAATATCCTTGTGTGGAGGTTTGGTTTTGGTTGATAATTTGATAATTAGCAATGTGTAAAAAATGAATTGAAATAAAATCGTAGTCCTAGTACTGCCTAAAAAAGATCATGATACATTTTTGTTTCTGTTTCGCCTATAAATAACAAACGGTTGGTTATTGTTTTTTTTCCCTCAAAACACTAAGTAGATCAGTCTTAATGATGCCGGTGGGAAGTTTATACAAGCTAACCACAAAGTCACTCCTGTAACGATGTCCTTTCATTCAGCACCCGTTTGTTTCCTTTTGATGGTCCGTCCTAAATGTTCATGTTTGTTTTTCTGGTGTTTGTCTGCCAGGACAGAAGTGGAGGGAGGGTGGAGCAGCGGGACACGCATCCACAACCACACGGCGCTGGAGGACAGCATGTCAAACAGGCAGGAGACAAGGTAACCTCTCTGATCACTTTTAGTAGCTGTGAGATGTCTCCATGTGGAGGTATGCACACAGTCAGATGGCTAAAAGGTCACATCTGTATAATTAAAGAGCCGACACCAGATTCTTCTGTCAGGTGAATAATTGCCTTCACCAAGGAGCTCATGTTTTTGTTACATTTGTTTATTTGTCTGTTTAAATTTTCAGCTAAAGCTGGTTATTGGCTACCCCCAGCTTTATTTGTGCCAATTTTGTGGAGTAAAATAAGTTATTTTGGATTTCATATTATCATTAAAGTTCCTGATATCATCTTCAGGGAGATCAACAAATTAAAATACACAGTAGTTCCTACAAACATCAAACACATATCACTGTTACCATGACTATTAACATAGATAACCTGCTGCCGTGGACCTGCTCAACTCCGACGGCTTTATCCTGCATCAACAGAAATGAAGTCTTTTAACATAAATTCATATTTTTGAATAAACTAACCCTGGTTAATTGCAGTTCAACTAGATGCTAATCAGCCTTTTCATCATTATAGCTGTTGACATTAAAATTACGTGGATGGATGTTCAGCACATAGCACATAACATTTGCTATGATTTGACGATATACAAATAGAGATTGATTGATGGCTTTAACATAAACAAATTGCAGTTACAAGTGTATAAATCATACTGAGTAGCAAAGGCAAAAAACTGTAAGCTATGATAACTGTGTATGACCACCTTTTTTAAATAAAACCCACTTTTAAATGTAACTGCGATATTGAACAGTTTTATGCCAAACTGTATTAAATTGTGCATGTCTGATTAAGATGTGCTGCCGCTGTGTCGGGTTAAACACACATAAAACCAGTCGACTGAAGCAGTGAGTGACAGATGTGGAAGCTTGTCTGGCAGGAGAATCAATTTGTAGTGATTCTCCTAATGTTGCTAGCACGGCTAACTTTTGCTTTAGCTACACTACACTTTGCAAAACAACATTTTTATTCTGCTGACCCTCTGATCCTATGATGAATACAGAGTGCTTCATTTAGTCCACACAGAGACAAAAACATTCTCTGTAAAGGGAAATTTTCCTGAAATAGCACAGACCTATAAGCCCTGTGATTGGTCTGCAGGGTATCATTGAAATACTACCAGTCGGTGGCTTTGTCTGGTTGCACGCTCTACAATCAATATGGGGGTTGAAGGATTGAGCCCAGTTCTGCTGTCACATTCAATGTGTCCTCGGGCAAAACACTTCATCCCCAAGTGGCTCCTACTGCTGCATCAGTGTCATGTAATGGGTATGTCAGGAGTTGGATGTTTACTGATGGACAACTTTCACAGAAACTCAGAAGCATCAGTGAGTGAATTTGACCTGACGAGCTGCTTTGAGCAAAGGTCCAGAAAGTTGCTTAACAAGCACAAGTCTGTTTACAGTCTCTAAATAATTTCTACAGGCGCTATCGTGGGCCTTATTTTAAAATGGCTGTAAGTGAAGAACCAGTGTATTTCATGGACTTAATGAGATATCAGAGGTGCATTCCCTCATATTTGTCTCTGAGTGCCTGAAAAAGCAACATTGCAACTGTTTTAAACGCTGCATTTTCAGGACCTGCTGCTCATTATTTATCAACTTTTTGCCCAAACATCACACATTCATCAGGGTTTCCTGTATACTAGGGCTGAAAGATGTATCATTTTCGGATCGAAATCACAATTTCAGACAACATGTTCATGTGATCGCCAAAGCTGCAGTTTTTTGTAGTACTCCTGACTGACCCAGGATCTGTTGTGGCAACTATTTGCTAATTTACAGGCAATTTTTCATTTATGGAAGTGCTGGTAAGCAGGTCAACAACACAAAGCCACTGTTTAGGAGTAGAAGTTGGAGTATCCCTTAAATAATGAAAACAGATTATTTATCATCAATATTAGATGATGAATAATGTGTTATGTGCTTTTGATCATTGATTTCCTTACTATTGTCTATACTGTAAACATAGTGAATATTGCACTGAAGCTTGATTTGAAGAAAGTCCTGAATCGAATTGAAATCACAGTATCTGCCAGAAAAATCGTAATAAGATCTTTATCGTTCAGCCCTGCTGTGTACAATGTGTAATACGATCGCAGCGGCTCTTATTTTGGCAGATCATGGCGGGGTGATGGAAACTCACCAACGCCAAGACGGCGTGGAGCTCAACAGTGAAGCAACAGGACACATCAGACACAGAAGTTCAGACCAGGTTTATCACCTCACAGTGCTCCAGTCTGACAGGAGGGCTATTTTCAGCTTTATTTTGTTACTCTTAATGTGACACACAAACTCGTCCTGATATAAATGTTTATCTCTGTCTCTGATTGTGCTTGTTCTCTCAGGACGAGGTGTTTCAGTGGTGGGGGGAGTGGTCCAGCTGGTCCTCCTGTTCCAGGAGCTGTGGAGGAGGAGTGAGGAGTCAGGAGAGACACTGCCTCATACAGAGGTACATGCTCAAGCAATATTTCAGAAGAAGTAGAACTTACTCTATTGATCCCTCATGGGAAATTCAGTTCTTTACACTCTGTTGAGACACACTACACACACACGTACACACACACACACACACAGGCTGAAATACACAAACAGGTCCATGATCATGCACTAATTGGGAGATGTCAGAGTGATGCTGATAGATCACTTCAGAGCACTTTAGCAGTGCCCAGAAGGTCAGCTGGCACCTCTCCTGTTATCAAACCAACTTCCAAACTTGGTTCAGTCAGGACTAAAGGTGTGTTCACACTGAACGTGACTTTGGCGACCACTCTTCATGTAAAGTCAATGTACAGCCGTGATGGGGCGGGGTTAACCCTCCCCTGACGCAACGGCCGCCATCAGGGCGACCTGGTCGCTTGTCGCTCTGTCGCCAAAGTTAAAAAAGTTGAACTCTTTGAACGCACTTGGCTGTGCGGTAACAGCCAATCAGCGTTGTGTGGGTGTGTGATGGTACCCGTGACAGACAGTTTTTATTCTGGTTCACAGAGTAACAATCCATGTCCGTGTGGAAACATTAGTTAGCGAGGACATTAGTTCTGCCTAGATGGACCGCAGAGAACTCACAGATGATGCTGGTGCAGTGTCATCAGCTGCAGTGTTTCGTAGTTGGTAGGTGAGGAAAGAGGATACAGTTGGAATAATGTCAGCTTATACATCCTATTATATGATATGATATGATTGCGCTGAAACTCGAGCGGACGTGACATCACTGAGCGACAGCAACAGGCGGTGGTGACCAAAATGAGGTATTTTTGGACACACGACGCGACATCAGTGGGTGACGCAATTATGGTTGCAAAGTCATGTTCAGTGTGAACGCAGCTTTAAACCATCCACCCTCCGGTCCCCAACCCAAGTCCATCTGGACTGAGGTACTTCTGCCCCAATGCAGCCAAAGGAAACTTAAGCTAATTTTAAGCCTAAATCTGTTGTTTGTTATTTTAATTGGTTCATAAATGCTTTGGATTCACAAAAAATACTCTGCAAAACGGCTGAAGTTAGAGCTCTTGAATTTATTTTTTCCCTTCACATTTCATTTTGTCAGCTTAATGTAAAATAGTATTGCATTTCACATTTCAATATAAAACAGGAAACACATGACAAGACACAAAACATGAACACAAAAATGGGTAACTTAACTAAGAAAAAGAGCAGGATCATGACAGTAACACAGGAGACACAAGACAAGAGGAACAAGAGACCTAAACAAGAAATACAAGAAAAAAATTATACAAAATAAAACAGAACTAGGAGAATCATGACAATAAATGAAGAATTAACACAACACAGATGTGAGCAGATCATCCAGTATCATGTGACACATACATGCAAGTATATAAACAAAGGTGCTCCTGACTCCTGTGGACACAGACAGAAGTACAAGGACAAACAGCAAATACAATGTTGACATGAAACTACACAGTTTACCTACTATAACAGAACTACAGCAGGGACTTTAATTCCAAGAAGTTGTGATAAAATAATAACAAAACGTGTTTCTGTGTTATTTTTGTGACATCTGGTGTTTTTTATTTAGTAGGTTATTTATTTATTTATTTTTTTATTAAATTGAAGATCCAGATTTGTGTAAGAAATTATTTTTAGGCAATATAACTCAGTCACATATCAGACATAGATAGATAGATAGATAGATAGATAGATAGATAGATAGATAGATAGATAGATAGATAGATAGATAGATAGATAGAGAGAGAGAGAAGATATATTGATTGATGGATTTACTTTATTGATCCCAATCTGGGAAATTGTGGGATTACAGCAGTTGGTCTCAGAGGAAAAGGAAGTAATAACAATAAACAGTAAAACAAGATTAAGGATCTTAACAAAATAAAATATACAATATGTAATAAATACAATAAATGCCATGACCAACATTTCCCAGAAACTTTATCAAACTTCATTGAGCACTCATTGAGTTCGTAGCAAAAATGGCAGAATGTGTCCTATCTCCTAATGTTAACAAATCCTTGAAACAATTCCTGCACCTTTATTCAGGTCGCCATCAAAATCAAATGACTTCTTCCTTGTAACGTGACCAACATTCTCTGAATTATCATCAAAACTTGTTCCTAACTCAAAACAAAAAAGACGAGCAGACAAACAAATGCTGGGAAAAGAAAAAAAACCATCCTCCATGGTGGAGGTAACACGAGGGCAACATCAATCTAACCGTCAGTGCCAGAGGGTTGAACTGTTGGAATCTGAATGATACACTCACGGCTTTCAGAGATTTTCAGAGTGTATTTTGCTGTTTTATTTTTACTCAGACAAATGCATTAAGTGATGCACAAAGGAGAGTCTTACAAAAATAATTACAATCAATTATAGCTCTCTTTTCTGGAAATATGACCTTTTCTAAAGTTTTCATGATAGATTTGGCCACATTAATGTCCTTTTTTTGGTTTGAAATGGAAAGGCAGGCCACAGTGAGGGAGTAGAAAGGCTGCATGTGGCCCTAGATGGAGGTTATGATTGCAGAGTGTTACATACTGTAATGCACAGCAGATGAGTCAGGCCGTTCCTTATAGCTGTTTAATAGTGAATCGTGACATTTATTGGGGGTCTTCTGAGGTGATCTGCGCAGCTGGGATATAAAAGTTGGGGTAAATAAACAGATCTGCAGAGGCAGTGATCGAGTCAGCTCAGGTCAGATCAGTTTGAGAAGACAGAAGACGACTGAATGGCTGGTGGTCTTCTGGTGATGCTGATCTTGAGGCTGAGAAGCTTTGAGAAGATTTGCTGTTCTGATGCTTCATATTTCTTAAACGTGCTCTGGACACAGAGTTACAGCCATGTGTGAGCTGCAGTACGGAGGGCCGAGCAGAGACCTCGCCATGCACAGGAGGATGTTAGGTTAAGTGTGTTTGTAGCCATCTTGTTACCTTTGACCTCCCCCAGTCAGACCTGCGGAAGTTTCTGTCAGGCATGATTAACACCCCCCTGCCCTCACTTTTGGCCTCTGCCTCTCCCCTCCTCCCCGTCTCCTGATCTCTGCTTCGTTTTTACTCCTCTTCTCATTTTTATTTTTTTTTCTCCTCCTCACTTCCTCTTCCCCCTCGCCCTCCCCACCGCCCTCACCTCGCTCCCCTTCCTCTCCTGTCCTGCCCTCATCACCCTCCACCAATTAAAAGTGACACTCTCACATAGTGACCTTCCGCTCACCTCCTCCAGCCGTCTCTCTCTTTGTTTTAAACATCTAAACAGAGGAGGAGGATGGACAGAGTCAGTGATACACAGAGCTGCTGCATGTGAGGGTGGGGGTTAACATGGTAATGAAACACAGATGCATTAACTCCATGTTGGAGCTCTGCAGTGACAACCTCCAAAGAGCAGAGGGCTTACTTAATAATCTGACATGGAAGGTTCAAGAAATATAAAAACACAACAGGGACACGGCAAACAGCATGTCAGCTGGTGTTATCCATCACAGGTCTTACTAAAGGGCTTTATGAGGGAATCTCCTCTCATGATCGAGGATTTCTTTAAGATATTTATGACACACTATTAAGCGAAATATCAACTGACCCTTCGCTAAGCCCCGCCCCTCTTGGTTACTGTTGCTACGCCTGTCAAACTTTCCCTCCTAAAAAAAGAGAAATATGGAGTTTTTAGCAGTACCAGTGAGTGATATCTATAAGGAAATATCTTCAAGTCCAGTCATGGAAAACACATGGAAAATGAGGAAAAATGTATGTATGAGTGTATGTAAATGAGTAAAATGTCTTGGAAAAGCTTGAATTGTCCTGGAATTTTTTTTATCTTCCTTCTACCTTGTTTGTGAACAAAAATCAAACATAGGATATGAAGTAAAAATGATCACTTAGCTGTAAAATTTGAGTAGAGTAAATAATGCAAGTTAAGGAATAGAATATGAAAACTCAAAACAACGGCGACAAAAAGAAATTGCAAAATAAAACTTAGGCTACATAAACAGTACATCAACAAAGTATATTTATTAAAAAGCAGAGTAAATAAAGATAAAAAATAATTATAAATAAGTAAAAGCCATAAATTTATAATAGTAAGACATGACATGAAAGCAAGACCAAAAAGATAGCTAGCAGACAATTTTTATGCCGAGAGTTAGAAATTAATACATTTTAAGTTCAATATGATATGGTGGAGCTAGCTAGAGATATTGGTTTTCAACCGTTGATCTTGTTTTTCAGAAGGCTAGACTAACCTGAGAATTGCCCACACCAATATTAGCAATCTGGGTAAATGTACAAAATGTAAGGCTGGAGAAAAGGACACTGCAAAGTGTGTTTGTGTGTGTGGATGGGAGGGACGACGTCCTGGAAAAGTCCTGAAAATATACATATATATATTTTTTTTTAAGATTATTTTTTGGGCATTTTGTGCCTTCATTGATAGGGGAGAGTGACAGTGGATAGGCTTGTAAAGGGGGATGAGAGAGAGTAGGAGGAGACACTCTGCAAACTGGCCATAGACTGGATTTGAACCCGGGCTGGCAGAAGTATATATATGGGTCGGGCCTGGTTGCTTACCACTCTGACAAACCAGCACCCCAAAAATAATTTATAGAAAAGAGTGGGAACCCTGATTCACCAAATCAAATGTTGGCGGAGTCCAAATGAAGAGGACATTAAAATAGACGGGAAAGCACACAGATCTCAATGCAAGCATCAAGCACCCCATGTGTTGACACTTCATGTTCAAAACAGCAACATACAAGAACAACAGTGTTCTTGTACAGCAGGGTAAGTCGATTTACGTGTTTAAATTAAATTAATGTTAAGTTAGCTTTCATTATCGTGTTTGCCCATTTCTAGGCCTTCAGTTCACTAAAAGCTGAAAGATACCAGTATGTCAGAACTTGTCTCTGTCTGTACTCGTATTTCTTTTGCTGAAATATTACCCAGTGGTCCAAGGTTTAACAAAAGTAACCTACTATTAAGACGTCTTTGTTTGCTAATGTTTTCTTACCGAACACACAGAGCTATGGTTAGCTAACAGTAGATAGCACCTTACATTAGCACAGAGATAGGTGTTCTTGTTGATTTTGGAGGAAGCTGTTGTGTGGTTGTCCACACTGCTTCATCCACACCACGTATCTTTCTTCTTGCATCTTGGCTTGAGAAAGGCAAAAATCAACACCATCCTCCAAACTTCTCGGATATCGACTGTCAGACTTGCAAGTCCCATATGCTTGAGCATAGGGCATATACTGCCAAAAGCTTGACAGGCCTCTGGTGCATAGTTACAGTTGCTAACGTTGGATTGGACAGTAGCCGTTTGTGGGAGGGGCTTAGCGAAGGGTCAATTGAAACTCTGACAAGTATCCTACCCAACAAAGAATCAGTTCAAAGTCCCCCCGTGAGAATGTTTCCAAAGTAGCAGCAACAGGCGAAGGAGTCATCTGCATAAAGTGGGGTACACACAACATGACAACCGGGCTGGCTGTACGCTCGGATCCCCGCTTCCCATCAAACTCAGCAGAGGCCTGATTATCTGGAGGTCCTAAAGATGATCTTAGCCAATTATCCTGTTTTGTGAGGTGTGTTCAAAGTCATTTTATCCTCTCAGAAGAGGATCAGGGCCCCGACTTGAAATCTTAAATATTGAACATGTTCAATATATATATATATATATATATTCGACCAGAAGTCCTGATGTGTGTGGAGTGCACTGAGGACAGCCATCATGGACCAGAGCAGAGCCAATCAGGGAGCAAGCTTGCTGAAGCAGGAAGCAAATGTAGCCATGGCAATTAGAGTAAAGACGAAGCATAAAGTTCGATGGACGTCAAAATGGAGGTACAGCTTGTGATTTGTTTAAAAAACATGAGCATGTAAACAGCGTAACCTGTGTGTAACAAACTGATGAGGAGAGGAGCTTGAAAAAATCACAACCACCCACGATGTTATAGGAAGTTAGCTGCTTTTCATATTTAGTTTACATCGAAGTCACGTGTGATCACAAGCTGCATGAGCAGACGTGCTGCCTTCTTGGTAAATAATTGGGTTGGTTTGTGGTGTCCTGTGTCTCTCTCTTTGTGGCTCACCATACACTACAGAAACAAAACTGATCAATCTGAAATCATCTGTCTTCGTGTGTGGCTCTCTCACTGTTTCAACATCAGTTAAGAAGTCTTTATGTGTGGACCAGGCCTTTGGTAACATTCAGAGGAAGAGTTTGAGTGTTTGCAGGGAGAATTCTGTTTGCAGAGGTTCTCTTTCCTGTTGTTGTTTATTCCAGTGAGGATATGACACAGTGAGAGTTTTTTTCTGTAAACAGCTTGGTGCTGCCGGAGAGGACGAGGTTGTGGGGTTCATGTCCAAAACAGTAAGGATGAGAAGGGGGCAAAGCCTTTGTGGAGCTCTGTCTTCATTAGAGCAGAGAAATATTCAACACAGCTAAAACTAGAGTTTAACTTTGAGGCACTTCTGGGATTTATGTGTTAGAAGTGTTAGAAGTTTATCTAAGTATTTATTGTTTATTGTAGCAGCTGCTCCATCCACTCATGACAGAGTCAGACTCCTCTCTCAGAAGGAGTGCTGAGTCTCAGGAAATCTGTTTATTCAGAAAAGAGACAGGACAGACTGAGTGGGAAAAGAATTAAGGTAAAGGCTGCTTTTGGTCTTCAAAGGCTGTTCTTTCAAAATACTTGGCATTTATTTTGGGCATTCAGACAATAAGTAATAGGGATGGAAATCGAAAACCATCAAACAACAGCTTTCTCTAGGAATTGACATCATTAGTCTTTTTGCTTTCTCTCATCAATTCCTTTCACTTCGTTCTGTACCTTGCAAATCAAAGACGCCACGCTCTCATCAGAGGCAGTCAGCAGAAATAAACACAGAGAAATCAAAAATCATGGCAGACAGGACCAAGAAGTGGTCAAAGTTGTGGCTTAGTTTTCAACAAAAAAACACTCACTACTCATCAGCAACTTGAAGAAGCATTTATCTTTGCAGCACGTCACTAATACCCCTTTCCCACCGGCAGAAAAACCTGTTTAAACATGCTAACATGCTAACAGTGCCTTTCCCAATGCCTGCTCCTGTCGGCATTGGGAAAGGCTCTAATCAGCATCCAGATCTGTGTCGACTGACCCTGCAAGCGACACAGGTCTTTTGTTTTGTTTCTTTTTTTAGTTTTTATTTTCAAATTTTTCATTTTACAACAACATCACAGAACAGAAAATGAACTTAGAACATTACCCCCCCCCAAAAAAATGAAATAAAAAGTAACGTGTGAGTGTTTGTGTGTGTGTGTGAGTGTTTGTGTGTGTGTGTGTGTGTGTGTGTGTGTGTGTGTGGGGGGGGGGGGGGGGGGGGGGGGGGTACTGTCATCTCACTCGTCCTTACAAAGTTCTCTGTCGGGCTGTAGTGATTCCATCTTTCTCTTGTATTGAAACCATCTGTCCCAACGATGATCCAGAGTTTTTGTTTTAAATTTCAGAAGGTAAGTCAGTTTTTCCATACAATATATTTCCTCCAGAATTGTGAGCCACTGGCCTGTTCCTGGAGGGTCAGTTCTCAACCAATTTCTCGTAATGGTCTTCTTGCATGCAAGGATCATTATTTTGAAGAGATATATGTCTTTTTTATGTATGCAATTTCCTGGGAGTAGGCCCAGGTATAACACTCGAGGGTCCCTGGGTATCGTTGTCACAAAAATCTTTTCCAGAATCTGGATAACTCCTTCTCAGAATGTTTGAATTTTGATACATGACCAAAAAATATGAGAATGACTGGCAAACATATTTCCACAATTCCTCCAACAATGTTGTTGTATGTCACTATGTTTAGATTTAATGTGTGGAGTGATAAAAAATCTGATTACATTTTTCCAGCCAAATTGCCTCCATCCCTTTGAATTGGTAGTGGTCTGTTGGGTTATGCAGATTGTTTGCCAGTCATCCTTTGACAGAACAACTTTAATTTCCTTTTCCCATTTTGATTTAACATAAAGTGTATCATTCCCCATGTGGTTCTGTAGGCCATTATATAGTTTGGATACAATTTTAGTGGGGATATGTTTGTATGCATCTGTAAACACTTTCAGCACCATATTATCCCACTGTAGAATCCCTCTTTTAATATCTTTCTCATAAAAATCTCTTAACTGAAAATATCTGAACCTGTCTTTGTTCTCCAGACCAAACTATTGTTTGGTCTGGAGAACAGTCTTTCAAAGGTCTTAAAGGACCTCCCCTCTACAAGCGTACACATGGCTGTCATGCCTCTTTCTTTCCACCCTGCAAAGGTACTGTCAGTCCTACCAGGCCCAAACTTAGGGGACAAGGCGGGCCAGACAAGAAGCCTACATTCTCCTTCCATCTTATGTTTTTTCACCAACTCGTACCATATCTTCAGTGATTCTTTCATAATGGAGTTATCTCTCTTTGGGTCTGGATCTTCCTTTTCACCTAGTCTTGTCCTGAGGGAAGCTCTTACCCAGGCTTAGCTCAATGTGCTTCCATCTAGCCTGATAATTTGTTGAGCACCAGTAAACCAGGTATCTGATTTGGGCTGCGTAATAGTAGTTTTTGAATTTAGGCCTCCATTTTCCTTATTCAGCTGAAGTGTTTTAAATTTAACTTGGGGTCTTGCTCCAGCCCAAATATATCGTGAAATTTGTTTATCCCATGATCTAAATTGAGTTTCAGGTATTCTAACTGGTAATGATAAAAATAAATATAAGAGTCTTGGCAACAGATTCATTTTTACCGTGTCAATTCTTGCACCAAAATCTAAGACTAGCTTTGACCATTTTATCATGTCTTTTTGAATTTGATCATTTATCTTACTGTAATTGATCTTAAAGATCCAGATCCCTGGAAATTGTTACCCCCAAGTATTTAATTGATTCTGTGTCCCAATTTAGATGGAGTGTCTGTCTTATTGTCTTTTTTGGTTTATAATTAAGGGGGAGTACCTGAGTTTTGGTGATATTGACTTTATAGCCTGAGATCGAACCAAATTCTTCCAAGGTAGTCATAAGTTGAGGGGGAGTAGAGTCTGGGTCCTGGAGAAAAATGATTACATCGTCTGCAAATAGTCCTATTATATGTTCTTCCTTTGAAATTGTGATTCCCTTTCAGATCCTTATTGTGTCTTATAACTTCAGCCTGTGGCTCTATATATAATGCAACGAGAGCTGGGGAGAGGCAGCAACCCTGACGTGTTCCTCTATATAACTTAAAACTGTCTGTCAGATCTCCATTAATCTTTATTCTAGCAGTGGGGTCCCTGTACAGGGCTTGAATGCACCTGACAAATTGGTTATTGAATCCAAGCCTCTCCAGCACACAATAAAGGAAAGTCCAATTGACTCTGTCAAACGCCTTTTCCGTGTCCAAACTGACTATGACTGCACTAAGATGTTGGTTATTGACCTGTTCTATGACATGAAGAGTACGCCTGATATTATCTTGCGTTTGACGGCCTTTTATGAATCCTGTTTGGTCCTCATGTATTAAAACAGGGAGATAGCCTTCGTGGAAGGACAGTTATCACTGCCTCCTTCCAAGATGGTGGAGTTGTTGCCTTACTAAGTGTCCAATTTAGAGAATCTAATATAGTTGTAGACAAGTCATCTTTAAAGACTTTGTACCATTCATTAGGGTACCCATCACTCCCTGGGCTTTTGTTAGTTTTCATTCTATTTATTGCAGATTCTAGCTCTTTTTTAGTTATGGGGGCATTTAATGCATCATTTTGTATCCGTCCTATAGAGGGGAGGTCCAGTCCAGCCAAGTATTGTCGAGTTGTTTCTACATCATTTCCAGGCTGCGAGTATAATTTTTCATAGTATCGTTTGAAAGCTTTATTGATTTCTCCTGGTTCAAGGGTTAGTTTGTTAGTTTCCGGATCTCTAATTTTATGAATTGTGTTCTTGATTTTTTGTGTCCCGAGGCGTTTGGCCAAGATTCTTGCTGCTTTGGGACCTGACTCAAAAAATGTTTGCTTCGTGAATCTTAACTTCTTTTCAATTTCTTCCTTTGCCAAATTGTCTAATTGATCTTTGACATTTTTAAACTGCTTTGCTAATCTTTTGGATTTATCTCTCTGTTGCATTTTCTCCAGAATCCTTAATGATTCTCCTAGTTAATCATATTTTTTCTTTTTCATTTTATTTAGAAATGCTGTTCTAGAGATTAGGTTCCCTCTCATAACTGCCTTAATTGTATCCCAGATAATTGTTGGTTCAACGTCATTATTCTTGTTCTCCTTTATGCAGTCATTGATTTCTTTTCTAATCTCCTTCACCATTGTTTCGTTATTTAAGATGCTCACATTAAGCCTCCATTGTGTATTCTTTGGTTTGTTATTTAAATATATGGTCATATGAACTGCATTATGGTCCGATATATCTGCTGTTCCAATTGAGCAGTCTGTCACTCTCTATCTGAAATATTCACGAACAGGATGTCTATTCGAGAATGTACCTGGTGTGAGGCTGAGTAGTGGGTGAAATCCTCATCAAGTGGGTGTAGAACTCTCCATATATCAAGCAGGCCTGACTCTCTAATTAGTAGCTTAAGATCTTTTGATCTATGGTGTTTTTTCTTATTAGCACTTGTTGTGTCCATATGATGATTTAAGACTGTGTTCCAGTCACCACCACAGATCAAAATCCCCTCACTTTCAGAATTAATCACATCGAATACAGATTTAAGAAGTTTTTTTTTTTATCACTTTCTGGGGGTATGTATATATTTGCAAATGTAACCAAAATATTATCAATCCTTCCTACAACGATTATGTATTGGCCTTCATTATCACTCCCTTCCCTGATCAATTCAAAGTTAACAGAGTTAGAGATCAAGGTGGCCACTCCTCTATTACGGCTATTTCTACATGTACTAAAGTATGAATTAGAGTAACCAAACTTTTTAAACTTTTCATGTTCATGTTTTGACAAATGAGTTTCTTGTAAAAGAGTTACATGTGATTTTTCCCTTTTCATTTTAGCCAAAACTTTACTTCTCTTAACAGGATTATTCAGGCCATTTACATTTAAAGATGTAATTTTCAAGTTATGTGATCCCATCAGACTTAAAGTAGACACGTCGTGAGTTAACAGTCCCCCAAAATGAAAACTTAGCATGAACTACAAGGGTAACATAAGAACATAAGCAGGAACATGAACAAAAACAGATCTCCAAATGAGGAGGAGAGGGCACACCCCCTCCCTTGGCTGTGGCCCTGTTGGTGGGCCATGGGAAACGTCTCTCTTTAAGAGAGGGCTCATAAATGAGTAAGGCTAAAAAGTATACAACTAACTCAACCATACTTCTAGTCCAACAAATATATTATCTTAACTTAGAGGAAGCTCCCCTTACTTTCAAACAATCAAACATAAGCCAGGGGATGGAGTTTTTACTGTGTAGTAAAACTTCCAATATATGTATGTATATATATGTTTGTTTGTTTTTTTCTCACAGTCAAACCGTGAGTTGTGGTCGGTAAAATCCCTCATGTCATGACGGCTGGCTCTCTACAAAACTCCTGGAGCCTCTCCTTCACACTCAGAACCCTTGTTGCTGCCTCTCGGCCAGCCGCTCTCTGCCATGAGCCCATCTTTACGCGTAGTAGCTTCACCGGGTCGTTCTCTCCCTCTGTCGGCTCCGGGCCATCCACTTGAATACCTCTCCTCTTAAGTTTGCTCCAGGCCTCCCTTGAATTGGAGTAGGTGCAGACCCCTGATTCCCAGTGGATCCGGATGCTTGTCATGGGTGTCTGAAAGCGGACCCCCCTCTCTTTTAGGCCTTTCTTCACCTTGTTATATTCCTTCCGTTTTTTAATCACTTCGGAGGCATAATCGTGGTCAAAATAAACCACTCTGTTTTTCAGCTGCACTCTGCCTTTTTTCCAAGCTTCTCTGAGTACTAGTTCCTTCGTCTTGAACTCTTGAAAAATAACGACAAGAGCCTTGGGTGTAGCGTCTGGTTTCGGTTTTGGTCCAAGAGTCCGGTGGGCCCGTTGTATTTCGAGGTTTAGCTCTTTGGGCAATGGCAATGTTTCTCTCAAAAACTCTTCCATGAACTTTGAAGCGGAATTTCCTTCCTCACCTTCTGCCACTCCAAATATACGAATGTTGTTTCTCCTCGACCGGCTCTCTAGGTCCAATACTTTACTTTGTAGGCTACTCTGCTGCCGCTGAAAATCTGCGAGTATGTTGGCCATATCCTGGGCGCTACTCTCCACGCCGGCTATACGACTCTCTGCTGTCTCCACTCATTCTGACAGACTCTGTAGTCCCGTTGCCATATTGTCGAGTTTGTCGTTAATTTCTTCAAGTTCTGACTTAAGCTCTGTCTTTAAGCCCATTATTGCTTCGATGATCTCTGCTTTATCGCCAAGGGCTCCGGTAGCTTCTGCCTCGTTATCCTCCTGGCTAGCGTCTGCATAGTTAGCCATGCTGTTTCTGGCCTTACTCTTTGGCATTTTCAGCCTCTTAAAGTCCCCCTTTGTGTTATTCCCACTCAAATATCGATACAAAGATTAGATGTCCAGATTTCGAGTCTTTTAGTGGGTAAGATATAACGCGTTTGTGGGGAGCTGCTCCAACTCACGTCCTTTCGCTACATGTCCAAACCGGAAATTCGCGACACGGGTTTTTATCGGCTCCCAGTGGGAATGTCACATGCTGGTGAACGCGCTAATTTATGGGATGGCGTTGCCATGCCTACGGCATAATATCGCTCCCGTCCCCTCCTTCTGTAACTTACGTGACTCTTTGCCATCTCAGCAACAAATTCCATCCGCCTTCGTATCATCAGCACTCGAATGTTGTTCAGTCTATGCTGAGTTTGTACATTCTGAAAGAGCGACAAAAGAGCCAGGTCTGCCGGCAATGGGAAAGGAGTCACTTGCTGGTTGTTAGCAGTTTACCTGCATTTAAAAAACTCACGCTTACACGTTAATTTTAGTGGGAAAGTGGCTTAAATATCAGGACTGTCGTGTGTTTGACGTTGCTGCCACTAAAACCTGTGCAGGGAGACTCAACACAGAAAATCCACAGGAATCAACTAAGGAATTGTTACAGAGTTGGAATCGTAAGCGGAATTGTTAATGGCATTAATATCAATAAAATGTTAACAATTCCAATCCCCATAAGTGATTGTCCTGTCATCTTTACACCTCATCGTTATCAGACATTCACATTAATTCCCAGAGGACTTGACATTTGTGTTAGTCACAGTGGAGTGTGGATTTTAAGGCATGAGCGAGAACGAGATGCGCTCTGAAAATATTCCTGTTGAATGGTTTGATCTGATCAGGGATGTTTTAAGATTTTGTTTGAAAAAACAGTGAGTGCTTCGCTCGGTTGCGATTCAGATTCAGGAGGGGGGACTCAAATTTGACAGACTTTCCACAGTGTAAAAGGCAATCGGCAGATGACTACGTGCTGTCATGGAGATCGTGATGAGAAGTGGCGGTGGAAGGTTCAGTCTTTATAGAGGTGAGTACTAGCATGTTTAAAACATTTAACCAAATAAAAATGCAAATATGATACAAAGGTCTGTTACCCTGCTGTTGCTTAACTCATAAAACTTTAATGCAACTCTGTTTTGCAGTGGTGGACATGAACTTTACTTTTTACTCTTGCTTAGAATGAAATTACTTTCCAAGCCGATAGCATGCTAGCATTTAAGGCGCTTAGCAAACGGCTGTGTGCTGCTCATGCTAGTAGCCGAGATGGTGGCTTTACAAGGGGCGCTTTGCTGTGTGAGAGGATCCAAGTGTAAGAAATGAGCCTGTGAAGCTGCTGTGTTGCTTTTAGCTACCACAGGCTCTAGGAAAAGGGCCGAAGACGATCTAATGCTGTGTTCCAGTGACATCGGAACTGGGAAGAGGGAAGTGGGGATGACGTCAGATCTGAGTTATCAGCGTTCCCAGTATAAAGTCAGAATAAACTAGCCGATCTAGTCAGAAGTGCTAATAAATGGAATATTACAGAAGCTTAATAAGGGGCAGCCATCTTCGATTGTCAACTTGGGGGTGGTGAGGATCCCCCGACTTCCCAGTAGGCTACAACTGGAATACAGCATTAGCATGTTAGCATAGTTAACATGATTCAGCATATTAACCCCAACTGCCCGCTGTCGGGCTGAAAAAATGGCAGACCCAAGCAAGTTAAGACCTTAATGTTAACACAGCAAGACCGACATTGTTTTTTGTGCAACCAGTAATGTTTGGAAAATATTTTTAACCATCTTCAGCCGAAACATGGGACGTTTAAAATGTGGGACAAGGTGGATTGATGCTACGGCCCATTTACATTGGAACTGGGAAGAGGGGAGTGGGAATGACGGGAATCTCCGAGCTATCAGCGTTACAGTTATTTGATAAAATGAATGCCTGTTATAGGCCCTTTTGATTAAAACAAAAATTAAACAATGTTTGCAACTTGAATGGATCAATGTGATATTATTTGTCATTGGGAACAAATAAGCTGGTTTTAGTGTAGTTTAGGCATTTTAGGCTAAATTAAGGAACTGAGAAGACAATTCAAAGATTAAAAAAAGAATATCCTCGATCAAATTTAAGTTTTATTAAATCAACAGACAAAATGGCTTGAAATAAAAAAAAATGAATGGCACACCATTCTGGTTTATTTTACAATTTCCCTTTCTTTTAGTTATTTATCAATTTTTTAAAATTTATTTTTACTTTTTTTTTTCACAAAAATATTTTTTTTGTCTGGTTACTTTTTTTCCTCCTGTTGTGCCTCCCTGAAGCCCTCTGGGGCCCTTCAGGGGCCTCACACTTCAAAAACTGCTGTTCTGATGTGAACCTCTACAGATCATTGATTATTCATTTTCATCATTTTGGCTGTTGATGGTCTTGGTGGTTCACATAATTCAGCTCCATTTTTGAAGACATAACTGAATAGTGTAGCTGATATACTTGGAGACAAAAATGAAGTAACATTATTTCTGCTTTTCAAGGCTCATACAGAGAGTTTGGATGAAGCCATGAAGGGGACTTGGCCTCCTCATAGGACGCTGAAGGGGCTGCCTTCCTCATCTGGTCCTCAGTGTGGTAGTTGTGGTTGAGGACGCCTTTGTGCTTCACCGTGCTTCAAAGATGTGCCATGCTGCTTCACCGTGCTTACAGACGTCATCGACTGCGTGAAGATTGAGTATGCAGAGACCACAAGGTATTCCTCTGAGTTTGATCAAAGAGTGGTGATGAATATCGAACCGGATCAGGCCTCTGCCTGAGTGCACGGGTGAAGAAACAATCCTGAGGAACCAACTCTAAAGTCTAATATAAGAGTTCCTGTCAATAATCGGTTGGTCTTTTGTACATTTTAGCTTTTGAATTTGTGTCTATCTATCTATATACATATATATATATATATATATATATATATATATATATATATATATATATATATATAAATATATATATATATATATATACATATATGTGTGTGTGTGTGTGTGTGTATATAGGGAGACATATGTTTAACGAAAGCATGTTTTCTGAATGTTTAGTGCACACTTATAATAAATGTTCAATATTCAATAAAATGGCCTTAAACGGAACCAGTGAGTGTATATACAGTGTTGATTTATGAGTCTCTTCTTGGATTAGTTTCATCCTACCTATGTTTTCTTCTGCAGAGATCGAGGAGCACCTATGCCTTACACTCGTGTGCAGTTTATCATCTCAATGTGCCCAGAGTCCGAACTGACTTGGGGAAAGACCTTCTTGTTATTCCTTACCCCACTGTTTGGACCACTGTTCTGAAAATGTCAGAACTGTTTCACTCAAAGCTTTTTGTTCCATTTCACTCACTAGGCAGCGAGAATCCTATGAACAATGCTTGTATTTGAAATTGTTACTGTCTTCAAAATTGTTGCACTTTCACTGTCAAATTGTTGCATTCTTTCCATATTTATTGTTTGTAATTTATTGCCTTAGACTTTTTCTTGAAATTTATTATGACGTGTGCTGCTGACCTCTTGATCAGGTTGCCCTTGTAAATGGTATCCTGATCTCAGTGGGACTTATCTGGTTTAATAAAGGTTGAAAAAAAAAAAAAAAATACAGGTAAACTTGTTATAACTAGTTGAGGTAAGGGATAAAACTTGAAGACACTAGTCTACATAATTAGAATTTTTAATTTCAATTGCTGCCTGAGAAACTTGAGCTAAGTTAACTTGAGAAGGCAATGGGTATGAATGTAGTTAGTCTCAACTAAAAACATCGAGTTTAAATGATTTATATTTGTAAGTTTTCCATTCAAGAGTAAGTAAGTTTGTTGAATTGATAATGTACTCAACTCGACTCAACTCAACTCAACTTAATTTATAACGCACTTTAAAAACAACCACAGCCGAAACAAAGTGCTGTACATGAACAGACAAAACAACGCAGACATAAAAACAATTAAAACAATTTAAAACAATGGATAAAGCAGGTATAAACACTAAAATAATTGTTGCACTAAAATCAAACCAGAAAACACTAAAACAGGAGCAGAGTCTCATGCGAGGTTGAAAGCCAAGGAATAAAAATTAGTTTTAAGATGAGTTTTAAAAATGGACAGTGAGGAGGCTTTTCTGATGTGGAGGCGAAGCTCATTCCACAATTTAGGGGCAGCCCATTATGTAATATAATGTCTTAATGTCTTAACTTAATCAATTCAAACAATAAAAGATAATGGGTTTAAAACTTGAATAAGTTGACTTTGCAAGTTGAAATAGTGTTAAATTATTTGTTTGACTAGAGAAAGTAACTTGACAAGAAGAAATAATGTAAAGTAGTTATATCCTTGTACTCAAGTTCACACCAGAAACAAACATTCTTAAAACAACTTGTAAAAAATAATGAGTTGAAACACAACTTTTCTTGAAGTTGAGTTTACTCACACTGTTAATAGCTGAAATAAAGATGAAGATACATGCACAGGGAGAACATCAAATGGATTTTGCTTTTTGTGTTAAAAAATATCTTTTGGAGGCTTTGTTTCAAGTTGCCAGATTTTTTTGTCCCACCAGCTTGTGAAAAACTACTTCTCTGATTTCAAGGTGCTTCATTACTATGTTTTATTAGGAGCAGGATATTAATTGATTATTTGAGTTATCATGATTGAGTCCTATTTTAAATAAATGACTTACATCGTAGTTTGTCTCTCTCTCAGGTTGTCGACCACTCAGAATGTAAACAGCTCGTATTGTGTGGGCTCTCCGAAACAGTACCAGCTCTGTCCAAACCAGGTATGACTGAGAAATTATCATTTTTTTAATTTACGTTAAGTTCAGTTAACTGATGAAGTCACCAACACCTCCTGGTCTGTTGCTGTGTTTCCCAGCCTTGTCCCAGCCCCAGCGTCAGCTTCAAACAGCACCAGTGTTCCCAGTTCAACTCCAAAGCCTTTGGAAGGAGATACTTTCAGTGGATACCTCTGTATCCAGGTAAACTGCACACATCAGTCTGCTGTTTCTGAAAATGAAAGATCTTAACATGCATCTCGTCTTGTCTACAAAGTGTAATTGTTACTGTCTAACTTTGCTTTTCAGACAAACAGCGCTGTCATGTTTATATTCATATTGTAAATATTGTTAATGTTTATAGTGTGAATTCCTTGACCTTACTTATAGTCTCAGTTCTACTAAATTTACTTATTTTTCCTTCATAACAATGTGATATTGCTTAAAGATTCTGCATGTTTAACCTGCCTACTTATTTTTTTCATTTTATTTTATTTAAATTTTATGCTCTAATCTATTTCAATGTCTTTATTCGACATTGACCGCTATACTGTGTAGAAGAGCAACTGAAACAGCCGAATTTCCTCTTGGGGATAAATAAAATATTTCTGATTCTGATTCTGAAATGTAAAATTTCCACTCTGAGAGAGAACTTCAGCCTGACAGAGTAAAGCTAGAGAGACGTCTGAGCTCACTCGGGTGCAGCTCTGCGTTTGTGCAATCCTAAATCACAACCACATGTAACTAATTCAGTCTAAAGACTCCATCCCACAGAAATCCTATACTGTGATGTCAAAGTAAATATGGTTTTAAAATGTGTAATTTCCTGTGCAGCTGATTACATCAGCATCTCCAATAAGCCATGTGACCTGCAGTGTTCCACCATCAGCGGTGAGCGGCAGCTGCTGGTTCCCGCCCACGATGGTACCTTCTGCCGGGACACCAAATACCACGGAGTCTGCATAGAAGGAATCTGTCAGGTAACCCAACAGAAGAGATTACTGTTTTGAGTTTTATGAGTTCACTGACATGCAGGCTTGACTAAACGGGTCCAACATTTGAAGATGCTCTTCTGTCCTGTTCTCTTGCAGCCTGTGGGCTGTGACGGGCAGCTGTACAGCAGTAAGGCCGTGGACAGATGTGGAGTGTGTGGAGGAAACGGGACTTCATGCCAGCGTGTGTCTGGATCATACAGAAAGGCACTCACACAGTTAGGTAACACACACACAAACACACATGTTAACTAACCTCAAGAAAACAAATACATGCTCTGAACACAAGTGGAAAACAAGGTGCTCTTCAGTAACTACAATTACAAATATTTGTCCTTTCCTTTAGTCCTATTCCATTATCATTACAGTCCCTGATATTAACTTCAGAGAAATCAACTAAATTAAATCCATGGTAGTTCCTGCAGACAGCACACATATGTTAGTATGACCTTGACAAACAATGATAGATGACCTGCTGCTGTGGACCTGCTCCACTCATGGTGCTCTATCCTGCATCAACCATCAACAGAAATGACATCATTTAACATTAATTCATACTTTTAGACCAGTTAAACCATTTTAATGGCAGTTCAGCTGGATGCTGCTACATTAATCATCATCATTCCTCTCCAGATTATATTTATTATAGATATTTATTGTTGATATTAGAATGATCTCTCTATCCATGGATATATTGATTAAACCTCTATAATAAATATCTTTACAACTACATAGACATGCGGACCGTCTTGAAAACATGAAGCCACATCTCAGGGGTCTAACCTGGAATTAATCTATATTCAGCAGAGACAAATATGATGAAGACAGATTTATGATCTAGACGTCCATGGGTTTATCTCTATCATAAATTCCTATTTTTAGTTCCTTTGTCTCTGCCTGGATGGATACATCTCTGGATGTATGTATATATGTGTGTATGTTATATATATACCAGTAAGTTAATACAAGAAAAAAATGAACTTTTTTCTTTTTGCTCCTCCAAGTCCAGAGACACTGGTGAGGGGCCAACCCCTGAACTAGACCCACTCTCCTGTTAAGACATAACATTTGTTATAAATCAGCACCACCCAAAGGAAACAGGAAGTATCACACATCCATCCAAAGAAAGCCCTGTAAGCCTAATATACACACTGCCTGGCCAAAAAAAAAAGTCGCCACCACAAAAAAAGGTCACAGACTCTAATATTTTGTTGGACCAACTTTAGCTTTTATTACAGCACGCATTCGTTGTGGCATTGTTTCAGTAAGCTTCTGCAATTTCGCAAGATTTATTTCCATCCAGTGTTGCATTAATTTTTTCATCAAGATCTTGTATTGATGATGGGAGAGTCTGACCACTGCACAAAGCCTTCTCCAGCACATCTCAAAGATTCTGTATGGGGTTAAGGTCTGGACTCTGTGGTGGCCAATCCATGTGTGAAAATGATGTCTCATGCTCCCTGAACCACTCTTTCACAATTTGAGCCTGATGAATCCTGGCATTGTCGTCTTGGAATAGGGAAGAAAAATTCCATTGATGGAATAACCTGGTCATTCAGTATATTCAGGTAGTCAGCTGACCTCATTCTTTGGGCCATAATGTTACTGAACCTCGACCTGACCAACTGCAGCAGCCCCAGATCATAGCACTGCCCCCACAGGCTTGTACAGTAGGCACAAGGCATGATGGGTGCATAACTTCACCTACCTCTCTTCTTACCCTGATGTGCCCATCACTCTGGAACAGGGTAACTCTGGGCTCATCAGACCACATGACCTTCCTCCAGGACAGTTCTTAATCCAATTTTAGTAGTTTCTGCAATCTCCTTAGATGTTTTCTCTGCTTGATGCATGTCAATGATTTGACCCTTCTTAAACAGACTAACATCTTTTCCATGATCACAGGATGTGTCTTTCGACATTGTTGTTTAAGAAATGAGAAGCTACTCATTGCATCAGCTGGGGTTTAATAACTTGTTGCCAGCTGAAAGTTAATCGCCCATGCAGTAATTATCCAATAGGAGGCCTGTACCTATTTGCTTAGTTAAATCCAGGTGGCGACTTTTTTTTTTGGCCAGGCAGTGTACGTCCGTATTGGAGCTGTGCTAGAAGCTCACGCTGAAGTCTCTGACAGAGAAACTGACACAATGAGCCTGATGTGCACCTCCTCATGAATGCAGATTCACATCCCATCATTTCAGACCATAAGCTCTGTTTCTGTCTGCTGGACTGCACTGGAGTACATCCAGGTTTCAGTAAACCTCAGGCATGACTTTGTGTACAATAATGTGCCAGAATGGCTGCAAGCGATAAACCAACCAATTTGTTCAATCTGCTTACAAAAGGTAGATTCTGTGTCTCCTTATTCACATTTAGTGGACAAATAAGTGCTGAGATATCACCGTCCTCAGCCTCAAATGATTAAGCAACTGTCCCATTTTATTCCAGACTCTTATTATTATTATCTTTGATATTAATTACTTCCACCATGTTGTTTGTTTGTTTATCTGTGAGCAAGATATCTCAGAAACTTCTCTCCAGATGTTGTTGACATTTTCAGCTAATGTTGGTTATGGCACAAGGAAGATGGGATTAAATTGTAGTGGGGATCCAAATCCAGATGTAGATCCAGCAATTTTTCTCAAGGAATTGTTGACATTTCCAGATAGGACAGTTTTCCACATTTTTCCAAACAACTCATAAAGCTGTTGATAGACTTTTTTTTATACATTTTTAAGAAATGCTCCTTGCACAAGGAAGAAGTGGTTAAATTTAAGTGGGGATCCAAATCCAAATGTGGATCCGGGACTTTTTCACAGGATTTGTGGACATTGCATGATCAGGCAGTTTCATACATGTTCTCTAATGATTTTGCTAAGAATGTCAGGAAGGCCTCAGCAGAGTTTGTGCTTTCAGAGCACTTCTAGTTATGATTGTGACCAAAGCTGCATAGTACTACTGTTAACACCAGTTAATAAGCTGTTAGCCTGTTTGGTTACTGGAGTACTCTTAAAAACTGTCAAAACAGGTTCTGAATAATAAATCACTTCACATTCTGAACCATTATCTAGTTTCACCATACTTTACCTACTGTGCTGAGGTTCAGGGTAACACTTTCAAGAGCTCACGACAACCTCTATTCATTCTCCAAATAAGGGCAGAAACAGAGCGGCTTGTAGGGATCACACACGTTCATTGTTTCTTCAGTCAAAACTGTTAAAATTCACAGATCAAATAGAATACCAAACAGCACAAATCATGCTCAAAGCAAAAAATAATCAACTACCAGGAAATATTCAGGGCATGTTTCGGCAGAGAGAGGGAAAAAATCACTTAAGGGGATTGTTTTATTTTAAGACTGTAAACGTGAGAACTACAAGGAAAAGCTTTTGTGTGTCTGTGTACGGTGTCAAACTTTGGAACAGTCTAGTGATGCATTGAAACAACGTCCAAACATAGAGCAGTTTAAGAAAAAGTATAAAATCATGATTTTTAAAAGGAACAGCGATGAAACTGTATAAAGGTCACTGAAGGTTGACATAGCTTCTCCTCTTCCTTTTATTTATTTTCTCTGATTACTATTTGTGTTATTATATTATTACTATTCGGTTTATTTTGTTTATGTGTGGTTATTTTTATTATTATTATCATTATTATTTGGAATTGGGTTAATTACTTACTACTTGTGTAATGTGAAGGGGAGGGACCAGATGAGTTTAACATGCAAATGACAAATTTATTTTGCGCTTTGGTTGTTGTTTTTTTACTTTGTCATATGTTTAATTATTTGTTCATGTTCAAAATAAAAAAAGAGAAAGAAAGAAAGGTCACCTTTCTGCACACCTGTTTTGTTCAGAAACAGATAAATTACTGTTTTCACGTACGCCCAAACAAAGCTAGTTCATGAAAGCATTCCCAATATGGCGACTGCCACCAAACAGGTACTTTCTGCTTTAGGAAACTCAAAGACACCTTTATACCGTAAATAAAGTCTGTGTTTCTTCCATCAGGCTACGTGTTCATCACCAACATCCCAGCTGGAGCTTCAGACATTCAGATCATAGAGAGACACAAGACTGAGAACATCCTGGGTGAGAACCTACAACTTCTTTAAGGTCAATAAACTGAGCACCAAATCAGCAGATTTGATCCACATGTGCTGTGAACTGTGTGTTTTAGAGTCCATCATTGTGAGGTTTGACAGTTTACATGAATCATGTGAGGCAGAACATGGTTTGTACTAGGGCTGGGAAATATATCAATTAAATCGATTTATTTGAATTATTTTTTTGCAGAAGATTTTTAAAAGTATCAAGATTTTTTTCTTGACTTACACTTACTCTTATTGTAAGCTGTTGCAATGTTTGAAAATACAAATACTGAAAATTTACAGTTTCCATGATGCTAGGCCTTGTCAGGTTTTGATCTTACATGTTTATGCTTTTATTTTTTTTTTAAATGAGATTAAATATCGATCTTAATGTACTGTGAAAACAGCTTAGAATTTAGTGTTCATGGAGACAAACCTGTCTACATTCGTGCTACATAGTCAACATTTTTTGTGAACATTTTTTTTATTGAACCATTATTGTAACACATATTAGTATTTGTACAACTTTTTAAAAACATGTCCCATCCCAGCATCCCTCCCTCCCCTCCCCGGTCTCCCCTGGACCAGTCCAAGACCATCAAGTGTCAACCACATACTGTAGTGAGTGATTATTCATCTGTTCATAACCCAAGAAGTTTATCCTTTATTTGCGCAGCCGCACCCAACCACATCTCCAAAGTGGAGGCTTTAACATTATTAATCCACGCAGTAGATAACTAAAGTAAACAGTATCAACATTTTATTAAAAAACAGCATTCAATTTAACTATTAGAGGGAAATTCTGTTAATTTTTAGAATATGTTTTTATAACATAAAAGCAAAACTTCCTTCTCATATTTTTGTGTCACTTGGAGGTTTTTCTTTGGGAAGGAAAAAATCAATTAAAATCGAGTTTTGTGAAAAATAATTGGGGATTTTACTTTTTAGGCCATATTGCCCAGCCCTAATTTGAACTCACACATACTCTGACTGATGTGTTGATGTGTTTTCATCACTCTCCCCTGTAGCTCTGTCAGATGAGGCGGGACACTTCTTCTTTAATGGACACTCTGTTTTTGATAACCCTCAAAACTTCAGAGTGGCAGGAACTGTGTTTAAATACCGACGTCCGAGCAACGTGTTCTCCGATGGGCTGGAGTACATTATTGCTCAGGGGCCCACCCTCCAGGGCCTGAACGTCATGGTAAAAACACGCTCGCACAGGAGTACTGAGGTATACCTGAGTTTAACAGCACTATAAACTCTCTAACGCGTGGTATTCTCTGTGTATGTGCAGTACTACAACCTGAACGGGAAGCGCCCCCACATCACCTACGAGTTCACTGTCCCAACTCATGACATCACAGCAGAACGCACTCCCTCAGGCTCCGCCTACTCCCACCTTAACCTCACCCATAATGTGGTGAACGAGGACGTCAGAGGGGATCAGTTCAGACAGTCCAACCACAGCAGAGGGAGCACAACAACCTTCCATCGTTACACCACTCAGCTGGGAGCTGATGACCAATCAGACGTCCAGCTGCAGGAGGAAGAGGAGGAGGAAGAGGAAGGCTTGGTGTGGGAGATCAGGACCCCCAGCCCGCCCCCACCAGCAGCCATGTTGGTCTACAGGCCTGCTGATGTCACCAGTCATGTGATCAGCCATAATGATGTAGAGAAGCTAGGACCTCCAGCACCACCTGGCTACAGTGAGTAACAAATATGATCAGCTTCTTCACAGCCACAGCAGCACGTATCACTTACAGCTTTAGTAATAGACACGTGTTGGCTGCGTGTTGGTTGCATCTTCCTAAAGCCTAAAGTCTCCATGAACCACAGAAACATCTTACTGAAAGAGACTTGATTCATTTTTACCTTAATCAGATAAAGTACGGGAGTTTCACCACAACCCAAGTCCTTCTGGACTGACCTGCTGCTGTTTGTTAAAAATGTGATATTCATATAATCAAAAGTTTTCTATTAACTGCACAAGACATGTTGTGATAGAGAACGATGTCTTCTACTGAGGGATAAATCAACCAAGGATGCATGGGGGCCACGAATAACCATGAATTACTCATCACCTGTCACCCCCACACTGCTTAAGTGTGCCTTTACGGTAGAGTCAAAAAAAGTTATGCTGTCAGTTCACCTTTGTGTGTAAACACTGTACCTGGCACGGCCCAGTGATGATGCCACAGCACATGAATTAGCACCCAGACACAGCACTGTTAGCTCTGCTGCATCACATCAGCAGCTTGTTCTTTCTTAAACCGGCAATATGTGAACCCCAAAGCTCTTCGGACAAAGTATCACTTGATTACATTTAGGGATGCACAATATTATCGGTTTGCTATCAATATTGGCCGGTGTCAGCCTAAAAAGTTAAGTATTGGTATCGACTGATATTGAAATTTTTGCAGATATTTACAGCCAGTATATCGGCCACACATATCAGCTATATATCGGCTGGAATACTGGCAAATTACACAAATGTACAAAACTGATGCACCTTCTCATCACTGCGTTTAGAAATCAAGGGTTTCATTTTTACAAGACTTAAATGCTGTTTTTCCTGTTTTACATCAACATATACTGTAATACTGAAAGAAACAAGTCCATTTGTTCAGTACAGAGCTTGTGCTCTTGACCAGAAATCATTATCAGTATCGGTAATAACGAATTAAAAAATATCGGCATATTGGATATTGGCAAAAATCCAATATTGTGCATCCCTAATTAAGGATGGGAATCGAAAACAAGTTCCAGTTGAGAATTGTTAACAGCTCCATCAAAGTGTCGATATCATGAGTCTTTTTGCTAATCAATTCCCTTATCAATTCCTTCCACTGACAGGGCTCAGAAGCAGTCAAAATAACAGCTTAATTTTTACAAAAGGCGCCTACAGCACAACCTTAAGTGAGTGGAAACATCAGCAACTTACAGAAGCAGTTATCTATGCTGTGACATGTGTGTTTGACATTGTTGCCACTGAAAATCTACAGGTCAACATTTGCCCACATGGAAAATCTGCAGAAATCAAGAAGGGAATTGTTAATAGCATTGGTATTGATAAAATATTATCAGTTCCCATCCCTATCCCTAATTACATTTCATTTGTGGATGTAAGCATTTGAAGAATGAACCTCTTGCACGTGGTCTCACCTCCCATCAGAAGGTGTGCTGCAGCACAGTCTTAAATCTCACGACAGCTCCTGACATAAAACCTAGAAAACATCTGACAAAGACAGAGAATCTGCACTTCAGCTGGAGAACAGTCTCAGCAGCAGAAGGAAATCTTGTGGAGCTCTCGATCGATTAAGTAGTTTTAATACAGTGCAAACAAACTGACGTCTCGACTCATCAGGTGTCAATGTGGGTCAAACAAAGCGCAAAACTCCATACTCACAAAAATCACACTAATGCAACAGTAGGGCACTATGATCAAAACAAGGCTCAGAGGCCTCTCAGAAATTTCGTGGGATGGAAAGAGTCTCCTCATTATCAAAAACTGAGAAGCCTTCTGGTTTTCATCAAATCAAATCTGAATCTGGAATTGAGGACTTTTTAAAAGATTCTTTAACATTGTGAGATAGGGCGGTTTTTCACAATTTTGCTGATAACTTAGTGAGTTCTTATTGGAATTTTAAGATTTTTCTAGCGAGTGTTCGTCATGGCACAAAGAAGAAGTGACAAGATTTTAGTGGTGATCAGAACCCAAATTGGATTTCTCTAAAAGGGTTTTGCTGTCTCAGCACTTCTAGTTTTACTGCCTGTTTTGTTGTGATGCGCCTGTTTCACCTGGTTTAAGTATTTGGTCTCACTGTTTATTTTCTTTCACGAAGGAGGATCCTCTAACTCCATCGATGATCCATCCACTGCCCACAACAATGATCTGCTGCTCTCTTTTCCAGGTACGGAGCACAAGTGAACGTTTAATCGCTCTTTAAAATAAACAGAAAGTGTCTCAGCCCACTTATCCTTCCCCCTGAGTCTTGTGAAGGTGATTTCTCAGGTACACTGCGATGTAAAATACTCAAATCATGTTGTTGTCAAATTTCTGCACCGTAAATATCAAAGGTGTTTCACAAAATCAGCTTGCTCTCTCCAGGGGTGCCATAAAGGGGTACAGTTGGGACAGTTCTCGGGGCCCATGGCTCATGGAGGGGGCCTAAAAATATTGTAATATCTGCAACATTTTTCTTACAATTGTTTTGTGATTCCCTTACACTATTAAAAAATACCACGTCACTCATGATTTTCATTTCAAAGTAACACTCAGGTGTCTTTGGCATTGCTATATTCCTACACGAACTGAAAAAGAGAAACACTGAAATGCTTATCAGGGGATATTGGTTTTGTTTAAGCATTTTACTGTATACCAGGGTGACTGAGTGGCATGTTAAAATATTTGGATCTGTAACCTGTTCAGCCCCAACCTCTTTTTTAAGCCTTCTGCTCTAAACCCACAAGGTCTATTTGAATAATTTTGGTGTTAAAATAAAAGTAACACTTGAGAGATTCATCCAGATGTGTAATTATCAGTAGTTGTATGACAGAGTAAATGAAGATAGAAGTCAGAATAATTTGAAAATTTCATCCTTGCCGAAAACAAAAACTATTTTTTATTGTGAATATCTCTTAGAAATGATGCTGGAGTGGTTTTAAAACTCTAAAAAATGAATAATAAATATTTTTACATCATCTCTGCAAAGGATTGTCATAAAGTGATGCAGAGCAAAATTAAAGAGGTTTGATAACAATATGGTCAGGCGAGGATTTTGAAATGGTGCATATTGAGCTAAAGGTCAAAAATATATGTATTTGTCTATAGTCTTAAAGGCACAGTTCGCTTTGTGCTGTCGTGTCGAGGAGCTTTTCTCCTGAGCCCCAGCAGACCCAAATTTGGGTCCTATGGGCTAAAGAGGTTAAAATGTTACATTGACTGATATTGAAATTTTTGCTTTTATTCACAGCAGTAATATCAGCAAAATACACAAATGTACTGTAATGCTTCACCATATCATCACTGCATGGGTACATTTAAATATCAAGAGTTTCACTTTTTTCAAGTGTGAAATGTTTTTCTTGTTTTGCACACAAATATCCTGAAAGCAACATGTCAGTTTTCATGAAGTAAAGACCTTGTGCTTTTGACGAAAAACATCAGTGATGGCGACAAGGAGTTCAGAAATTCTGCATTTTGGATTTTGACAGAATCATATCACAACAATGTTTAACAAATTTGTCAGGGTGAAAGGACAGATTTACGAGGACTGGCCATATGTTTAAAGTATATGACAAACAAAAACAGGTTAAATGCTAAAACGATGCAACCACTGTTGTTACTTTTTACATTTTGATACCCTGTGTGCTGTTTTTTTTGTAGTTTTTTTTTAACCGTGTACTGCTATACAATGCTGCTCAAATCTTCCTCTTTGTATTTCTTCTTAAAAGGGAAAATCCCTTAGAATTTTTTTTTTTTTACTTGACACATGCTTGGATGGAGGAATTGTGCAGAGCCAGTTTGGGAGGGCCCAATGTGATGTCTTTACATGGGGCCCCACAAATTTCTAGCAGCACCCCCATGGCCAATTAATGCAAACTGCAACTCAGTTTCTCATGTTTGTGTAAAGACTTAAGGGCAGTGATAAAATAATAATGTCCAATAACTGACGGGTCAAAGGACAGATTCACTGGGACATCCTAAAGTCTGACTCACTGTCTCTTACAGTGTTAATGTTGTTGAGTAATTATTTTCATCATAGTTTTCATCAACAACCTTTTTTCCCCTGATGAAAACTAGACAGTAACTCTTAAAAACAAGTGCACATGGACAAAAAGTAAAACTAAATTAACTGACATTTTCATCATCAAATAAAAACTAGATTAAAATGTTTGACAGAGACTTCATCCAATCAGACCTAATTTGGTCATGTAGAAAGTAGGGACAAGTTAGGAATATATCCAATCACAGCTACTTTGGTTGTGTGGAAAGGTTGGATGAGTTAAGAGGGACATCCAATCACAGCTGCCTTAGCTTGGTGGTGGTGGGATAAGTTGTGGAGCGATCCAATCAGAGCTCCTCTCTTCATGAATTGATATATTCATGTAGAGCAGGTTCACTGTTTGTTGTCAGTTCTGGTATTGTAACTGAGATGCTCTGCCAGGTAGCCTAAATAAAGGTGACTGCATTTCACACAAAAGTTCAATTTGTTTCTGTTCATTTATACATTCAAAGTTTTATCCAAGTGTGAAACATGACTTCAGAAATTTCAAGGAAACATAAAAATGCTTTACACTTCACATTTTAGTCGACTAAGTTTATAATAGATTTTGTCGACTAAAATGTTGTGAAATTTCATCAACTAAAACTAGACTAAAATTAAAACAACTGAGATGGCTAAATTATGACTAAAACTAACAACATATTTTAGGCAAAAGACTATAACTAAAACTAAAAGTGCTGTCAAAATTGGTGGTCACAATAATGTATTTATTTCAGATGGACTGAGGAGGTTCATACTGAGTAATGATGAAGAGGCACTGACAGAACAGGATGTTGTTAGGCTGAGGTGTTCGGGGTCAGTGGGATGTTACAAAAATCTGCTCCTTAATGTGTTCACAGGCAGCCAGAGTGTCCCCCCTGCAGCTCTGCCTGAAGACGCCCCCTACCGGCTCCTGGAGGAACTACACTACAACCACACACACTCATTCACACACTCCCTCACACAGTCAAACTCACACCCCATCAACCACACGCTCCCTGACACACATGTGGTCCCTGACACACATGTGGAGACACCGTACTCCGCAGACACAGAAACACACGCCCACGCTGCCGTGGCGGTGCGGCTGCAGCAGGTCTCTGCGGTCCAGGCTGCCAGGACAGAGAGGTACGAGGGCACAGACAGAGACGTGTTTGTATCACTCTCAAGTTAGTAGGAGTTTGTATCTCACTATCAGATCAATGCTCTGGTGCTTTTGAGAGGTCATCATCTAGAAAAATGGCCTCAGGCACGCTGGTTTGATCTTTTTAGTGTCAGCAAAGAGGCCTCCACACATCAGTCCTCTGCCCCTCTAAGCACAAATAAAATCTCAGGTTGGTGGTGAATGTCAGCCCTCATTGTTGTCTCTGTGTCTGCAGTAATGACTTCGATGTGGGTCTGGATCCTGATGTGAGTCTGGCAGACATGTATCGCTGGAAGGTTTCTGCTTATGCCCCATGCAGCTCCACCTGTACTACAGGTAAACACACTAACATGATCATAAAAATATTTGTTTGTACTTTTCATCCATTTACAATGTTTGCTGTCATGAAGGCAGAAAACATTACAGGCTGATTATTACAGGCTGATATGCTGCTCCTGCAGTCAGAAAATATTAAAAGTGTAAATATATTGGCTCAATACTCCTCTTTGTAAACACATTAATGCAAACAGACTCACTCACTCCAGGAATTCTGCTCCATGCCAAAGCCAAGGTCGCATCCCTAAACCCCGGCACATTTGGAGTAGGTGGGCTTTTGGTGCGTTCCAGTTGATATCAGAATTGGGATGATCCGAGTTTCATATTAGATACATCACTGGGAATGCCCCCTATGGTCAGAATTTTTCCACTTCGAAGTCAGCTACCCTGATTTTACCAGCTCAAAACGCCTCTAGCTGGGATGTGACCGAATTCTTTTTTCCTTCTTCCCAGCTCTGATGTAAATGGAACGAAGCATTTAACACAGTGTGCACGAGCACATGCATGGCTCCTCATCTGTAGACCTCTTATTGTTTGATGCAGCAAACGTTTTGTGCTTTCATTCCCGAGTGACTGCACCACATCTCAAATATCCTTCCATCCATCATCCATACGCTCATCCCTTTTGGGGTCGTGGGGGCCTGGAGCATATCCCAGCTAAGAGATGGACAACCATCCATGTTCACACTCACACCTAAGGGCAATTTAGAGTCACCAATCAACCTAATGGGCATGAATTTGGTCTGTGGGAGGAAGCTGGAGTGCCCAGAAAGAACCCAGCATGCACAGGGAGAAAGCAAACTCAAAACAGAAAGGTCCTGACTGACCCGAGGCATGTGCACTACCTGCTGCGCCACCTTCCACCCACATCTTTAATAAATAAAGTAAAAGTGAATCCAGGGTAAAAGAACACATTATAGGCATGCTGATTATTCCGGATGGTGACTTTATCCTTATGTTGCTCTCTGTTGTGTCGTCTGTGAGCGGGTATCTTATCTGCATGTATGATGTAATTGTCCCTAAGAGTTATTCAGGCAGAGACAATGTGAGTGTGATTGTGCTTAAGCATGGCATGGCATTTTCCCCGATGAGTGCGCCCTAACTGGAGATGTACTGATTTGAAAAATCAGGGCCAAATCAGGATTTGATATAATAATTTAGCCAATAAAAGAAACTGATACCAGAATTTCTTTTAAAGGTCCCGTGTCTTAGGGTGTTTAACTGTTGACATCATGTCTTGGTTGTCTATTAATCCAAGGATTTAAGTTGGATAAACAAATGTATACATTTTGTCTCTGTAGAGCAGTGGTTCCCAGCCTTTTGTGTCTTGTGTGCCCCTGAGTCTGTACCTCCTCACTCATAGATGTTGATGATTCTTCAAAAGCAGAACATAATCAACCTGGTTTATATGGATTCACTTTTATGTCTGCGGACCCTCCGCAGCTTCAGTGCTTCTTTTGCAGTGAAGTCCTGGCTAATAAGTCGATGAAACCAGCCCAATTACAGCGACACCAGAGCACCAAACACTCAGGAAGTGTCTGTAAAAGACAATAACCTGTGTTACAGGTTGTGCTCTCCCCAGGGAAACTAGTAGTAGCACTCACTTACCATTTTATTGACAGGCTTATCTCAGAACTTTCAAGTTGGAAATAAATTAATAAATGTACCCTCTGCAATGTACCCCTGGTTGGGAATCACTGCTGTTCAGGATTAGATGCAGGTTTTGAACCCCTCCTCTTCACTAACGCTCACGTTGTGAGGGGGCGGGGCTGTAGCTCTCTGCTGATTGGCTGCCTAAACGACGTCGGATGGAGGGTGGAGCAGACTTTAAAACAGTCATGGCATCTGCCTGTGAGGAGCAGAAGACATGTGTAGGTGGAGGCTGTATAGCTATAACATCATAAACCCAAGAAAATGAAAATGGAGCTTTTAAGGGGGAATTTCTTTTAAGAGGTATAAAGCATTTCTCTGTGAACTGAGACTTTAGTAATTGATGTCATGTTCTTCTGCTCCTCCAGCCCTGTCTAACAACATTAAACACAAAGGAAGTTGATTTTGCAGGACATGGGACCTCTAGCAACGCTTTTGGCATCTCACAATGTTACATTTTCTTTCTTGTTGGACCAGGACAACAAATTAAAGTTGTGTCATGATGTAAGTTGATGTAATACAAAAGACAAACAAGCTAATGCAGATATTATACAGTTGCATCTGTACATCCGTTAAAGGGATTGTTAAAGGCTGCAGCAGCAGACCAACAGTTTTAAGTTTAGAGTTTAAGTTTCTGTTGTTCTCAGAGGAGTTTAATGAAAACCTTTGAGAGATCATAAACTAAAGATCTGTCTCTGCGGGGATACTTAAATGTTGTCAATATTAAGGACAAAAACCTGAGCCTGTCATTGACTAATAAAGGTGTGTGTGGACTTAATAACATGTAATACTTATCCCCGTCATGATATATTTGCAACCTTTAACTTTTGTTCACTGCTGCTGTCTGGAGAAATGTCTTAAAGCAATTCTGGAACATTTGGTAAGGGCCATGTTTGAAACACTCAAGTCCTCTTAAACTGTCATCACCATCAGGACCACTGAATTTGTCGGTCCTGTTCATATGAGGAAGCCCCAGGCCAGGAGAGAATAAGCAGAAATCATGTGTTCTACTGCTCATACATGATGCCTCTTTGCTGTAGATCAGTGCATTGTCTGTGAGCTGGCACGTTTGTATTTCAGGTATCACCACCAGTTATGCCCTCTGTGTGCGGTATGATGGGACTGAAGTGGACGAAAGCTACTGTGACTCTCTGGCCAGACCTGAGCCCACACACGAGTTCTGCACCGGGAAAGAGTGTCCTCCAAGGTATCATCCTCACTCACCATGTTTACATGCACAGTTAATAAGAGCTGCAGTCAGGCCATCTTATTAGACCACTGTCATGGCCCCAGTATTTAAGCTTTCAAAGAGGATCTAATTATTTATAAAAGGAGTATTTCTAGCTCTTGGTAAATGATGATCTGCTTTGACCTTCTCGTTATCTAACTGTTTTGCTTTTTATCTATTTTTCCACCAAGTAATTGACAGAAAAGTTAACAATCTTCAATGCATTTCCATCTATCCATTATCACTTTTGGAGTCACACAGGGCTGGAGCCTGTCCCAGCTGAGAATGGGCAAGAGGCAGGGCACCCTGAACCATTCGCCAGCCAATCACAGGGCTACATACATGCTCACGCTCACACCGAAGGGCAATTTGCAGTCACCATTAACCTAACAAACTTGTTTTTGGTCAGTGGGAGGAAGCTGAAGTAACTAGAGGAAACCTAGGCAGGCGCCCAACAAGCGCACGCACTTACTCGCTGTTCCACCGTGCAGCCCACAGTGCATTTTTAATATTTCCTCTTCCTTCAGTGGGCACAGCATTAACTGTGTCCCTCTTACATAATATGTTAATCTGGACAGTTATTAATAGAACTCCATATCTATTCACAATGCGTGGTATATCTGTATATTTGATGGTATACTTCGAACCATTGTCTTCAGGCTGTTAAATAACATAACTATGATTCCTTTGTCTCTGTAAATACATATAGATATATAACCATCGTCGCACACTTTCTGTTATAACAGTCTATTACATTGCACTTCTGGATTGGATGCCAAACCACTTTTCTTTACGTGTGCATGTGTAGTGATAATAAGGTTGAATCCTAATCCCAATCCTAATCTGTCTATTCAAACATGTAGAACACCATGTCCACGTCGATGCATTTATCCTGTTTTCATTTCTGGGTTGCTTCTTCATATTTACGGGCTTTGACTTTAGGTTCTTAGCCTAAAACATAAACAAGCTGGGTTGTTGGGGTTATCTCACTCACAGACAGACAGACAAACAAACAACCACCAGGACAAACATGAGCTCCTTAGTGGAGGTAAATATTACATGATGTGCGTGAACTCTGCTTCTCAAAGCTGAAGACATCATAGTAGGTAACTATTACACCAATGTTTTCTCCCATTTTCCATCTCCCAGTGAAGTTCCCTTCTAAGGAAAGGCACATTTATCTGTTTTGTTTCCTTTAAAATATCCGGGTCTTGCCGTTTACACAACAACAAAAACAGAGAGTTTGTTGCGTTTGTGCCTTCTGCTGACACGAGAACGGTGCCCGGAGTGCCTGAATCTGCAAACTTCTGAAACCAGGGTCCAGAGTAAAACGTTTTGAAACGTTTTCATTGTTGTCTCCATGTAAACAGGAATCAGTGTTGTTAGGGAAAATGGGGACGTGTGGTGCATGCACAGTACTCTTTCAGATAAAGGTTGCATGCGCACCTAGTAACAACAATAACGACAACAGCTATGGCCGACTACCGAGCAACATGTGTGCTGCTAACTGTGCTTGGTTTGTTATCCAGACAAAAATATCCAGATTTGTTGTCCGCATTAAAAAACTCCTGTGTCTTCCAGCGTCCACTGGCCATTGTTTGTGAAAAGTTTGTCTTCACCAGAAAGCGCTCGCGTGTTGTAACACTGCTCCTTCTCTACAAACCCACATCACCTGGCATGCATGTTGCTGCGTTTTCAGTCGTTCTCGTGGATCCATGTGAACATGCATCCTTTTCACGTTGTCTCCTTGTGAACGCAGAGTGCTTTAAAAAATGCAAAGGAAAAACCTTTCTGTTTCTGGTGACGATGTTTTCATGTAAATGGGCCCTAATTCTCCTCTGGTCTGCATGTAACTCCTTTTAACCTCCCTAAACCCTGAACCTCCTCTCTGCAGGTGGGAGACCAGCGGATGGAGCGAGTGTTCCCGAACCTGTGGGGAGGGTGTTCAGTATCGAACCGTGCGCTGCTGGAAGATGCTGTCACCTGGTCTGGACTCCTCCGTCTATGATTCGCTGTGTTTGTCGCATGACCTCCACAAACCAGCCAATAGGAAGGTCTGCCTGGGCCAGAGCTGTGGACCCCAGTGGGAGGTGTCCGAGTGGTCAGAGGTAATAAAGAAGCTGCTCACTGCACGGTGGTGTTACTTTGGCGTTTTCTGTCATTAAATGTCAGGAAATTTTTACTTTGCTGTTCAAATTTCTCAAAATAGTGAAAAGCATCACAGGGTATCCAAATCTCCAATTTAAATGTAAGACCAAAAGGAAGTCATTAGCCCAATTCACAGTTTCTTCAGGCAAAAGCACTGCAACGAGGCTCCACTATTTTACATCTAGAGACATTCACAATGGTTCTGCAATGCCATAATATCTGTGTCGATTCACGACTTGGATGACTGCAACATGGCATATTTACACAAAGGCAGACTGATGAAATATTTCAATTAGTTTGACTTTTATTAAGGATTATTTTTTATCCTGAAATGGAGGTTTCTGACCAGTTAGGTTGTCACATTAAAAATAAATGGAAGAAAGTTTCATGGATGCTGAAACTGAATTCTCTGAGAAGGCCTGGATCAAGCATCAACTTTATTTTGTATAAACACAAAATCACAGAGATGCAGAGCGATGGTCTCTACAGGGCTGAAGCTCAGGCGAATGAAAGCTGCTTTATGGCTCCAAGAGTTTTATTTAGTCATTTTGAAAGAATTACTAGTGTAAAAAACAAACATTGCCATTGATGAACAACATAAAAAATACTAAGGCCAACTAAAAATGACCACAAACGAGTTGTATTTATGATGAATTATCAATCACCAGTTAACTCAGTGAGTGGAACTGACAGTCTGTAGCACAAGTTCCTTTTATTATTCTCAGATTCAGACGGTTAAATTAATAAAAATAAAATGAAATCAATAACTACCAAACTTTAACAAAAATTAATATTCATATTTTCAAGCTAAAAACCAAACAGTAACTCTACATTAATAAGATGAACACAGATTATAAGTGACCTTTTTAATGCAATAACCTGGTATATGCTGTTTTTGTATTAATTAATTTATTTTACCTTCATTTTACCAGTAAGTCCTGTTGAGATTATTTTTTCTTTTACAAAAGTAACCAGGCCAACGCAGCAGTTGTTAAAATCTTGGTTTTTGTTAATTATTAAAAGTTAATGTGCCCGTATTTTATTCCTGAATGCATTTATCATTATCAGAATAAGAATTGGTATTTATTTTCAAGTACATTTCCACATTAGAAAAAATTACTTGGTAAATTGGTGTAAAAACAATCAACATATGTTTAGAACAGAAATAAAGAGTCTGTAAGAATAAAATAAAGTATTAAAATAAGTATGAAATAGTGAAAATTGAATTAGGTAGATATAAAAAAATATACAAAATCTAGAAAGGCACAAAAAAGAACAAAAACACATCCCAAAGTTTAATTAACTTTATAGGATGCAGTGAAGTTCAGTAAAATTTGTTTCATTAAAGACAATCATAGCAAATTAATTTAAAAGCTTCTTGTAAGAAATAAAATATAATCAGTTATTTAAGACCGTTATATAAATAATTTATGTTTTTTGTGTTGGAATTCAGTTTGCATGTGGACATGGTGTAGAATTGGCAAATTTGACTGAAATAATTATTGGGGTTTTTTTATTGGTGCATTTTTTTGGAAATTTGACATTAACTGAAGGGCAGCATTAAATGAAGTAGAGGGTCTCATGCCCCCCATCCCATCACCGCCCTTTTCAGACTAAAAACATCACTGCTGAGGCTTATATGAAGGGATTTCTACTGATAGGAACAGTGGTGTCAATTAGAGCTGCTTTATTATGACAGATATCATTGATCATGATTATAAAACATGATCACTCGCTGATATTTGGACATTGAGTCACTGAAACTCCTCATTTTGAATATTAAACAGCAAAAAATGAAATTATGTGTGAAAATTAAAGTATCTGAAGATGATGCTCGATGGAAGCATGTCGCGTGACACTGTAATCATCTAATCTTGATTATTCAGTTTTAATGATGAAATGAGGCAGTAACTGTAGTTAAAGCTGAACCTGGATGTATCCTGTGCCCGAGCGTTAAAGATGAGAAAATATTAAAGTTATTAAATTAAAAGAAAATACGTAAGTGATAGTGCGCTCATTATTGGATGGTTATCTCGTATGTTCGTCATTTGTTTCTTTATGATTTACGTTTTAGTGCAGTTACCTCTGTTTTTGTGTGTTTGTGTCAGTGTTCAGCCCGCTGTGGCTCCCGGGGGGTTCGGACTCGGGAGGTTCGATGCTCGATGGAAATGAGCCTCTGTAACAAATCCTCTCAGCCAATAGAAAGCCAGGAATGTGAAGGCCCGCCCTGCGACAGGGGATGGACGGTTACTGACTGGGGACCGGTGAGTTATGCTGCACACAAACATGAACGTAAACACAAAAGACACCAAACAGCGATCCACGTCAACACTTAAATATGACTAATTAAAAAAAAGTGTATTTTTGTGTGTGTTTAGTGCTCAGGTGTGTGCGGGGAGGGCAGGATGGTGCGTGCTGTGATGTGTCGGTCCTCAGGTGGGGTGGTGATGTCAGAGGAACAGTGTGACCAATCACTGCGCCCACTGGCCATCCATCCCTGTGGAGACAGAGACTGCGCCGCCCACTGGGTGGAACAAGAGTGGCAGCAGGTAAATATTTAACCTCCAGAAAAACACACACTTCAGACCCTTGGGACCCAATTGGGTCCCTTCATAAAAAGTGCTTAAAAATCTTACAGATAAGTATTTTTCGCACTTTCAGAGCTTAACCTTTTAATTAGCTTCAGCCCTATTCAGAACTATAAAGTTTGTATTTATGTTTTATATATTTTTTTTTACATTTTTATGACATTTTGTGTCATAATACCAGCCACTGATTTAATAAGGAAAACACAAAATATAAAAAATGAAGTGCAGGGTGGATTGTTTAGGGTAACATTATTAGAGCCTTGTATATGTTGACAAATGATTAATTCACTGATTCTGATTCATTGTTATTTTTGGAGAAATAAGGGTTTATATAAAAAACTCACACTTGGGACACTTGGGACCCAAACAGGTCCCTGCAGAAAAAGTGCAATAAAAGTCATATAAATTAACATTTTTTTCCACCTTTAAAGCCTAAACCTCTTAGATAGCTTCAGCTCTAATCAGAACTATCACACTGACATTAGCTTTTTTAATAAACTTAAAAATAAACACAACTTTATCTCAAACCAGAACAATTTTTAAAAAATAATGAAAAATTGAACATTTTGCACAATTGAAACTTTAGTGTGTGCATGTGCATGTGCATTCATGTCTGTGTGCTGCATGTGTGTGTGTATGTATGTGTGTGTGTGTCATTCTGTGAATAGAAAGTGCACAATAGATCAGGTGCGGTTGGCAAATAGTGCTGTTGCACGTGCTGCACTGTTTTCTGAGTCCTTTTCACTCTTGGCAGAGGCAGCACTGTTTTCTTGTCTTGGAGGGCTCCTCCTTTCCTGTGTTCTTATCCTCTGCCTGCTCCTGTACAGCCTTAATCTGAGCCTGGGCCTGGGCTTGAGCCTGAATCTGAAGCCCTTTTCACACATGCAACCCTGATATTATCAGGATATTATCAGGATAATGTCAGGGCAGTTCACACTTGTTTCTCTCAGCAGAGTGTATTGAAACTTTAGTGTGTGCATGTGCACACACTAAAGTTACTGGATGGGGGAGAAGTGGTAGTCAAACACCCACAGTAGAGGTCAGTGTTCATAATGCAGCAGCAAGGCAGAGCAGAGCTTTATGCTATGAGCACAAGCTATGTCCTTACTGCAGTGATATATGTTAAAAAGTGCATCAACAGCATCGAAGGAAGAGTTGAGAGGATCCCTGTTGCACACAGAGGTAAATATAAAGCAGTGTCACTCAGGCCTGTGCTCAAAATATCAAATTATCATCATGCACGCTTTGCCGATTCGTGTATCGATTCTGATTCTACAGAATCAACTGGTCTCAGACACTGTGACAGCTGTTGTCATACACTTTATGTGATGTTTTCAATGGCACAGTTTAAAGTTGAGGCTAACTTCATGAATGAAGCACTTTTCAACATTTAAACGTGGGTCTAAAATCTTTGAGGATCTAATTTTAAGTGTCTTGAGTTGTATAACAATCTTTTTCATTTTGCAATGAAAAAAACAAATTTAAAGTTGGCAAGATTTCTGATAAAGGCATAATAAGTGTCCATAATTTACGCTAAACCGGATACGTATCGTATCATGAGCTTGCATGAAATACCCAGCCCTAGTGTCGCTGGGTGCACAACGTTTACACTGAAGAAAGAAAGCTGCAGAGTTTTAGCTCCGTATCCGACAGCTACTGAGAAGGCTCTTTGGATGCACGAGAGACCAGAAGGTGATCGTTGTAGAGCAGATGTACTACAGGACTTTGATGTGCAGTGAAAACAACACTTACAAACGTCCAGATGCATATTTGTGTTACTCTCCTCACAATCAGATAAAGTTCTCCCTCTGCAGTGTTTTTTTTTTTTAAATTTTGCCCTGTTAAGTCTCCCTTTTCCAGTTTCATGCTGGTCGCTTTAGGATGATGTCCTCAGCCGTCCTTACTTGCCTCAGTGAATTACCCTGATAATTCACTGAGGCAGTCAGACATTAGCTCACTTAGACTTTACATGGATAAAGTACAAGCAGCTGTTTGCATTCAAACAAACGACTCACCCACATGAAGTCCAGATAAGTTAAGGGTTATTTGCAAATGTGAATGGGGTTTGAGGCTGAGCCTAAACCTGCACCTAACCCAGGGCCTGAGCCTGGGCCTGCCTAACCATGGAAATCGACACTTTTTGCTTCACTAGTAAAGTCTACTCTTGCACTAGTTGACCAAAATTGAGTACATGTTCTCCAAATTTGAGTACTAGTAGAGCTGAACTATGGTTGATATCACTAATATCAATTTTATGCCCAAACAGCTGTCCATAGAAATCCCTGCATGAGGTGAACATGTTTCCTTTTAATGGCTTGTGCCAATATAAACACACTCAACGTACATGCTCGCCTGTGATACTAAGAATATGTTGTACTTCTAACATGTGAAGTTGGTCCTTAAACACTTATAAATGTGTGTATGTGTGTGTGTGTCAGTGTAATGCGACATGTGGGCGTGGCATGCGGCAGCGCCAGGTGGTGTGTGCGGGCCTGGAAGGCGGCGTGTTTAAAGAGTTTCCAGAAAGCAGCTGTGACCAGAACAACAAACCAGAGAGCAGATCGCCGTGTTTCCAGAGACCCTGCTCCAAGTGGTTCAGCACCTCCTGGTCCCAGGTAACAAACCCTCCATGGAGCACATATATGTATGGACGGAGCAACAGCTGCCTGGAAGTGAAGTCAGAATATTAAGCACCTCCTCCTGACCGGCTGTAGTAAAGGTCATGAACATATGGGACAGGGTCAGACTGTAGAATTTAATATACATTATTTTTTTCTATATCGTAATAAATGGTGGGCTTTGGGTATTTGCTGATACCAACCTGATACAAGACCTGGATCAATCAGTGTTCATTTTGTTGACTAATTATTTTCGTCATAGTTTTCGTCAACAACCTTTTTTCCCCTGACAAAAACTAGACAGTAACTAAAAAAAACAACTGCACATGGACAAAAAGTAAAACTAAATTAACTGACATTTTCATCAACAAATCAAAACTAGACTAAAATGTTTGACAGAGACTTAATCCAATCAGACCTAATTTGGTCATGTAGAAAGTAGAGACAAGTTAGGAATATATCCAATCACAACTACTTTGGTTGTGTTGAAAGGTTGGATGAGTTAAGAGGGACATCCAATCACAGCTGCCTTAGCTTGGTGGTGGTGGGATAAGTTGTGGAGCGATCCAATCAGAGCTACTCTCTTTATGAGTTGATATATTCATGTAGAGCCGGTTCACTGTTTGTTGTCAGTTCTGGTATTGTAACTGAGATGCTCTGCCAGGTAGCCTAAATAAAGGTGACTGCATTTCACACATAAAAAGTTGAATTTATTTCTGTTACTTTATACATTCAGATGTTACTAGCATTCAATAAAGGGTTATTAGATGTTTCATTTTATCCGAGTGTAAAACATGACTTCAGAAATTCAAGGAAACATAAAAAATGCCTTACCCTTTACACTTCATATTTTAGTCGACAAAATCTAGGCTAAAATCAGTACTATTTAGATGACTAAATAATGACTAAAACTAAAAGATATTTCAGGCAAAAGATGATAACTAAAACTATGTTCAAAAGTGCGGTCAAAATTAACGCTGGGAACAATAAACCCTTATTTTTCACTATGTGAGACTGAGAGTTTTTTATGGGCTTTCTACATGCACCAGTTACCAGCCAATCAGCTATTGCAGACACCAACTTTTGCTGTTAACTCAAGCCTATCACGTGAATATGTAAAAAAAAAATACGTGCCACATTTAGGCTGAGAAAACATAGTTTTCTGATTTTTTTTTAAAGCATTCATTCCCATTTATCTTTTATTTGCAGTCTGATTCTTCCGGGCTGCATCAGGCATCCCACAGCCTCCTATGCGCCTCCCAGTGTCTAAAATTCACAAAAAATTGTTTTAAGGTTTTTTGGCATGAAATCCTTACAACTCTCAACAGTCAGCCTATATTAGTCAATAATTAACCACAAAAACAGGAATATTGGAGCAGTAAGGCTAAGAAATACATAAAATTCAGCAAAAAGCCAAACTGTAACTTGGTAAATAATAATATGCTTATCAGAAATATTTTTTTAAACTCCAGCCCCCATATTGTATATCCAGAAAACTGGCCCTTGGACAAATGTAATTAATGACCCCTGACCTTGGGTATAAATATCAATTTTCATCCATTAAGGGTGCATATTGGCATTAATCTAGCTCTAAGATTCATATCACAGCGCAGGGTGACAGTAAAATAAATCTTTATAAATCACTTTCTTACAGCATAGTATATTTTTGAATTAAAACAATGCTTAGTATTATGAACTTTCAATGTTATCTGCATAAAAAAACAGTTTCTAGTTAGTTTTGTGAACATTAATCATGATCCCAGCAACATGCATAAATGTTGCTGTGTCCTACTGACAGAAATAATGACAATAAGCATCACAAAACTGTCTCAGTGTCGCACTGCTGAAATATTGTAATGTACTTTAGTATTAGTGTTTCATATACCTCCATCGTCCATATTTCAGTGTTTTGAATCAATTTCTAATCTATTTTCAGTCATTAACTGGCTCATTTTTATTCATGTTTGTAGACAAAGCTTTAGAGAGTTAATTAACTTCAATAAAAATTCTAAACGAATGCTCAAATTATTCGAGGAGTCATTTCAACCCTAGTGTTGACCGTCGTTGAGGTTAAGGTAATAAACCAAACAGACTTACAGATGTAAAGTACAAACACATATGGACCACTCAGTTCATCTCTTTGTGCTCTTATGAAGAATTATTCAAAGTCCGTCTGCTTGATTTTGTTCAGATTGAGAAGTTTTTGTAAAGAAACTCAAATGCCCCGTTTGCTCCGCCCCCTCAGTGCAGTAAGACCTGTGGGAGCGGCGTCCAGGTGCGAGAGGTGAAGTGTTACCAGGGGGAGGAGCTTGTAACTCGGGGCCACAGCTGTGACTCTGCCCTGAAGCCAGAAGCCCGACAGAGCTGTGAGATCCAGAGCTGTCCGACAGAAGCTCCAGGTGATCCAACAAACACGAGCTGACGCAACAGTCGAGCACACTTTCAGTCCAGACTCACGTTACAGCCAGACGCTGTTTTCCTCTGGGAGCATTTACTACGGCGTCCCCAGAGGACCACAGGACAAACGTTTCATTACGATGGAAAACATCTCAATCTTTTATGAGACAGACTGTTCACTCACAGTTAAAAAAGAACCAAATATTGAAATTAATCAATATTTCACAAAAGAATAAACATTTGACACACAAACATTGAAAGAGCACACTGCTTTATTTTCAGATAAATATAAAAAATACATAAAGAGTAAAAAGGTTTTCATTAAAGTTAAAACCTTTTTCAGAACAAAATGAAAACTAAGCAGTGTTTTTTCAAATATTTTTACATTTAGTAAAATGTTTGATGTAGTTTGATTTCTTTATTCATTAAATGTTTTTGCTTTATTTATTAGTTTTGTCTCTGAAACAGTTTAAATGTTTGAATGTTTTCTGCATTTTCTGTCCCGTGGATGTTTGACAACTTGTGCAACATTTTAATAATTTACATTAAATTAACAATTTAATAATCCGAGTGAAAATTTGCGTAGTTAAATATTTTTATGTACAGTAGAGCAGAGCAGCTAGATCGAGCTCAGCACCAGGCCCCAGCGGAGTGCCGTATGTTGTCTTCAAGAGATGCCCCAGACTCTTGAAGCGACTATGGAGGATCCTCAAAGTCATCTGGAGAAGGGGGAAGGTAGCACAGCAGTGGAGACATGCAGAGGGTGTCTGGATTCCAAAGGAGGAGAACTCAAGCACCATCGAGCAGTTCAGGATCATCTCACTCCTCAGTGTCGAGGGCAAGATATTCTTCAGTATCATTGCCCGGCGCATGACGGAGTTCCTCCTTAGAAACAGCTACATCGACACCTCTGTGCAGAAGGGGGGAGTTCCGAAGGTCCCAGGGTGCATCGAGCATACAGGAGTCGTCACCCAGCTGATCCGGGAGGCACGGGAAGGTAAAGGAGACCTGGCAGTCCTTTGGCTAGACTTCGCCAATGCCTATGGGTCCATTCCACACAAGCTGGTGGAAACTTCGCTTGACCGACACCACGTTCCAGGTAAGATCAAGGACCTCATACTGGACTACTACAGCTGTTTCAGCGTGAGAGTCACTTCCGGAACGGTAACATCTGCATTTCATCGGCTCGAGAAAGGCATTATCACTGGATCACCATTTCCGTGATATTGTTTGCCTTGGCCATGAATATGCTGGTGAAGTCAGCAGAGGTGGAGTGCAGAGGCCCGCTCACCAACTCAGGTACGCGGCAGCCCCCCATCAGAGCATTTATGGATGATCTGACAGTGACTACAACATCAGTCCCGGGATGTCGATGGATCCTTCAAGGCCTTGAGCATCTCATTAACTGGGCCCGGATGACCTTCAAGCCAGCAAAGTCCAGGTCCCTGGTGGTGAAGAGGGGGAAGGTTACAGACTTGTTTCGCTTCTCACTTGGAGGCACCCAGATTCCATCGGTGGGAGAGAAGCCAGTCAAGAGCCTGGGCAAGATCTATGACTGCACCTTGAAGGACACTGCAGCACTCCAAGCAACATCAGAGGAGTTGGGAACCTGGCTGACAGCTGTGGATAAGTCAGGGCTACCAGGTAAGTTCAAAGCCTGGATTTACCAACATGGCATCTTGCCACGACTCCTCTGGCCTCTGCTGGTCTATAATGTGCCAATAACCACCGTTGAGGGCTTCGAGAGGAAGGTAAGTTGTTTCCTGCAGAAGTGGTTGGGCTTACCGCGAAGTCTCAGCAGCATCGCTTTGTACGGGAGAAACAACAAACTGAAACTGCCCTTCAGTAGTGTGACGGAGGAGTTTATGGTTACCCGAGCAAGAGAGGTGCTGCTGTATAGGGACTCCAGTGACATCAAAGTCTCCTCGGCCGGCATAGAAGTAAGAACTGGCAGGAAGTGGAAGGCTCACGACGCAGTGGACCAGGCTGAGTCCCGCCTGCGACACAGGAAGCTGGTGGGATCAGTGGCTTCCGGCCGTGCAGGCTTCGGGAGCAACCCAAGACCTCGCTACATCAAGGCCCAGGGAAAGGAGAGGCGTCAGCTGATCCAGCAGGAGATCCGAGCCGGGGTGGAGGAAGCCCGCTGTAGTAGGACAGTAGGGATGCGGCAACAGGGGGCGTGGTCCGGATGGGAGGAGGCAGCTGACCGGAAGATAACGTGGACAGAGCTATGGCGATCTGAGCCACACCGGATCAAGTTTCTGATCGAGTCGGTGTATGATGTCCTCCCAAGCCCATCCAACCTCTTCCGCTGGGGCTTGGCCGAGAATCCACTGTGCCCTCTCTGCCAGAGAAGTGGATCGCTGGAGCACATCTTGAGCTGCTGCCCAAGGGCACTAGGAGAAGGGCGCTACCGCTGGCGCCATGACCAAGTGCTGCGGGTTATCGCAGAGGTCATCAGCACAGGGATCTCCACCAGCAAGCACCAGCAACCATCAAGGCAGTCCATCGCCTTTGTTAGAGCCGGAGAGAAGCCACAGAAGAGCCAGAGCCAAGCAGGAGGGCTGCTGGCATCAGCTTCGGGACTGGCAGCTGAAAGTCGACCTAGGGAAACAGCTCAGATTCCCAGAGAACATCGCAGTGACCACACTCAGGCCAGACATAGTCCTGGTGTCAGAAACAACAAGGCAAGTGGTCCTGTTGGAGTTGACTGTTCCCTGGGAAGACCGGATGGAGGAGGCCTTTGAGAGGAAGAGGGCTAAGTACGAGGAGCTGGCAGGCGAGTGCCAGAGCAGGGGATGGAGGACCCGATGCAACCCCATCGAGGTCGGGTGCAGAGGATTCGTGGGCCAGTCTCTCGTCAGGGCACTCAAGATGCTGGGAGTGAAGGGACTGCAAAACAGAAGAGCCATCAAGAACATCACAGACGCAGCAGAGAAGGCATCCAGATGGCTGTGGATCAAGAGGGGAGATCCGTGGACCGTAACAGCTACTTAGACACAAGCCGGGGACTGATCAACCCCGGCTGGGTCACCTGGGCGAGGGTGTCTGATGTTGTGAGACCCGAAACACCCAATGAACCCAGGATACATCACTGATGATGTGTCTAAGTTGCACCCAAGTGTATATTAGAACTTGTTGGCAACACGGTTGTGCAGCAAGTAGTGCACGTGCCTCACAGCAGAAGGTTGCTGGTTCCATCCCTGTGTGGGTCGGGCCTTTCTGTGTGGAGTTATAATGTTCTCCCTGTGCGTGCGTTGGTTCTCTCTGGGCACTCCGGCTTCCTCCTACGGACCAAAAATGCCCATTAGGTTGATTGGTGATTCCAAATTGCCCTTAGATATAAAGGTGCGTTCACACTTAATGCGACTTGTTGACCGAGATCACGTTGCCCACCCAAGTTGTGTCGCATGTCTATAAACAGCTCATTTTGTCACTGTCACGTTGCTCAGTGACGTCACGCCTGCTTGAGTTTCACTGCGATCTTATCATATCATGGATCATGTATTTGTATGTATTAGCTGACATCATTCTAACTGTATCCTTTTCGCTCATCTACCAACCGTAAAACACTGCAGCTGATGCAGATGAGGAAGGAAGGGTCACAGAGAACCGCCACTTCTGTTGAATAAGGCGTAACTAATGTCCTCTCTAACTAATGTTCCCACACGGACATGGATCGTCACTCTGTGAACGAGAATTAAAACAGTCTGTCACGGGTGTCGTCAAACATCCACACAACGCTGATTGGCTGTTTAGGCACAGCCACATACAACGATGCCTGAAAAGTTCAAATTTTTTAACTTTGGCGACTGAGCAATGCGACCTGGTCGTGCTTCCAAGTCTCCCAGATTGCGTCTGTCATGATGCATGAGGGTTGGCCTTGTCCCATTGTCGCTGTACATTGACTTTGTATGGAGAGTGATCGCCCAGGTCATGTTTAGTGTGAACGCACCTATAGTGTGAGTGTGAATGTTTGTCTGTCTCTCTATGTGGCCCTGTGATTGGCTGGCAACCGGTTCAGGGTGTAATCCACCCCTCGCCCAATGTCAGCTGGGATAGGTCACCCCCCTGGGGTTTTTACTTGTTGAAGTTTTAATCTTTATTGATGTGGTTTGTTCATTTAGTACCTCGGTTGTTTCCAGTTTACAACCTTTATTCCTTTTGTTGTTTCATTTTCCATGACCTTCTGTGTTTGCTTTTAGTTCCAGCCCTCTTTTGGAAACGTTTCTGATTGTTGATGTTCGTTTTTTTGTTGTATGAAGGTTTCAGTCTTTCTGTTAAAGCACTTTGTAAACATCTGTTTCAAAGGTGCTTTATAAATAAAGTTATGATCATTACTTTCACTTACTCTGTTTTCTCTTGTATTTTTCTGTCACCATCAGCAGTAGCAGCAGCAGCGGTGCCGGCAGCGTCAGTAGCCGTAGACGACTCCTGCCAGGACAAGCCCACGGCTAACTGCGCCCTGGTCCTGAAGGTGAAGCTGTGCTCTCACTGGTACTACAGGAAGGCCTGCTGCCAGTCCTGCAAGGCCCCCAGACCCTGAAGTCTGAACTGAAACCACTCACCTCAAACCACTGGTACCAAAGGCCTCATGGTGCTACAGAAAGCCTGCTGCTACAAACACACGGCCTCGTGACACTTACTGTTTACTCTCCATCCTGTCACTGATGTCAAAGGTCACCCCGTGCTCACTGTTCTTACTTCCTTTGAGTCCTGAGATACAGAATGAATTAGTATTTTAGCTTGTCTTTCCTACCTTCCTTCATGAAGTGTGCAGGACGGTCTGTGGTGAACACTAGCTTCACTGATGAACACATTTTTCTTATGAATCACATCAGGAGGTGCCTGAAGCCTCTTCACATCTCACAAAAAGTCACAAAAGGACATTAAACGCCATCACAGTAAATGTGAACTCAGTTGACCGTGTTTTGGTTCCTCTATAGCCCAACATTAGCTTTCACTCTCCTCGATTGAATTTTAGCTCTAACATTTATGACAGAGTCTGTTTGTAAAGATTATTTTGATTAAAAAAATCTGTCAACCTTTTTTATTACAGAGCTCATTTTAAGCCGTAACCCAAGTCAGAGGAAAACACCTGAAGGCTGTTTGTTATAAAACACTCAGTGTGAACTTGTGGTTAGTCGTCCCTGCAGAGCTCTGCTGAGTTCTGGTTCTTCACACCCAGATCTGCTCCTAAATGAAGACCTGTTTTGTTTAAGGTTGTTAAACAAACTAAAGATTGAACCACCTCCCCTCAGGTCTCTGTGTCTTAATATTTGTAATTTAGAAGTAAAACAGTGATTCTTTACATCAGTCTGAAACAGAAATAAATCAGTAAAATACTTGTTGATTTTTCTTTCCATGGTCAAAATGGATGAGCAAAAGTTTGGATTATTTTTTCTTTTTAAGTGATTTTTGTCCTTTCCTTCATTGATTGAGGAGACAGTGGAGAGATGGGGAAGACGTGCAGCAAAGAGGCCACAGGCTGGAATGAGTTAAAGCCGCCTGAACTGAGGCGAGAACCTCCAAACATGGGATGAGCAGCCTCGTCTTTACTTCATGTTTTGAAATTAAAAAAGAAAACAGAACAAGACAAGGCTGTGAAAGTGTGTGAAGGTTTTTTGTTAAAGAAGAAGAAGAGGGGAGTCTTACAGAGAAAGACGTGGCCTCATATGTCAGGTGGACTAAAATCATCAGTGTGTGATAAGTGTTTGGCATCGACCCGCTCTTCTGTAAAGTGTTTTGAGAAAACATCTGTTATGATTTGGTGCTGACCAAATATTGTTTAATTGATTGATAAATTTCTTTGTTCACAGGTAACCTGACAAAAAGAGTGGACTGTTCAATATATTTCACTTGTCCATCTGAGCAACAGCTCACAGAAAGTGTTTGGAGAGGGCAGAACCTTTAAAAGCATATCTGGAAGGTGATTGGACGATGGCTCCGTCAGTCACATTCATTACGGGCCAATCAGGTAATGTAGTAGGTGGGAGCTACTGTGCTACAGTCCTGAGCCACTTCATAAAACAAACTCTTGGCAAAATATGTCAGAAGTGGAGAAAATATCCTTACTATACTATAGAGAAGATTGATGTGTTGATATTTGTTTTTCATTTGATAAAGAAATTCAGTCAAGATCTGATAAAACTGCTGCTGAAGCTGTTAGCATCTGACTGATCACAGATATTAATCGGGCAGATCCAGCTGCACTGCAAGGTTAGTTCACAGGTGTTAACCCCTGACCTTGTTGTTTCAGAGACCCTGTAAAGAAAACACCCTGGGACACTGAAAGTCTCTGATGGATCAGTCACATTTATGAAGGTCATTTGAGACAGTCTGTCCTCTTCTATAACTATAACTATAACTATAGGGTTATGGTTGTGGTGCAGCAGGTAGTGCTGTTGCCTCACAGCATGATGGAGGCTGCTGGATCAAATTCCTGGTCGAGTTGGTCTGGCACCTTTCTTTGGGGCGTTTGTGTGTTCACAGGCATATCCCGGGCGTGCATGATTATAGAGAGTGGATGTGTGAATGACTGTCAGCCCTGTGATTGGTTCCCCGCATCTTTCCTGATGTCAGGAGAAGTACTTAAAGGGATAAGTTCTATGGAAAGTGGGTAGAAATATATATTTTTATATCTATAAAAATACATTTTCTAATCATCTTCAGTCCTGATCAAAGCCATTAATGGGTTTCAGGCCCTTTGTGCTTTTCAGACCGTGTTGGGCCTGGATTGCTGTACCCACTTTGGGGTCTTAGGTTTCTTTAATATCTCCTCCTGAGTCTTATTGTGTTGGATTTATTCTGTTATTCATGTTTGTCTTGATTCAAGTTGTGTTTTTTGATGTTTACTTCCTTTTGTGCTTTAGTCCCTGTGCGCTGTCATTGTCAAAGTGCTATACAAAGTTATCAAAACCCAAACATATTTCAGGGTTAACAACTAAACATTTTTTTAACTTTTGCTCATCTGTTTGTCCATGAAAAAGTAAATCAGCTTGTTTCTCATGTTCGTTCTGCTTTAAAACAAAAACCAGCCGCTCAGTTTTATCCATAAGAGACATCGACCCTCCTCATCCAGTTTTCAGAGAAGGTTTCCCCTCTGAAGTAAAAACTCTTTAATTCAGCTGGAAACCACGGCACAGCTCTGACCTGCTCGGCCTCGATGTGTGAACAAAGACTTCACCGTCTGCCCACCTGCTCGTGTTACCAAACAATCTGAGATTAGAGACCAGCTCCACATGTCAAGACTTTATTTTGCATTTTGAAGATCTTTTCTTTATTTCCAACACTGTTTCATGTCCCTGCAAGTTACTCCAACCTCAACACGAGGATTTACTTTATTTTTACCTGTTTATCGTCCTTCCTTGGTGCCCCCCCTCCCCCAACTTTCAACATGTTTATGGTTAATAAATAAAAAAGGACGAATACCGAGCAGTTTGCTTTGAGCTGCTGCAGGGAGACAGACACGTGTGAAAGCTTATCATCTCTTATCTTCTCACTTAAGGCGTCAGAGTGTTTCCTGAGGTTAAATTAAGCCGATGGTGTTTTTCATGTTGTTAATGTTCATCTGCCTTCTCTGCTCGTGTCATTTTCATACAGTCAGAGGTTCATCTGTTGTCGGACGTCAGGTGGTCGTCCAGAAAGCCGTACACTGTTAGTTTTTTAATAAAACCACACTCTCCTCTCTGTTGTTGGTCTGTTTTTAAGACATCTTCCATCTTTAAGAGGTCCTATTCTGCTTTTTTTAGGTAATCTTTGTCCCTCAGTGCACCTTTTGTCTTTTCCACAGAAGATGAGATCCTTTATTGCAGGGGCAGCAAACAGGGTGCCCACAAGCACCCGGTGGCCCAAAGGGTGTTTTGAGGTGCCCGCTGGAACAAAAACAGCATCACCATCACCACCATACAACCCGAGATAAATAGCCATTTTTTACTTTAAGGTTTATGTTTGCAAATAAATTGTTCTTACTTAAAAAACAAAAAACAAGAAGTGAAGCATGTGTATTAAATTTTAGCATTGTCTATTTTTTCTTAACTTTGACCTGCGTGGGGTCAAAGTTTATATTGGTAAGCTGATGCCACATCTCTATCAGCACTCTTACCAGCCAGAGCCCCTTCAGTGTCACATGTTCAAAAAGAAAATCACAAAAATATGAATGTTGAACATATCAGATACTTTCAAGAGACATAAATTATTAAAGATAAATTTAAGAATAATGTTCTCATAATTATCATTATGATAATTATTGTCAGGAATCATTACATGTATTTTAACTATTTTAAGATAATCCATAAAATGTAAATTACTCAAAAACTTCAAATCCAAAAAGTAGCCCTCATCTGTCCAGTAGCTCCCAGGCTGAAAAAGCTCGGTGACCCCAAAGACGCATGCAGATGATCATAGAAGATAATTTTTAAGAAAGAAAAGAAAAGTTAAATACTTTAAATGCAGCAGTAAAAAAAAGGTATTATCCAAACGAATAAGGTTTAGGACAATGTAAGATATTCTGTCCTGTGGATTATAAGTTATGTGACATAAAAAGATGTGCAGTCGACGTCCAATAAATGAAATTAAGTGACGCGCAGTAAATTTGTCACTGTATTTGGTCAAACTGGACATTAATCTGCTTCACTTATTCACATGATTGTGTGAAATTAAATCAGCGGCAGTAGCTGCCTGAAACGCCCCCTCCATAAAAAGACTCCTCGGAGCAGCCTCCTGATTGGTCAAAAGTTCAGGCTCATCAGCTGCAGGCATAATATCAACACTGTTTGGTTACATTTTTCTCTATGTAGGCAAAAGGTGACATTCATTTCATATATTTCATTGTTTTATCAGTGCAGAAATATGACAATAACTACAAAAGGTGCGACACAAAACTAAAGAAAACAGCAAGTATCAAAAACCAGCTGAAGTACTTTAATGCGGACGAGAGTTGTTACAAGATAATAATAGCTAAATGGGACTTTAAAAAGACAAAACACGGAATAAACAGAAATGCAGACCATACACCAGAACATACACAAAAAATAATAATATTAATACAAAAATTGAAAAAAAAGGATGACAACAAAACAAGAAAAAACAAAAAAGGTCACATATGGACAGTCTCTGTGCTACAAACTTAGTTAATTTAATTGATAGTTTAACTTTAGTACCGGGGATGTTACAGTTCAAAGAGTGGGTTATATATTCTGATGTTTTTCTCCCTTAAAGCTTCTTTAATTTATTATTAAAAAAATACTCACAAGCTGTGTCAAAATCAGTGATTACACTTTCCATTTTCTTAACTGAAGTTAGAAGTTCACAACACTGGGACACTCTTTATTTTAAGTATAATCAGAAATGTTTAGTAACCACCCCTGAAGCTTTGCCCAGGTCTGGGTCCAGATCCATCTGATGAAACTCTGACTTTGAGTGAAAGCAGGGATGGGATGACACTTTCTTCTGCACTCCCATTCCTCAAAGGTGTTGGTCCATATCTCCATGATAGCAGCACGCCGTGGCTGCAGATTTGTCAGCTGCACAACCATGATGAGGATCTCCTGCTCCACAGCATCCCAAAGGTGCTCTGTTGGATTGAGATCTGGTGACTGCAGAGGCCACTGGAGCCTGCTGGAAGTCTCCATCAGAAGATTTTCCACTGTGGTCATAAAGGGATGAACATGGTCAGTGACAATCCTCAGGTAGGCTGTGGGGTTTAAACCATGATCAGGTGGTACTAAGGGGCCCAAAGTGTGCCAAAAAAAATGTCCCCACACCATCACACCAGCCTGAACCACTGACCCAAGGCAGGATGGATCCATGCTGTCATGATGTTCACACCAAATTCTGACCCTACCATCTGAATGTAGATCAGTGTGAATTTTGACACCACTCTTTTATTTATTCTTTTGCCTAAAATATCTTTTAGTTTTAGCCATAATTTAGTCATCTAAATTGTTTTAATTTCAGTCCAGTTTTAGTTGATGAAACTTCATAACATTTTAGTCGATGAAATCTACTGTAAATTCAGTCGACTAAAATATGAAGTGTAAAGGGTAAGGCATTTTTTATGTTTCCTTGAATTTCTGAAGTCATGTTTTACACTTGGATAAAATGAAACATCTAATAACCCTTTATTGAATGCTAGTAAAGTCTGAATGTATAAATGAACAGAAACAAATTGAACTTTTGCGTGAAATGCAGTCACCTTTATTTAGGCTACCTGGCAGAGCATCTCAGTTACAATACCAGAACTGACAACAAACAGTGAACCTGCTCTACATGAATATATCAATTCATAAAGAGAGGAGCTCTGATTGGATCGCTCCACAACTTATCCCACCACCACCAAGCTAAGGCAGCTGTGATTGGATGTCCCTCTTAACTCATCCAACCTTCCACACAACCAAAGTAGCTGTGATTGGATATATTCCTAACTTGTCTCTACTTTCTACATGACCACATTAGGTCTGATTGGATTAAGTCTCTGTCAAACATCTTAGTCTATTTTTTATCTGTTGATGAAAATGTCAGTTAATTTAGTTTTAGTTTTTGTCCATGTGCACTTGTTTTTATTAGTTACTGTCTAGTTTTCTTAGGGGAAAAAAGGTTGTTGATGAAAACTATGACAAAAACAAGTAGTCAACAAAATCAATACCGATTTGGACACAGACATCCAGACTCATCGGACCAGGAGGCATTTTTGCAATGCCTGTATGAAAATAGCCTCAGTTTCCTGTTCTTAGCTGACAGGAGTGTCACCTGGTGTGGTCTTCTGCTGCTGTCACCCATCTGAGTCTGGAAGAGATGGTCTTCTGCAGACCTTGGATGTAACAAGTGGATAATTGAGTTGCTGTTATCTTGGCCATTTTCCTCTGACCTCTGGCATCAACAAGGCATTTTTACAAGAGAGTATGCCCCTCACTGGATATTGGATCTTTTTCAGACCATTCTCTGTGGCCTCTTGAGCTTGTTGAATAAAAATCCCAGTAGACCAGCAGTTTCTGAAACACACAGGGCAGCCAAGCCAAGTCGCCTAAATCAGCTCAGCGGGTTGTCTTGACCAGGTCTACATGCCTATTTCCCGCCATGTGATTTGCTGATCTGGAATTTGTGTTCATGAGCAGTTGAATGTGTGTTGTGAGTGTATAACTGCCATGGGCAGGCGAGGACAGCTGGAGCAGTTTTTAGTCCATAACTTCAGTGATGAATGCCTGAAAGCTCTGCTCCAGACTCTGGTTCATGAGCCACACCAGGACCTTCTGTTTCCTCATCCGGCCTCTCCTGTTCAGGCCAACCTGTGGACCTCATCAGTCCATCACAGTGTTCAGTGGAGACAGACTTATTCAAGCCCACAGATCTGCTGATTTCATCGTTTTTGTTCACAGTCAGAACTACAGGAGCACTCAGAGAGCGCAGACCTCCACCGAGCAGCTCAGTTACAGCAGTGGCTTTTCCACAACCCCTGTAAAGATACATGTCTGGATCACAAGATCCAGAACAGAGCCGGGATCCAGACCAAACTCACCACATACATGGAGGTTGTTATCCTGTATTAAAACAACATGTTTTGGGGACAAAACGTTATATTTTGATTTTATATGAATTACTGAAGGTGGTCAATGGGAATTCCCATTATAAAGTTCAATGTTTTTTGTGTTGTCAATCTGCATCAGATCCAGATGAAATTTACCTTGATGATAGAGACATGGACCCCATATTATCCTGTGAAGTTGGAAGCAAATCCATTAAAAAATGGCAGAGATATGACTTTTTAAAGTCCCGCCTTATGTAACTTTTGGGATTTTTTGAAAATTTGGGGATTTGCATCCAGACAAATATACATATCACCATCAAAAGCTAAGAATTTCTAAGTTGGGCCATAAACCAACATCTCCTGAAAATTTCAGCAAAATCCGTCCAGTTGTTTTTGTGTAATTTTACTAAGAAACAAACAAACAAGCATACGCCGGCACAAACATAACCTCAAACATCTGATTTAACAAACCAGTGTGACAGTGTTCCAGGAAGAAACACAAAACCACTTCCTGGGGACTTTTGAGGACACACAGAGACAATCGAGTATCGATGTAGAAAGATGAAAACCAAGCAATGCTCCAAACAAACCAATGAGTGAAAAGCTTGAATTTCAGAGTAACCATGGAAACCACGCCATGCTGAATGGCTGACCAATGAGAGGAGATCAGCTCTCCTCTGGCTCACCTGATGGATTATTGCACAGAAGTAATAATTACACTCTCACCTCCCGTAACCCGACCTCTGTGTTTGTGTTTTACAATTCGCCTTTGTGTTGTTTACACTCAGCAATTAGTGTTGCCATGGTTACAGGAGATGGGATCCCAATGGATGACTTCCTCCTAAGTGAAATCACATCACACACCTGAGCGCTCACAGATCGTTCAGGTGATCAGACCTCAGGACACACTCACGCTGAGTCCTCCACAGACCTTAATTTTTTATTAATTTATTAATAATAAAATAATCTGATAAACTTCAGAGTGTCTGCAGGAGGAGCTCCAGACATGGTGAGTGCCTCATGATGGTGTTTGTTAATGCAGAGATGTTTCTCAGGCTCACATCGAGGATTTACTCTTCAACTCAGACTGGATGAGTTGATTTCTGTGCTTTCTTGTCAAAGTTTATTTAGTTAATATTTATGGTAATGTTTCTGCTTTTATTTGCTTCAGATTTGATCATTTTGATTGATCCAACATTGGGCAGAATTAACTGGACAGAGCAGCTCAAAGAGTCAGAAATTCTGATCAGCTGATGAATAGACAAAATAATGAACATTTACTTTTTTAATTTCTATTGATTTAAAAACATTTTGTTCTGATAAAATATCATTCTTATACCTAAACAAATATGAGGAATCTGACCCTCTGTGATTTAGTGCAGAAATAATAAGTTGGTTAGTAAAAAGGTTAATAAAAAAAGATCCAAAAATGAAAACAATAATGAAAAGCAACTGAAACGGGCTGTTTTCAGGAGATGATTTGTGAGGCATTTTACCAAAAAAAGAAAATATATATATATAGATTTGCAAAGTAGAAACTGTCTATCAAAGACTAAAACATGTATGTATTAATTTTAAAAGATTTTAATGAGCGTACATTTTAATTCTGCTGAGGTGGTGGTATTGAATAGCCTTAAAAGTGATATTTTATGATCACAATCATGCAGATTCTTGGTAATTTCTCCAAACTGAAATGCAAAGGAAACTCTAAATGACTTTAATTAGTGTTATATGAAGGATTAGATGCTCTCACAGAGCACAAATGTTCAGCATTTCTGACATTTTAGCCAAATTATTGGTGAAAATGTGGAAAACTGCCCTCCCTCGCAAATCCTTAAAAAAATTCTGGATCCCCGTCTGAGTTCGGATCATGACCAAATTATAATCTCTTCTTTTTGTCCCATGACCAACATTCCCTGAAAGTTTCATCAAAATCATTTGAGAACTTTTAGAGTTATCTTTCTAAAAGACAAATGACAGACAGACTAATGGACTAATGGACAAACTCCTTGGTGCAGGTCAGGTAAGGTGAACAAGGTACATCAACAGTACTTATTATATTATTTTATTAAAGACACAAACTGAGCACGAAAAGCTGTTTCTGAATGAAGTGTCTTGCCCATTTATCCAGTTGAAGCAGATGTAAATATATAAATCAATATTTGACTGATCAATTATAACCATTTAAACACATCACATGCTCAAAAATAAACCTTTAAATTGCCTTTAGATGGTCTCACACATTTAGGTTTTATTAGAAATGTAATATTTCTCTGTTTCATTATGTCATTATGTAATATTTTGGGTGATCAGCGACTCAAACACTTTTGAAATGTTCTCATATTAATCTGATCGACTCTTTTCGCCCTTTAATTAAAGATGTGTAAAAATGTGCATTACTGAGCATGTGCAGACTTCAACACTCCATCAGAGGAATTAGAAGGTTATCACGGCCCCCTGTTACACTTACCCCCATCTCCCCTATTACATGGAGCAGGGTTTAACTCTCACTGTGCCCATCGGTGATGCCAAAATGAGCCTTTAATGAGGAGTTACTGCAGGGAGCTGCCTCGAGTCTGTCCGTCTGTCTGCCCCCGAGCAACAGATGTGGGATCAACAGGCCGCTCCTTTTCAAAAGCAATGATGATGCACAAGTCTCGAGTCCAAGCCGAGTCAATGGTCTTTGAGGGCCCAATCCAAGTAATACCACCTCTGGGTAAAGTCCAAGTCTCTACTTCAAGAAAATGAATATTGACACAATAGCTGTCTCATGATTAAAATGAATAATCAATGATCATTTTTTTCATTCTAATTATCGTCTTTATCATGCTGCTGTGAACCTGCTTGACTCCAAGTGCTTTTTTCTGTGTCAACCATCATCAGAAATGACATCATTTAACATAAATTTATACTTTTAGACCAGTTAAAGCCAATTTAAGTTCAGTTCAGCTAGATGCTGCCATATTAATTAAAAAAAAAAGCAAAAGGCCTGTCCAGCTCAATTGCTACCATAATTCAAATAAGTCAAATTATTAAACTAAAGTGTATGTTAAGAACCAAAAACTTTTGGTATTTGTAATATGAGTGTATTATTTGACTGATAAATAATTTAGAATAGGATAATCAAAGTTGTATTTTCATTACATGGATATTGTTGCTCAGAAAAAGCTTTGTAAAAACAAAAAATAATAATTCAAACCACCACTGAGGATTTAACATGAATAACACATGCATGATAAAAACACTAACAGACAGTTTTGGAGGTTTGATTCAGAACAAACAATCATACACGTAGGAAATTTTACAAATTTCTCCTGTACCAAATAAATCTGAACATTTGTTTCAATCGGGACAGTTTTACTCTCTAGAAGTGCTCAGAGAGCCCAAAGGTGTGCCGAGGCATTTCTGACACTCTTCACAGAGTTATCATCCAAATGTGGGAAAATGCAACATCTCACAATCTTAACACATCGGGCTCTAATTTCCTGGCGCAACTCAGGGTGGCGCAGCCTGGCGCACCCCGTGCTGTGGTAGTTTCATCCGGCGCACCACCGTGAGCAGCCAATTTGGCAATTTGGTAGACCGGCTGCACCAAGATGGGTGTGACGGCACACCAGGGGGAGGTGTCCACAGATTCAGCTTGGTGCAGTGACAATTTCGTGCCAAAAAACCGCGCGGAAGGTGCGCTGAAAGCTCGCCAGCTCCAACCTGGTCTATTCTCGGCGCAGGAGAGGCGCACCCGGGGCAGTGGTAATTTGGCTGACAGGCGCACAGTGCGCACACGTCACCAAAACCTCACAGGCAGGTATCTACAGTGTCAGGCACATTTCAATGCAATAAACAATCACAGCAACCACTATTTAATGTAACCGTCTGAACCAGCACATACATTTGTATCTATATTAACTGTCCCGTCACATCTGATGTCAGATCAGAGACGTTTGTCATAACTAACGAGTTCACGTCTCTCAAGCCATTCACAAACAGCCACATCATCCGATACGGAGTATCCGGCTTCTGTCATCTCATGAAATTCCAAAGAAAAGAAAAAAGAGAGAGACGCTCGCTGAATAAATGTAAGTCACTCGGTGTCTTAAGGATTTACCTGTGATTGCCCATATTTCCCTTTTTTTAATCTTTATTCTTAACGTGATCTAAAAAAGATGGAGTACATTATTGCAAGGAGGATGAGGAGGAGATATAATTTCACCAAAGGTTCTGCTACTTGGGGATGACAGACCAGGAATGCAGAAGGATCACCAGCATGATGAATGGATTAACCTGCTGCTGTGTTTAAATGTAATTATCACTTAATTTTGTACTCCTATTATGACACAGGAACAGATTACATCTGTCCCGCGAGGTGGTCCGCACAGTGACGTGCATCGTGGCCTCCGATGCGCGGCCCGGTGGCCCCTGCACTCTCCCGGTTGCTGCAAAAGTGACAGAGGCTCTGACCTTCTTCTCCACCGAGGTGAAATTGTCACTGCGCCTCGCCTGCGGCGCATTTAAAGGCGAAGAGAGGCGTTCATTTGATTGGTGAAGATCACACTCGGCTGTGTTAAACCCTACTCTCCTCCCTCTCTGCCATTTGCACCGGTGGGAGAGACAGAGGCGTGGGTGCGCCTCCCTGCGCAAGACTGCGCCGTGAACCAAACTTGCGAAATGCCCTGGACACACCCCATTGACGCTGCGCAGGCGCGGCGCAGGGCAGGTGCGCCTGCGCCTGGTCTACGAAATTTGAGCCCAGAATTTGAAAATTCCTGGATTCACATCTGTATTCAGATCACCACAGAAACCGAATCTCACCTTCACTTTTGTCTGTGACCACAACCCTGAAAATGACAGGAAAATCAGTCGAGAACTGTTTCAGACATTTTACTCACTGGGAAGAAAAAAAACCACTGCGGTGGAGAAAATTAAAGTCTTTCCTACTGTTAAGAGTTAATGTGCTCTGTCTGTCTGTCTGTCTGTCTGTCCGTCCATCGGTCTGTCCGTCCATCGGTCTGTCTGTCTGTCTGTCTGTCCGTCCATCGGTCTGTCTGTCTGTCTGCCGTCCATCGGTCTGTCTGTCCGTCTGTCTGTCTGTCTGTCTGTCTCAGGCCTCTCTCTCGGCCCTCAGCTTGTGTTTCGTGTTGGCGTGCGTGTGCTGCGTGGAGGAGTGCGCTTGCTTCCCTAACGGCTCGGTGGCGTTCTCCTGTGGCAGCCTGATGCCGGTGCACCCCCCCTTCACCCCCTCCACCGACAGCCCCCCCTTCACCGTGTCCACCTCCAGCTCCACCTACAGGCCCGGAGGAGACGTCACAGGTGGGTCATGTTCTCCTCACCCTCTGACTGCCCTCACCCCGTGACCCCCTCTGATCCTCCCCTGGCCCCGCCTCTTTTCCCAGGAGTGGAGTTGTGTAAGTGCTCAAAGGTCAAAGGTCATGTTAAGTGGAACTTACAGTGACCTCTGTCTCAGCTTCAGCATGAACACCCCCTCTGTACTCCTCCGCTCCTCCTTCAGTCAGTGAACATGTCTCTGTGGACATTTTTAGACCACAGGTGCAAAAAGCATAAACATGCATGAACTTTGACCTCACGGAGTATGTGTGAACACTGTGATTATCTGCTGACCATGTGAACGTCATGTTTAAATGATGTCTGTGCAGCTAAAGCAGAGACGGGCATTAATTTTCCTCACTGTACTAAACTCTCAGATTAATGGCTCATCTTACTGATGATTTACCAACAGGAGCAAAACATCTGAGACGTTTTATCAACAGTATGAATATTCATTTTAATGAACCAGTTTGAGCTGCTCTTTCAAAGCATTCTCTGGTTCCTTATTCTCAGTTTTACCTTTCTCAGAGGTCGATCACCCTTTGGAGTCAGGTGTACAAATGAAGCTGGCAAACAGGACTTTGTTATGAAATGTTATGTCCTTGGCTCTAAAAGGGTCAAAGGAAGTAACACAAAACCAGTTGGAACAGGAAAACAGAGGCGTTTAATAAAATAATAGCAGGATATTTTCTTACAAACCAAGGATTACTGAAAAACAAAATTAACAAACAACACAAAACTAAAACTGTTTCAGAGACAGTCTCTGATTTCATGCTGAGCACAGGATAAGGTTGAGTGACAGTTCACAGTAAGTCCAGCCAGCCTTCTGAGGCGGGTCCCACTTTATTACACTTTATCCTGCTTGGTGAAAGCCAGAGGGTCCAATTGTCCATCTTCATCAGGCAGCCTGAGGGGAGGGAGCAAGACACATGCACACATACGCAACAACCTATAGAGCAACAGCCGTAAAATGAGGATGAAGCATAAAGTTTGTCATAAGTCATAATTAACTCTCAAACCAACAGTAATTCTCACAGAGCAGGGGCTGCTCCTGACACCTCAGACCTCTTAAAGCTGTAGTCCATGTCCTGTCCTCTGTATCCTGGACAGCACATGTCCATGTGTCCTTGGGCAAGGCACTTAACCCCAAGCTGCTGCATCAGCGACATGTTAATATAGGGTGACCATACGTCCTCTTTCGCACAAACATGTCCTCCTTTTAGGTTATAAAATTATGTCCAGATGATGTTATAAATTTCCTTAAAATGTCTGGGTTTTGCTTGTTCTACAGACGAGGCTGTCACCGGTAACAGAAATAGACATGCATGATTCAAACTACTGTAACTTCTCGAGTATCCAAGCTATCCTAATAATTTCAACCGACACTGAGACAAAAATGTGAGTCATTAATCAGTGGTTTATCTGTATTTTCTGTGTAAATAATGTGAACATATTGTAAATAATGGCATTAGTATAATTTGGAGTGTTTTATTTGATTGATGGATTTCATAAATACTTCAATAATATGATAATATAAATCATAAACAATAAATAATAATAAACAATAATAAATAGATTAAGTTTCAGTTTTGTCTTCTCAAAAGTGTTGTACATGTTCATTTAGAATATTGTTTATAAAAAGAAACCTGTTGACAATTCAAATCTCTTTTTTTCTTTTTTTGTAATTACAAACTGTTTTAAGCATTTCTGACTTAATAATGACAAATACTTGCTAGAATGTTTTATAGTTACCTGAAAAAAGGTGCAAAGTAATTTACTCAAAGGGCATTTTCTGACACATTTATTGACAAAAAAGACAAAAAAGTCCAGGCGGCCATTTATATTCATAGTAGTAAAAGGGTTCATAATGTATTTATAATAAAGTGCTGCACTGGACCACGGGCATTATTCCAATGTACCTACCTGTCAAGATATTGAGCATCATGAAGCACACATGCTGCTGAGGGTCCTCTTTTTGGGTTTTCAGAATAAGGTCACCCTAGTTATTGAGTGTGAAAGAGCAAGAATGTGTCAGCTGATACTGATGAGTAACTGACAAAGAAACTCTGAACCATTAGTGATAAATATAAAGCTGGAGATGTACTTGCCATTAACTACCTGGTTTCTCACATATAAACTTAAGATCTTTGATACAATGATTAATAAAATTGAAGCATTGAAGGGCACACCCTCTCCCCTCACCTTTACGGTGCCTGGACTACGACATCCATCAGCACAGTTGACAGCAAGTCATCAGTCAACACGGTAACTCATTTCATCCATACACCGAGAGAGTGCAAGGAGGAAAATATCATACAAATGGAGTTCAGAAGGTTCTGATGGTGAGGTGTGACCACTTGTTATCAGCTGTTGTCAAATATTTGATGATGATATTGTTCATTTTGTTACTTTTACTCTCAGGATTACCTCCATGTTTGCATTTTACTCCTGATACAACAAGCAGTTACATACAGCCTGTTGTCCTTTGTGCCCTCTCGTGGTGTTCTCCAGTAACACACAGGAAAGTGTTTAAACAGAAACACAGGGACAAACTGCGAGTAGGTCTCCGGCTTTAGTGTGAATGGGGGTGAATAGACAGATGTGCCCTGCAGTGTAAAAGTGTTTCAAGTGTTCAGAGAGACTAAAGTCCATTAAACATCTGACTTTCTCCTCTGCTTCTCTCTCCTCACAGTGGTGTTGGAGGTGGTGGCCAACAGCTCCTCAGAGTTTCAGGGTTTCATGCTACAGGCCAGGAGCAGGAGTGGAAACAGTAAGAAGAATATAGTATGAATAAATGTTTGTGTATCACTGAATTAACTGGAGCTGATACTGATGACTCGGCAGTTCTCCAAGCTTCTCATTGAGGCTTTCTCCAAATGTGAGATGATAACAATTAGGAGATAATGAAGACAAATGGTGTCTATGCTGTAGTGATGTAACAACAGACTTAGTAATGATGAACCAGGCGTGGTCAGGTATAGGAGCACATGCAGATTCAGCACCTCATCATTTATCATTTCTAATGACTAGTCTGCACCACCAGCAACGTTAATTACTTTACTCGTAGGTGTTTACGTGAATATCAGACTGATAATCTGTGGCTCCAAACAGTTTATAGAAATACTAACAGACTGTTCAACAGCTCTGTGTGTCAGTTCACAGGCTAAGTGGAATAACAGCATTATTTGTTAAAATGTTAGCACTTGTTCAGGTCTTTGTTTTTGGCCTCTTTGTGACCAGGAGTAAGCTCCTGATGTTAGGGGTCTTCTGGGGAACTGTGAACCAGGCTCTTAACTTACCATAACTGACCAGTTTGCTCTGCAAATGAATGAGAGTATGTCTCAGACTCTCACCTCTCATTTCTTTGTGTCATTTTTCCAGCTGTGCTGTGGCCTGTGGGAAAGTTCATCAGCATCGACCCCTCACAGTTCACTGCCCTGCACTGTCAGGATCAGCAGGTAAACAACACACCTGATCCAAGTCTTCTTAAATAAATACAGAGACAAACCTGTAACGGGACTTTATTAGAAAAAATCGGACTTTAACTGAAGCTTTAACAGGAAATTATGTTTGTTTTCTCTTGTTTTAAATAAGAAAACATTATTTTGTAAGAAACACCCAGAGGCCCTTCCTGATTTTTTAGGGGCCGATCAACAGAGATGTAGCTCAAGGCACAAAACTGACCTAAACTGACAAAGAGACTCTTGGCCTTGCACGGAAAAGTTGAACATTTTCTAACTTTCATGCTTGCTTAAAAAAATGCTGAAAATCAAGTAAATCAGCAACTGGTGGGTTTGTGTTACAAAGGAAAACAATGATTTCACTGGAAACACTTTTCTAGCCATGCGTTCTTGTGTGATCGGCCCCTTACACTTCATTTTCCTAAATTCTGTAAATGCTCTAATTTATAACTCACAAAACACAGGTATTTATTTTGGACGATAGTAAACAAAGTACTCAGCTCAATTACCTGAAACAACAAGAAATGTGAAAGTTGTTCAGTCAGATTTTTACTAAAGTTTAAGTACTGGAGTACCTGCTTTTGAAAATACTTACGTATTAAAAGTACATTTTTGTTTTTTTGTCAACCCATTATTGTTTTGTTGCCACAATAAATTTACAGAACCTAATGACTGAAACAATCTGCTGAATGCATTGACCTGCTTATAGAACCTGTAGCATATAAAGCTTGTAAAATATGCTACAAAACCTATAGAAATGCCTATTAAAACACGACTGAATCGACTAAAGGACAACCACTGCTGTTTTCATTTTTTGTAGGCGATGAGTAAATTTGTGCGCTGCAAACAGAGCAAACATTTAAAATGAAATGAATCTACAGACTCAAACATGGACTTCAGGCATGGCCATGGGTGCTCTGGTGTGCAATCGTCGCCTGCATCTGCTGTAGCCATCATTACTGCTAAGACAAACCGTTATCTGGTCAATGTTAGCTCAGTGTTTACCTGCCCGATCTGAGTAGCATATGGACGAGGCATCACCACTTTAAGAAATCACATGCAGATCGCACTTTAGAAGAGAAAAGAAATTTCTTCTACTGACTTTAAAGCTATACTTAAAAGTAGACCCTTCATAGAAATGTCGTCTAGTTAAAAGTACAATATTTGTCTATCAAATGCAGTGGAGTAAAGTCATAGGTTTCCAAAAAAAATAAAACTCAAATAAAGTACAGATACTCAAAAATGTACTTAAGCACAGTATTCAAGTAAATCTACTTCGTTACTGATTTTGGATGTTGTCCTTTTTTTTTTTCCTCGTACTTCCTGAGCAGAACTCGACGGTCAGTCAGGCCACAGGAGCCAAGAGGAAGAAGGTCCAGGTGACCTGGCAGGCCCCAAACAGCAACAGCTATCAGGATATCTACATCAGGTAAGCATGAAGCATTGACTGCTGCGATGACCTTTGACCCTCTCAGACACACACTGACCACTTAGTTGTTGTTTTCGCTGACAGTGCCACTGTGGTCCAGAGTTACTCCATGTTCTGGGTGGAGCTGAACAGCAGCCCAATGAGACGAGAGAGCAGTTCTGCTCCTGGAGGAGTGAGTATGACCCACAGACTGTCTGAACCCAAACACAGATACGTTTGTTAGAGCCTCCTCAGTCTGGACGAGGCTCCTATGGGGTCAGAGTTATCGAGAACGTTTATCTGTTACAGCACAAGTCCAGTTCAGTTTTAGTTTGTTTAGAGGCGTGTGACTGACAGACAGAGGAGACAAAGTCATGACTCTGGTCTCTCGCAGCTCCACAGAGCTTCTGAGCTCTGACAGCATCGGAGCAAATGACCAAATGAATGCTTTTGTTCAGTTTAGACTTAAATGTTTGCCACAGTCACATGTAGGAGCAGATGCTCAGATGTTTGCAGATGATGCAGTTATATCTGGAAGGACAGCTTCATCTGTTTCTGAACATCATCTGAAGTCCACAGCAGAGAGTTCATGTCTCACTCTAAAAAACTGTTAGTCTGCTCTGCTCCTAATTAAAGACGTTATGTCCTCCTGCAGTCGTCTTCATCATCAGCTATCAGTCGACCATCCACAAAACCCTGATCAATCACTGTTGACCGTGTAAATCCAGAGCCTGGGACACCCCTAGTTTTGGGACAATGCTCTAGTTTGAGACGTTTGATGGGAATATCAGGACTGTGAACAGAATCATTTTCCTCTCCTCGGTTTGTCATCACTGACTGACTGAATGTTTGTGACCCTGACATGTTTCTCTCTCTTCAGGTGATCTCCCCCTCCACTCTGCTCCTCATTGGCCTGCTGAGTCTGCCCGTTTACTGCTGATGCACACACACACACACACACACACACACACACACACACACACACACACAACATTAGCTCAGGATGATTCAAACTCTATAACCACCAACATTATAAATTAACCACTTAGTAGGGATGCATCACATTGGATTTTTGCTGGTATTTCTAGACTCATTGTTGCCGATACAGATATTTTTAGACAAAAGTTGTCACCACCTAAAACTGACCTATTTATTCTGACATTTTTGTTTTAAAAACAGATAAGGAACAAGGAAAACATAATATTGTTGTCTTAATGTAAACATTAAATGAAATTTAGGTAAAGCATTATGTTATATTAAGACACTCTGCCAATATTTTGGATGATATAGGGGACATACACGGCTGATATGTATGGCTGATATAGCTGCTTTAAATACTGGCAGAATTTTTTAGACCTGCAGATACTGATATTCAACTTTTTAAGCTGTTATCTGCCGATACCAAAACAACAATAGTGTGCATCCCTAACATGTAGCAGAATGTTTTAGTCTGAATCCAAATCATGCGTCAATGAAACAGACAGTATGAGACGGCTGTAAAGTTTAGATAGGATCCTTCAGCTTCATGTTAAAGTTTGTTGGATAAACTGAAACCTTGAACCTTTGGAGCTAAGGTCAAAGGTCAAAAATATTCATAATAAAAATCGGTATGACCTGTGTTATCTGAGACACCCTGGGTCAAATGTTTCTTGTTTGTTTGTTTGTTGGGGTTTTAGTATTTTCTTATCCAGCTCTCTTTCTGCATGGTGAGTGATTTAAGATCTACCTAATAGTGAAGAGTAAACTGCCTGGATCCATTTAATGAACATGTTAGTGTCATCACTGTATCGTTTATTGATGCTGGACAGGTACCATTATTTCATGAGTTTTCCACAAACAGACAAATTTATCAGAGGGGGACCAGCCATGAATATAACTCTAATTTCTCATCTGTATGAGTTTAATTACCACAATAAATTACTAAAAGAACATAAAGCACAAAGTAAGTCCAATTCTCTGTCTAGTTTTACGTCTTCCTCAGTGCTGATCATGGTAATTTAGAATATTTTAATTTTATTAAAAGTCAAATAATAACATTTAGAGTATCTCAGTAAGCCTTTGTAAAAATGTCTCACTTAAAATGAAATTATCTTTACATGTTTTCAGCTCCTTTTTGTAGTCGAATCAGTTATTAGTTGTCTTCACTGTGACTTTCCTCGATGAGCCTCAAAAAAAAACGATCATTTAGCAGAGAAAATATAAAGGGGGCTTTTTCAAGGGACAGTTCAGTATCTGTTGAATTAATTCTATGTTAATAATAAAAACCTTAACCAAAGAGATTTGATCAGTCATGCCCCTGTGAGGAGAGAACCAGCATGTAAGTTAGGCTAAACATTGCTGCAGGTGGGGCCTAAACCTCTCAGTGACCTGCTGCAAATTAAGACGCACTCAAAAAACATTTATTTGCATTTATTTCATATTGCGCTCAAAACATTTGTGATGTCCAACTTCCCTGCTTGGAAGACCCTTTGTTTTGGTTTTATGCATCCATCTGCCTGAAGTGAGTTAGAGCCAAAGAAAGTGAAGCATTACTTGGAGCTCTTGGCCCCATCTGTAACAATGAGACTTCTGTGCTGGTTCTCTGCTTACAGGAGATACACAACTCCACCTCAAAATTATTGAACTACCCCTCAAATGTATTTTTGTTAGATATGTTATACCTCATACATGCCATAAAAATGAACTGTTGGCACTGATATCATCCATCCAGTCACCTTTTGACCCCCAAAAACAAGGTAATTAAAAAATAACAGCAAATATTTGGACTTCTTCTGACTGTTGTTTAAATATATTTCAGACTAAATAATTAACAGGAGGTAATTCAGAACAGTGGAGGCAACAAGCTGTACCGAAAACATGGTGCAGGGCAGAGGGGATTCCCAAGGAGAGAGAGTCCTCAGAATTAGGCCACTTTCAGAAATCACTCCTGCACATAAAACTTCTCTCAGTATCAAAGCACAGAGCTTAGTGAGCTTTGGCTGGGATGGTTTAAAAGTCAGATATAAATATGATCGATACTCAGGTTTTGTTGACTGTTCCAGTTGTTTTCCCCTTTAGATCTGGACAATGTGATCTGCTTTGCGCCACATGGCCTGATTTTGAGTGTTTTTTGGATGCAGAGGTGATTGTTAACCTGACCAGCGCAAACTGGGAAGATGTATAAACACAAGAAGCTTGCAACAGATTGGCTGAGGGTACCCAGCAGTATGGTAGTATGTACTGATTTATCTCTTGCTCTTGTTACAGCTTTGACCTTGGAACCAGGAATAGCAGCATTTTTCCCTCCGCCAAGGGGGTTATGTTTCTGCCGGCATATGTTTGTTTGTTAGCAAGATTATTATATAAAAATACTAGACAGATTTTGCTGAAGTTTTCAGATGTTGGTACTGGCCCAACTTAAAAATGATTAGATTTTGGTGGTCATGCGTATATTTGTCTGGATGCAAAAAATTCCAGAAGTTAACATTGGGTGGAATTAAAAGAAAATCATATCTCTGCCATTTTTTAACGGACTCACTTCCAATTTAGGATTTAGGATTTAGGATTTTTTACTTATTTATATACAATATGCATTTATGAACATTTACTTGTAAATGCATGGGATTATAGCCAAGCGGCTAATTTCCATCCCCAGCCCCATTTGCAGGTTGGTGTCAACACATAGAGCCAAAACAAACATCAATTTCACAGGATAATATGGGGTCCATGTCTCTATCATCAAGGTAAATTTCATCTGGATCTGATCCAGATTGACGTCACAAAAAAACATTGAACTTTATAAAGGGAAATCCCATTGACCACATTCAATAATTCATATAAAACAAAATATTAAGTGATGTTCCCAAAACTTGTGTTCATACAGGATAACAGCCTCCATGTATGTGCTGAGTTTGGCCTGGATCCTGCTTGGCGGAGGTCTGCGCTCTCTGAGTGCTTTTCTAGTCAGGATCAGGGGTCGTCTAACTGAGCACGTATCCTTTTATAGGAGCACAGGGGTCGTGTGTTTATTTCAGAAACACAGAACAACAACATCAGAGTCATGTAACAGTTTATTCAGTATCACTACACAAAGTAAACATCATCACAGGACGAACACCAGTGAGCATCAGGGACACTTAGAAATGTTACAGAATCTAAACTAAGAGTTTAAAGTGAAAGGACTGTGAGCCGAGGTGCTGCTACTTTCTTAAACTGAATATTTGTTCACTGATTTTAAACCAGAGAGTTTTCAGACCTCAGTTTGTTTCATTTTACAAACCAGCACGCCGAGTTTCTCTGACGTGTCCACATGAGAGTGAGGATCTAAAAACTTAACGTGTTGTGTTCAAGGCAGCCGGATTTTTAAACTCCAGTGACAGAGGAATACAAACAGGAACTTTAAAGAGTATTTCTGTTTCGGCTGTTTGTTTGTCGTCATGCTGCCTGTGAGACGTGACCATGTTAGACTGAGGTGAGCAGAGATGTACAGCAGGTGACGCCAAACCTCTGCAAACACGAAAACATCAACACATCATTACTCTACACTCAAACTAAATAAAACAATTACTAAACCAGGTGATGATAAGGCTTTCAGGGATGCAGGTAACAGGTTCAATCTTTGCGTAAAGGCTTCCGGTGGAGGTTTTAGTACATTAGTTAAAAGACCTACGTCGTGTTGTAAATGCTACGGCTGATTATCTGCTGGTGACACCGGGTGTTTGTCTGGACAGGTGAGACGAGGATAATCACAGTGACAGCTGATCTGAGGTCAGGATGAAGCACCTGCTCCAGTGAGAAACTACTCTGTGGTTAGAAGTGAAGTGACATCGATTACAAACACTAAAAAATCCCTTTTAAACAGACGAGATTCATTAGTCTTTAAATTCTATGAAAATGCTTGATTTAAAATACTGAGTGTGTTTACATCCCTGCTCCAGCGTCCTGTTTTTATTGGCTTTATTTGGGCATGTAAGCATCACATCCAAGCAGCAGAGACCAGGATAACTTCAGTTTTCTTATTTGGGGAAACAACTCAAAGAACTTTGGAGAGTATCAATCAATCAATCAATTAATCAATCAATCAGTCTTTATATGTACAGCACCAGTTCATAAGTGTTATCTTAAAGCACATTACACTAGAGCAGTAGAGCAGGCTGAAGCCATACTCTTCATTTATAGATACATATATGCATTTATACAAATACATATAAATTAATATATTTGTATATACACATACATCCACCCAGAGATGTTCCCATTCAGGCAGAGAAAAATGGACTAAAACTAAGAATTTATGATCGAGACAAACCCATGGACGCCCAGATCATCAATCTGTCCTCCCCACATTTGTCTCTGTTGAATATAGATGTATTAGAGGTGTTAGACTGGATACCGTGGCATGTATGAGCCACGACTGAACACCTGCACAGGTACGGCCTCAGCTGGGTGATGCATCAGCAAGAGCAACACTGCTTGGGCATGAGGGATGGGAGGTTTTATTGATTCCAATGCCATTATCAATCTGATTCTTTAATGATTTCTTTATCGATTCCTGATGATTTTCTGTGTGAGGAAAAGTTGGTCTCCACAGGTTTTCAGTGGCGACGATGTCAAACACACGACTCCCGACTGCTTCTGATGAGAGCTCTACTTTCTTGAGTTGCAAGCACGTGGATCAAAGTGGGAAGAAACTGATGAGGGAACTGTTAAGCAACATGACTGATGATAAAGATTCCTTTAAGAAGTTGTTATTGATTCCTCAATGGGAATTGGTTATCGATTCCCATCCTCATTGGGCACAGAGAGGGTCAATTTCAGTCGGACTAAAATGTAAACAAATGTAAATAGGAAGCTGTTATCAGAAAACATGATACTATTTTTTTTTTTACTCAAGTATGCGGTGAAAATGAATAAGCAGGTTTCTCTGGGTGAATATCAGCCTCATCACTCCAATATCGTTAAAACTGAGGTACGACTCATAGTTAGGTTCATGTAAACACACTCAATATTAGTTCCCTTTTCTTTGCCAAAGCCCCTTTACAGATAAAGAAGACCTGATGATGAGACTTGAGGATAAATGTGATGAACACGGCCTACAGATCAGCTCCGGAGTGGATATTAGTTTGTCATAAAGGCTCAACCAGGAAGTAAGCTGACTTTGTGTCACAAATCTGACATGAAAAAAAGGAACAGGTAATTAATCTGAAGAGATCGACTTCAGGAGGGTCTCGTTTCTTCAAGGGTCTTAAAGGTCGTGCAGGACCTCGAGCACGGTGGCCATGGACCAGGCCTGGGTCTCACAGCTGAAGGGGCAGTACTGGCCGTTGTCATTGGTTAGCTCAGGAAGACCTTTCCATGGAGACCTGCGGAGAAACAGGATGAGTCTGAATCAGCTGAGATCACTGAGCCTCCACGTGAGCTTCAAAATCATTAAAATCTAACATGACTGCAGGCGGGGAGGGTTACTCTGGGGTGAGCTTTGTGATCAGCGCGCTAACAAAAATGTAGCTCTTAGCTATTTCATGTTGATTTTGCAAATAATGTCACAGTAATCCAAATACATTACTGTTACACTAAATGGCTTAAATTGAAAATATTTAATCTTTTGTTGTGTAAAATCAAATGTTTATTTTGTTTTATGTCTGCTTTTTAAACAGACGGGTCCATTCTGGGACAGACGGTGTCCTTAAAGGTAAAATTAAAATATTGATATCATTATTTTGATAGCATTATATATTACATTGATATTATTATTGGCTAAAATAAGTTTGGAATATCGATATCGTTTTGACTACCATGTTAAAAAGATAAGACGGTCATATATGTAAACACGATAAGCATCATAAATCAGCTTTAATTTATTAGTTAACCTCTCAGATGATCTTAAATCATAAACTGTGATGTGGAGTTCATCAGTCGTACCTCTCCAGGTGGGTGTAATGTCTGGACAGAACATTTTTCACCAGCGTCACCGTCCTGCTGTACTTATCTTCTCCCAGCTTCTTGGCAAAGTAGAGTTTAGCACGCAAGAAGTAACCAACAGGCCACAGCCACTCCTGCAGACACACAAAACAGCGAGTTACAGCCGTGCTTCACCAGAAATGAAATCACAGTGAGACGTGAGAGCCCAGATTTAAATGAGGTTCAGATTCATCCAAATTTCTGATGGTTGTCATAAAGAAGGTGAGAGGGAGAAGTCCTGGTGCTGCAGACTTTCTGTCTTGTTCATAGAAGACATGTTGAACACACTAAAGGGAGTATAAAACTCCAAAAGCAGAATCTGGGCTCTTTAAAACGAAGCTGAACTTTTTTCTGACCCTCCTTGAACTTCAATAATTTAAGAGTGTTTCCAGTGATGGCAGATAACACTCTCAGAGTAAAAGCTGCTGAATTCTTGGTCAAACTGGTAGAAACTTGCATTAAATGTGTTTTTCATGTGATTGGTGTAGGGCTGGGTGACATGGCCTAAAAGTAAAATCACCAATTTTTCCACAACACTCGATTTACGATTTAATTGAATTTTTTTCCCTCTCAAAAAACAAAACAAAACAAAAAAAGTCCAAGTGACGCAAAAATAACATGAATCAAGTTTTGCCTTTATGTTGTCAAAATATATTCCCAAACCAAACAGAATTTCCCTCTGAAAGTTAAAGTGCATGTCATGAAATTAATAATCTCATAACTCCTCCCTCTAATATCACTGCTCAATAAGGTCCTGGAGAATAAACATTTTTCACTGTTTTACACCTCTGATATTTGTTAATAAGTAAATACACAAATTTAATACCCAGTGCAATATCATTACTGTCAAAGTAGCTTTTTGGACAAACAGCACCATCATATTTACATTCATATTGTAAACATTGTTAATAGTGTGAACTCCTTGGCCTTATTTATAATCTCACTCCTACTTAATTTACTTATTTTTCCTTCATGAGGAAGTTGATATTGCTTAAAAATTCTGCATGTTGCAACCTTCCTACTTAGTTTTTCATTTTATTTTCATTTTAATTTTTCATTTCATTTTATTTTATTAAAATTTAACAGTCTTATCTGTTATCTACTTTAATGTCTTTATTTGATATTTCCTACTGCTAAACTGTATATAAGAGCAACTGAAACAACCAAATTTCCCTTTGGGGATTAATAAAGAATTTCTGATTCTGATTATATAGTTTGTCTACATAAACACTGAAACATTAACATGGAGCTCTCTGATCAATATTTAAACTCATTTAAAAAAACAAATATTAGCCTAAACGTGTGCTTGTTCAAAACCTTCCATCAGAAAAACTGTACATTTTCAGTATTTATATTTTCAAACATTACAACAACTTACTGGAGAAAGCTAAGAAAAAATCTTGATAATTAATTTTTAAATCTTCTGCAGAAAATAATTTAAATTATTTGATTAAATGGATATATTGCCCAGCCCTAGTTTGGTGTAAACAGATGACAGAGACTGAGACAGAGGCTGCACTGTAATCATGATTTTTGTCTGGTGTCACACTCACTGGTCCTTGGTGGTAGTTGAAGCCTTTAGCGATGTTGTAGTTCTCGTTGTCCAGAGCGTTGTCATAGACACCACAGTACACCATGTCACTATGACAACAGAGAGGCGTGTCAGTATCAAATAAACGGGTCATTGATGCAGAGAGATCGAAGCCCAGTTCAGACCAAAGACTCACAACACAACACGTGTTCAGAAGGTTTCACAGGTGAGCGAACAGAGCTGTTGAATCTCAAACACGACTCATGACGGCATTTCTTTATTAAATGAAAACAAATAACACTGCAAACCTCTCTACAGTAAAGATACTTTCACTCCACTTCTGACATGTTTTGGTGAGTTTGTTTTACTGAGTGTCTTAAGTGTTTTACTGTCTGATTGACCTGTAATAAATATTGATTGACAGAACGATCGTCCAATCATCTGTCTTAAATGGATATGCTTCTGGAAGGTTCTGCCCTCCTCAAACACTTTCTATGAGCTCTTTCCCAGATGGACTAGTGAAATATACTGAACAATCCATCCGGTGTGTCAGGTTACAGACTAACAGCACTGAGCTGAACCAATCAGCCAATCAGCACCTCAGAGCTCCAAGAGGAAGTCAAGGTGATGCACCAGGCCCCAGTTTTGTTCTGACCTGTCGCCATTGGCCATTCCTCGAGCGGATAACAGTCTCAGTAGTTTGTCAATACTAATCCCTCCAAACAAAACTGTTCCCACATTAAACAGGAGGGAATGAAGGTCTGACCCTAATGGTGCCCTCCATTTTACCTCGGAAGTAAAGAAATGTCAGAGTTGAAAATCAGATGCGTCACTGGGAACGCCACCTGTGGTCAGAGTTTCTACTCTGGAGGTTGTGATCGAAGGACTGTGTCAACTTCAAGTTTATTATAATGCTTCTCTACAATGTTACTGTCTTATGGACCTTTAATTTTCCTTAAATTGTATCATTTTAAACTGATATTTTCATTCGCGTTCTCCTTTTTAGACTGTAAACAGACGTTCATCGTATTTACTCTCTCAGTCAGAAAGCTGATGTTTGTTGTCTGTTAGTCTGTTGGTGCAGACGTGACGTCGTGATGATGATTGGCCACAGGTGTGCTCGCCACTTCCTATTTAAGACGTCCCGCCCTCCTTAACAAACTGTTTTCCTGATAAAGGTCTGAGACCAAAACACTGCAACAAAAATAAATTACTTGCATGTTAGACAGTGTGCGGGAGTCTGTCTTCACATTTAAATGGACTTTTTTTCTCCTACGCACCTGGCTCCTGAATTAGATGTGCGAAGTACTTCGTAATTTACTCTAGAAGTTGGAAAATTTTCCAAGTACCAAACTTTTAAAGCTCAAAGCTGAAATGCATTTAAATGTAATGGGGCGTAACTCCAAGCTCCACCATGAGCGAAGGCTTATGCGTTTACCGGCATGAGCAGCTCAAAAGTCTGGATCCTGTCTTCCAGTTAATTTTTCGTTTTTTTGACAAAAGTAGAATTGCAACTGTGGTGAGTTTGGTGTTGTACTTTCATATCCTGAAGCTAAAAGGCAGGTCTGTAAAGGAGGTGGAGGCTGAAGCACTGAGCTGTTGCTTTGGAAACAACAGGAGCGTGACCTGACAGGCCCCCTGAGAATCTTTGGTCTGAATTTGCTTTAACACATTAAACAGAAGTTCAAAGTTCATTACTCTGGGTCCAGTGTCTTCATCCCCATCGGTCCTAGAAGTTTCTGCTCAACCATCTCCAGAGCCCTCCACGCCTTCTCTACAGTGAACAGCTCCGGAGCCTGAAAACACAAACAGCCAATCACAGCTCAGAGAAGACAGACGTGAAGGACTGTGGACCAATAAAGTAACAGCTGTCTGCTTACCACCACCATGGCGATGGTGAAGTTGGGTCTGAGCTGGTAGTCACACCAGGGGCTGGACGCTCCGTGGCTGTCCTTGTAGATGCCCCTCTTATGGACCAGGTCAGGGCGCTTCTCTTTGGGGTCATGGGGGTCCATGGAGACCCAGAAAGAAGCTTCGAAGGACTGCTGGAGCTGCTGGTTCCACTGGGGGTAGGACACAAACACTTCCTTACCTGCAATGAGAAAGGTTTCATTCAGGACAAGCAGGATGTGCAGGATGTGTGGAGACATACTGCATGTGTGTGTAGTACCATCTTTGTGCACTTTGGCTCCATCATAGGGGAACAGTCCTTTAGACCGGAGCTCCACCACCCAGCGAACAGCTGACTTACTGAGACCGACGATCTCCACCGCGGCTCCATCTCTGCACACAAAAGCAGGTCAAAGCTGCTAACTAACCAAACCATTTCTGCCATCTTTCAGTTCATCTGGACTGTGTTTTTGTGATGATATTCGTAACTCTTTCAAGACCAAGAAACAAGAAACTGGACTGCTGTAATGTTAACGTACGGTCCTATAAATCCACAATCATGGAATCGCGGACGGAATCACAGAACTGGACATTAAAAGCGGAGTTCAACATAAACGCGGGATATCACGGAAATGGCCGATATGTTAAGTAAAAGCTTTTTTTTTTTGGAATAAAAAGGATCGTATCTGCTCCGAGGGGGTCACCAAGGCTGCAGACAATGCTTCAAGATCTGAAAGTGAATAAAAGATCTTAAGGCGAAAATAAGAATACTGAAACCAAAAATATAAGATTTGAAACTGAAAATATTAATCCTGCAACTGAAAAAAACTGATACATCACAGGTTAAAATACATTTCAGAGTAAAAATGAAAATAAAATATTTGATTAAAATAATTACAGAGCTGAATCAAAAGTATATTAAACTGAAAAAAACAATTCTCTTACACTGATTTTTAATCAAATTTAGTGTTTTTTTTAAATTCAAGAACAAATATTGAAATTTCAGTTTTAAATTTTATTTTTTTAGTCTTTTTTTATTTTCACATTACAACACTTCTGGCCTGGACTTAGCTCCAGTATTTGGCTGCTTCCTGATTGGACACTGCCATCAAAAAAACAAGAGAAGTAGAAGTTGTGAGCATTTGATTGGTCAGTAGGTTGACAGGAAGGTTATTTTCTCTTAAAGTCAAAATGGAGATTTAATAATATAACTAAGATGTTTTTCTTAAAGAAAGCAAGTTTAAAAAGGTCACTAATGAATAATTTATTGCTATGGATCCACGAGTATAATGATTAAAAATAAAAATGCATTGCATGGTTGGATTTTATCTCATTTTATTGCTTTTCTTTCTTCTTATTGCTCATCGTCTTGTTCTCCTTTTATCCTCCTGTCTTCTGCTTGTATTGCCTTTTCTTTTCTAAGTGATTTTCTACTTTTCTCTTTTATTTTGGTCCTCGTGGTCTTATTTTATGGTGCTGGGTTCTTGTATTGTCTGGGTTCTCTTGAGTCTGTAAGAACAGGTTGTTACTGTGAGGACTATGAGCTGGGGGAGCTTGGTGGATCCAGGTATGGTCTGGGGACTATGAGGGGCCTTTGATTGTGGAGCTGGGGGACTTGGGGGCTGCGCCTGCTTATTTGGTGTTTCTGGCCCTTTGGTTTCAGGGCCCATTGTGTTTTTTGGACCATGTTGGGTACCTGGGTCTGGATTGTTTGTGCCTGCTTTATGGGTGCTCAGTTCTCCTCACTTTCCTTGAAATGTTTCACTTTCCTGAGCACCGTTGGTCTGAGAGACGGTAGAGGTGCTCCTGCTTTCTCTTGCTCAGGTTTATTCACCTGTTTGTGTTTGTTTGTGAGGATTTCTGATTTAATTGTGCTTTTTTCTGATTAGTTATCTGCTAAAAGCAGATCATTTCCACATCTTTTGGGATTGCCCCATGATACATCAATCTTGGATGGAAATTAAAAATGCTATAGAGGAAGTATTGAATATTAAAGCTCTGTTAAGTTTTTAAATTTTTTATCTGGGAAAGACTGTTATTTTACATTTAAGAAAAAGGGATGACTATAAAATAATGAGAATCATGACATTGGCTAGTAAAAAGGCAATCACCAGGAGATGGCGAACTGATTCTGTGCCTAAGGTGGATGAATGGGTGGATGTTATGATCAGTATATATAACATGGAGAAAATTACTGCACCTGTTAGGCTGGAAATGGACAAATTTAGAAATATATGGAAAGGACGGTCACAGTACATAAGACAGTATAGATCAGACTTTGTATAGGGGGATTGAAACTATCCAAGCAGTATTGCACTTTTATCTCTTTTATATTCTGCTGGACATGTAAAAGAGTATACTTAAATATTACATGCATTTTGGTGATACACCAATTGGGAGATCTTTAATTTTCTTTAACTATATCAGGCACCTTTGAACTGGATTATTTTTTAGCACAAGAGATGGGCAGTTTGGAACTTGGTTTGGAGCTATTTGTGAATTATCTCTTGTAAATGCTGTTGTATCATGTGAAAATTGTATCCTTTGAAATCGAAATAAAATAAAATTTGAAAAAAAAAGATTATGTGTGTGTTGTTTTCACCTGGGAGTAGCCGGCATGCCTTTGTTTCTGGCGTGCTCGCTCTCCCCCATCTTGTCCATCCAGGTTCCACAGTTGAAGCGGTTTCCTCCGCTCACAAAACCAGTAAGTGGATCCACTTTCACTGCAATGTTAAACCCTGAAGACAAAAGAGAGACAAACAAACACTGTGTCTGCAGCTAACCGAGCCCGGAGCGATTTCATTCTACCAGTCACACATCAGCCACATCTGTTTTCTGTTGGTTATGTCTTTTATTTGGATCTTTCTGTTCTTCACTGATCAGCCTCTCTCACCTTCGTCTCTCATGTTCATGTCTATCTTGGGTCCAGCATTTCTCTCTCTGAAGGAAATCCCCTCCAGGTGGCGCTGCAGAGCCTCCTGAATCACATCATACAGAGGCTGCTCCTGCACACAGATAAAGTCATCTGTAAATGTTAAATTGATTATTAAATAAAATGACAGATGACCGAGTCTGTTTCATCAACATGGTCATGTTACAGTTTAGGGATTTTGAGACGAGTGTAATCTGCATTTTTACAGCAATATGAGCCAAAACCAAAGAAAATCTGCTGAAATATTATTTAATTAATAATTAAGGGATGCCAAAAAAGTCACATGATGGTGCGTACTTGTAAAAATCGTCCTTTAAAGCAGGGCCTGTAGATCCTGATCTCTCAATGGACCTTTTAGACATTTCTTGTAGATCTTTAAGGGTAGAATTGTTAAGTCTTCATCTGACACAGACTGGGCTGTTTCATTTATCCATGATAGATATGGATAGAGTGGATACAGCTGCTCTGTAAGGTGGGTTAGCTCTAGGGTTCCCACCCGTCCCTTGAAATATGAAACTGTCCCGTATTGTAAATTAAATGCTACGTCTAATTTTGAGCCATTTTCTCCATGTTTCAAACCAGGCACCACTCAGCATCTGATTGTTTAAAGCTTGTCAGGTTCCTTGACTGGTTTGGCTATTTTCAAGTAATGAATCTGATCAGAAGCCGAGTGAGGCTGGTTTTCTCTTGTGGGGATGCGGGGCGGGAGTTTATCAGCTCTGTGAACGTCTCCCCATCCACCAGCAAATGCAAATCGGGTCAGAGAAATAAACGTGGGTGAAAGAATTTAACTCCTGACCAGACAGCGTAGCCAAGAATAGTCTAAAGTCAGATGTAAGCGTGATGATGAGTGTTTTCTTTGGCTCACAGCGGCCTGGCAGGAAGGCAGATGTTAAAAAACAAGCCTCGCACACAGCGTCGTTTCTGCCTTGAGCATCTCCTGTGAGACTGAAACTGTAATGACTAGAGGTGGGACCAAAAATCCATATGGTGATCACGGAGACACTACTTGATGGCTCCACACTGTAATAAGTGAAACCTGAATGGAAATTAAGAGAGGAAAAGTACACTGAAGGATGCCCCCGCCACTTATAAATCCAAAGTATGGCACTTAAAGTTTGAACATAAGTCTTAACATCAAATGGATCCATCCATTAATACCAGCTCCCACACTGCTCTGTTTTGGGGTTCAGTCAACACATCAAAACGTGCCTGATGGAGATGGACACCAAGCCCCACCTCCTCAGGTATGCGTGCGTGGGTGCGTACATACCACCTCTCCAGGTTTGCGGGGCTCACAATCATCGGTGGGGTACATGCGTGTGACGGGGGAGCGAAGGATTTCGACACCATGAGGCACAAGGGTGGTGTAGTCCTGAAAAAAGCACAAGCAGAAGGTAAGACCTCATTGTAAAAATGTAAAACTCATTATTTAAACGTTGGCACAGCTTATTTTTAAAGTCAGTGGACCTTTGAGAATGTTTGAAATACTGTAGAAAATAACTCTGAATGAGAGGGGAAATGGATCTTAAGAACAGAAGGGATTGAAAAAAACATTCCTAAATGTGCATTTATGGGATTTTCATTACACTAACCCACGCTTTTCCTGACCTACACTTAAGACCTCTGGCTGGATGTGAGTTTTGTAGATCGCTTGTTTCTTAAAGTGTATATAAAAAAAATATACCTGATTTCATTACTTTTCTCTGGAGCAAGGTCCAGAGTTAATCACAGTTCTTAAATAATGCTGCAGGCTGCTGTTTCAGCTGGAGACATCAGGTTCATTCTTTCCTTCTTTTGTTTTTCTTCTGTGCCATTGGGAGTTGGGCAGAGGGAGACGGGACTCGACCATTAAAGTGGAAAAACTGAACCTGAACTGAGTACATGAGTACAGAGCCCCCCTCCTACCTGGATGCACTGCAGCCACCACCACACAGCATCACGGCAGTTGTACCGAGCACAGCGTCCCTCACCCAGCAGGTTGGGGATCAAACCGTGACGTAGGGTACTGGCGAAGGCCAGGATGATGTTGCTACGGCAGAAACAGAGAGATGAGTCACGGTGGGTTTGTGCAGACTGAGAGTTCTGTTGTATTTTTTGGTGTTAAGTCCTAAAGTCCACACTGAACTGTGTTTGAGGAAGAAGGTTGTTACTGTTTGGTTTCCACATGGATGTGAGGTTCATCCTGGATTGTAGAGCTTTGGTTCAAACTGACTAAAACATTGTGATGGGCATGACTTTTTCACCTCATTAGACCTCTCCGTTGACAGCGCTGTCTGCCTCTGAGGAGACTGCAGGCTGGCAACATGACTTAAGTTAAAAAAAAGACTTTACAGCTGAAGTGCAGTGCTCCTTCAGGCATCACAGTGGGACGAACACTGCAAAAACTCAGATCTGGGTGAGAATATTTGTCCAAATTTAAGTGAAGAAAATCTCACTAGACCGATTCTAAGCCACAATTTCCCGACAAGTCTGGATTAAGATCTCATTTTAAAATATAAAATCTTTGGCCTCAGTTTCTTGTGAAGAAGACAAATTTCTATCCAGAGCAGATACTGAACTTTAATTCAAGACCCTCACTGAGTGAAACTCTCCTTGTTTCACTGGCAGAGATTATTTATCATTACAAACAATTCAATGCCTTATTTTTTCCTGTCATTCCCTAAAGTAAGATATGTATCTCGACTTGTTAAGTGAATGTAGGTTAGGATAAGTGTTTTAGATATTTCTGACGTGAAAACAGACAAACACACTTGCCTAGATCTGAGTTTTTGCAGTGAGAGTGTGAGCGTTAGAGGGGGTGTAGGGTTTGGGAAGCCAACATAAAGAAAACAGCACCCAAAAAACTCAAATATTGGGTGCTTTACACAAAATAGCAGTTGCAAAAAAGAGAGAAAGGTCTGCACACTAGAAATCGCTCCAAAGTCTGGGAAGGAATCCACCGGCACGTTTTCTGGGCCTGCCCCGCGATAAAAACTTTTGGCTTGAAAACACTAAGAAGTCTTCTGAACATGGACCTGCCCCTGAAATTTACCACATTATTTCTAACGCAAGAGCATCAAGATCTCTGCTTGTAAAAAAAGCCATTACTAGACACTGGCTGCTTCCTGGACCCCCACACTACAGGAGTGGGCAGGTACTGTCAGTGATCTGTTAGGCTTTTGTTAAACTCTGGACCTAAGTGGGTCAACTAAAGCCCCTGCAGATGGAGGGGCTTTAGTTGAAATAAGTGGAGATGGATGTCAGTCCCATTTCACGAACATTACACCTCTGACTCTGCTTCTGGAAACTCAGTGAACTGGGGGTCAGCTCGTTCCCACCGTCACAGTGGAGGGAAAACGTCACACAGGTGTAAATAATAGGGCAGATTTAAGGTGAAACTTCTGGTTACATTGCACACAAACAAACAGAAGTACGAACCGAGCCTCAATGTGCCTCCCAGTGAGCAACATGAGTCCTCTGAGAGCGATGAAGGTGTCTCTACCCCAACAACGGAAGATCCCAGATGAGAAATGAGGAAGACCTGAGGAGAATCAGTGCATACACAGAAACAGATTTACTTTGAACAATCTCCATGTCAAGGTCTCTAACCCTTTAACTCCCAGATCAACTGCTTGGTAGACCAAACTTTGAGTAACTGTATCTTATTCATTGATGCATCAAACTTCTTAAACCTTATTCGGCCATCTATATTCCATGGTGGTTCAACATAATGCTAGAAAAAAGCATGTCTTGCATTGCTCTTGCAATGTCTTATTTCTCAGATAGGTTAACCTAGCATTATAATAGAACTGGTCATAAAGAAGCCAAAATGGCATATATGAAATGAATATCACATCCAAAAAGTTTAAAGTGTCTCTTTAAAAAAGGAAAATTGACCTGATTTTTGTTCTCTTTTCACTTTTACAATGGGATTTCTTCTTCGACTATAAACTCTCAGCTCAAACAATTGGCAGAGGTTAATGATTTATAAATATTTAGGGAGTTAAAAAAGTATTTGGTGCATTAGTGCCCCAATTTGTCAAAAAAGACATTTTCAAGGCTATTTTTTTGTTGAAGTTAAAACACCCATCAACACTTCCTTAAAGGGTTAGTTTGGGGTTTTTGAAGAGGGGCCCATGACAATAGTTAACATGAAGGCCAGTAAAGGAACTTGCGAGCTCTCTGGGGGGGGAGATATCTGGGGGTCGACGCTGGCTGGTACAATGTGGTACATGGTGCCACTGATGGCCTTGCAATTAATCCACTTTACAGGTTAAAACTACTTAAAAAACTATGTTGGCTCGACCATACATCACAGTACGAGTCTTCACAGCATTTAACTTTTCCTCCACAAAGCTCCTGTGTTTAGAACTGTTGTTTGTTGGGACAATGAAACAATGAACACTAACTTAACAAAAACTGAACTAAAAATGAGTGATTTGACTTGAATAATGACGACATGCCGTTAGCCATGAGCAGTAGCCGACAAAGTTCCCCCTCCAACACACGCACACTTTTCAGAGTCCTTTCTACAGTTGTACCTTACATCTTGTACATTTACCCAGATTGCTATGTTTATGCCTCTGCGGACCGGGGGTCTGATTTACAAGATGTGCAGACTATGGCTGTAACATATCTATGAAATAATCTCTGACATTCTTAGAAATTATGACAAATTTATCATAGAATAATGCAATCACACCCACTGATCAAAGTATCACAGAACCAGCTTCATACCTTAGCTTTTTCATATCTTTTAAATTCTATATATTACACTCACTACATACATACATAGGCTATAAGCTAATATTTTAACCCATTTGCTTTCAATAACAAGGTAGAGAGAAGCAGAGGGAGGATAAACAATTTTCCAGGACAATTCAAGCTTTTCCAGGACATTTTACTTTTTTTCTCATTTTCCATGTTTTCCATGACTGGAAAATTGGTCAATCATCTTTCAGGTTTTCCAGGATGCGTGGGAGCCCTGAAACTTTAGCAGATGGAGTCACAGGTAGAAAGAGGGATGGAGAACGGAGGAGCAGGACAGATCACAGCTTACCTGGTGGTGCAGATGCTTGAACTGAGAGCCCATACCCACAAACCCGAATGCCATGCTGTCACCAGTGGGACGTTTTATGTGTAATGCACGAGGAACACTGTTGTAAAATCCAGGGAGTCACAGATATATCTACACTACCTGACCAGGCTGCAGCACTCTGACCTGAACAGCTGATGAGAGGAGTTGCTGGTGGAAGGATACGTCGCCAATACTTTGCATCACAAAATAGATCCAAACAGTTAAACTCTGTAAAGAATCTTACCGGCCGGCCCATTAGGTAATATAAGCAAATGCTAAGGGCGCTGTGGCCTCCAAGGGGCGCTGCAAAATCGGGAAAAAACTCAAACCTCAGCATAATTATATTAAAACTAGTTATTACTATTAAATACCAAAATTGAAAAGCTCGTGATTCAAATGTAAAGAAATGCCCAATTATCATTACTATAACTGATAATATCAAATAAATTGTTAATGTTTATTCACTTATTTACAGTATTTTTATTTTGTGGTAAGGATTTTTATTGTATTTCATATTTTTTTGTATTTGTAATTTGTTAAGCATGTAAATTGGGTGACATGTTATCTCATAAATTAAAGACAATGGCAAAAACAATGCTATTTAATTTCTTGTGTAAGTAAATACCATGTTGGAGGGGGACGCCATATAAAATCTTGCCCAGGGTGCCACATTGGGCAGGGCCGACTCTGCTGCAGCGTCCAAGTCAATTTTGTTGGTCAAGTGGGTTCACTACGAGGCTTTAAGAGACACCATGTACTGCTTTGTTACGTGGTGCCATGGACCCGAGCAACTCCACTTGAGAAACCCGAACTAACCCTTTAAGTGTGAAAGGAGAGACAGACCCTTTGTCTTGACTTCACCCATTGTTGCTGTCTTACCTGCAGACAGTGAGACGCAGCACTGCTCCTTCTGTCCTGTGATTGGACTGATGCGGTAGGGAACGTCGTCCAGTTTGGTGGAGAGGGGGGGCAGAGCCGGAAAACGTCCCACCCCACACATCTGAACTGAGCCCAGGGCCAGGTGACGCACAAAGGTTGAGCCGTTCTGGACGAAACTGAACAAAAGAGACAGATTTATCTTTTAGTAGAAATCAGTTAACAAGTAACCGTAATCTGAATTTTTGATGCAGCCTGCAGATCCAAACGTACCCTGACATGAGTTTGTAGGTGGCATCCAGGGCGGTGGTGTAGGTGGACACCAGGATGGCATCGAAGTAGCAGGGGATGAGGTAGCGAGGGATGTGCTTCAAGTAGTTAAACATGGCTGCCATCCACTGACCCACCTGCACACATAGAAACACACAAAGAAACACTTAGTCCATGGTTTTATTTTTTAATATACATTTATACTTGTACAGACCCAAATCACATTTTTTACACTTTAAAGACAAACCAGAAGAGCTGAATTTTATCATATATTATTATATGTTATTTACGTAAATAGGGGGTGATTTGGGGCAAAGATCTGACCTGAGCCAGTGGTCCTTCTTTGTGGATCAGTCTGTTGGACACGTAGTCGATCAGCCAGTCTCCCTGTCTCAGGTTAGCGCACACGGGATGGCCCAGGTCGTTGTTTGGACGGATATCAGCCAGCACTGACATCAGACCTGCAGACACAGAACAATGATGCTAACAAAGGGGACAGCAAACAAAGGCTTACATCAGGGCTCAGGAACAAACCACCTTTGAGGACAAATCAATATTTCTTTAAAGAAAATATAAAGGTTGGCAATCTATGCATCCGACAAGGTTTATGTTGAAGTTGTTGGAAAACTGTTAAATCAAGCGATAAACAGTAAAAACACTAAAACTGAAATACTTTGTAAGCATGAGATGATCTGAAATGTTTAATCAAAGCGGAATTATCTTTATTTATTGAAATATAATTTATAACAGCTCTTAAAGATTTTTATAATCTAATATTCTTTCATCATTGGTACCTTTCAAAATACCCATCAATAATCAACAATAGTGATTTAATTGGTTACTGTGTCCACTGCTGACTTTAGTCTGACCATGTTCCTAAATGTCATTATTAATCAACTGATAAATACAGAATGAGTTCCCCTAAATGTCTTTTTATTGGGGTTAAAAAACCAGCCCTGCGTTGTGGTGAGTACATTACATGTGTTTCTTTCTCGTCCTCATAAGGCTAGTCCAAAACTCTACTGTGTTACATAAAACCCGACCATAGTACAAAAAAGATGTGAGACCACTGACGTAGAAATAGCTCTTAAGTTTCAGCAGTGTAAATCCTACCCTGCAGTCCAGCATATTTTAAGGTCTCCCAGCCGGGGATGCCGTAACATCCTCCTCCGTCTTCTTGCTCCTCAGCGTCGCAGCGGAACAGCAGCACGTTCAGGTCAGCTAACGTCAGCTTAGCCATCAGCCTGAAAAACAGGCACATCCTGTGTTAGCACTTTAGTTTACACATTATAATTAAAAAACTTCATTTTCATCCCCTAGCGATCAGCTTTATCAATAATTCCTCTCACATATAGACTATGTTTTAAGGAATGAATTGTTTCTTATTTATAATGTATTAAGTATCATTTGGGATTGTCAGAGTGTGAATAAAATAATCCAGCATTTTCTAAAATCTCTGAAACTTCACTCTGACGGTTTATCATTCATTTAGAGATAGAAAGAGCTCAGCACAGTCTGATCTTTGTCTTCAGTTAGAGACTTTAGAGCATTAAAACAACAGAAGGCACAGAGAAAATACTTTCACACATATATTTTTTTTTAATTTCTCGTTTTTTTTTCTTAATGCCACTGTCTTTGTTTCTTTCATCTTTTGTTTCAACTTGACATTTAAAAATCTGTTTTGCTGTCTTTAAAACTCTGTTAAGCATCTTCAACTTTACTTTGTACGTGGACGATAACCTGACACATCAGATGGACTGTTTCAAACACAACACTGGATATATTTCTCTAGTCCATCTGGTTAAAATGTCTGGGAGACAGCAGAGCCTTAAAAAAATCTAAATGTGATTGGATGAGAAGTTCACCTCTGGAGTCTTGGTGTACTTCTTTCTAGTTCAACAAAACCACTCCCATAGATCTATCTATCTATCTGTCTAACTGACTATCATCCCATAAACCCAAGCTCATTAAACAGGTCTCTCAGGAGACCCAACGTGAGGCTGAGCTGATTTGCATTTCAGGCAGTTGGTTAAGGAAGCTTCAGCTTCATAAACTCATGAAGCTTGTCACCCTGGAGCTGAAGCAATGAAAACTAAATCTCTTTTATAGTAAATCAGATCATTTGGTTCAGCTCAGTAATAAGACCTGCTTTCTGGCTTCTAATGCCATTTTGTCTTTAGAAAAATCCTCCAAACGTTGCTGTTTTTTCACATTTTATTGACATGTCTGCATGTTATTCACTTCAATAGTTCATCTTGATGAAACCAAACATGAAAAATCATAGATGTAAGTGTTTTTATATCATGTTTGTGTAAAACAATAATAGTATACCACAGAGTAAGTGTGCCTGTGGCTGAAGGCTGTAGAGTTAAGATCAACAGTTTATTCTGTCATTATTCAATAACAACCAAAGGCATGAGATGGAGAATGGCTCTGTGATGGGAGCTGGTCTCCTGTGATTTAACTAAATGAGATCTGCACTGACTTTTGTCCTGATGTTTGAGGTTACTTCACTCTGGAGGGAACATCACACCTTCAATGAGACTATCTAAAGTGTTTGCTGTGTACTCACTGAGCGAGGGGCTTCTGCAGGGCCTCAGGGGGGTTGTCCTCTGCCAGGCTGCCCCTCCTGTACTTGGGGCTGAACTGGGACAGATAAAACCTCAACAACCCCACCAGCTTCTGAGCCTTTTGGTCCAAACTCACCCTGAGATGAGTAGAGAGGTAGAGAAGTAGGATGATGTCCTGACTTAGTTTTAACCGTCCATCAGAGGTGTGATGGTGCGTTTGTTTGTTTGTTTACCTGAAGGCGATGACGCTGCCAGGAGTCAGCTTCTGGAAGGTGATTTCCTGCATGAACTCAGATCGACCTTTTGTCGTCACTCCAGCTTTCTTCACCAAAGAACTTTGCTCCAACTGTAAACAAATCAACACATATTGTCATTAACATGTTGTTTAGTGTGACTGTAATAATAAACACAGTGATCCACGGTTACCGGTATGTGCTCCCTGATCTCCACGGTGTACTCGGGCATGCCGTTGATGTATCTGTCGTCCTTCTTGTAGCTCCCAGTTTGCCGTTCCACTGTCCGCGCCTCCAGGACCACTTCCTCAATCTTTCCTGTAGAGACAAAATTTACCAGAACAATGAAGCAGTAAGAAAAGAACTGACATCCAGATTTTGTTGACTAATTATTTCCATCAACAACCTTTTTCCCTGACGAAAACTAGACAGTCACAAATAAAAACAAGTGCACATGGACAAAAACTAAAACTAAATTAACTGACATTTTCATCAAAAAATAACAACTTTACTAAAATGTCTGACAGAGACTTAATCCAATCAGACCTAATTTGGTCATGTAGAAAGTAGAGACAAGTTAGGAATATATCCAATCACAGCTACTTTGGTTGTGTGGAAAGGTTGGATGAGTTAAGAGGGACATCCAATCACAGCTGCCTTAGCTTGGTGGTGGTGGGATAAGTTGTGGAGCGATCCAATCAGAGCTCCTCTCTTTATGAATTGATATATTCATGTAGAGCAGGTTCACTGTTTGTTGTCAGTTCTGGTGTTGCAACTGAGATGCTCTGCCAGGTAGCCTAAATAAAGGTGACTGCATTTCACACAAAAGTTCAATTTGTTTCTGTTCATTTATACATTCAGACTTTACTAGCATTCAGTACAGGGTTATTAGATGTTTCATGACTTCAGAAATTCAAGGAAACATAAAAAATGCCTTACCCTTTACACTTCATTTTTTGGTCGACTAAATTTACAGTAGATTTCATCGACTAAAATGTTGTGAAATGTCATCAACTAAAACTAAAAGATATTTTAGGCAAAAGACTAAAACTGAATTAAAAAGTGCTGTCAACAGTAACACTGCCAACAGCCTAAAGAGGATAAAACAGAATTATAAAGAGATAAAAGATGTACCGGGTATGAACATGGGTGGCACGTTGCTGTCATACTGGTGAGTTTTGGGGTTTTTGAAGGCCGTCCTGCTCACAGCCACCACCGACTGGTGAGTGCTCGGGCAGTGACGAGTTATCGCGACGATATCTGCATCCACCTGGTCCACATACACCTGCAGGAGAGGAGAGGGGGATGAAACCACCGCAACATATTACACAGCTCCTGTAGCCTTTTAAAAACACATTCAGAGTTTTTAACTCTTTTTAATGGCCTGGATGAAGAAATGTGGTCCCATTTTGTGCACTGAGCAGCAAACATCACTGGCGTGGTGTATCCTCACTTTTCATCTGAAACCTTTAAATGTTGATTTGTCAAAGTGATACTGATGTTTAACTAAAAGTTAACGGGCGAGGCTGCTGCGTATTTATCTAATTATGGGACATCCAGTGCCACCCAAAAAAAAGAGAGAGAGATGCAGACACTGGACGGCGCACACATTCATAAGGACAAAGAATTTTGCTGTGTCTCACTGCTGACACCATTTTATCCACGATGAAGCAGCCATTAAAAAACTCAAAATGAATTTAATAAAAAACATCTTCATCAAAGTGCTACCGTAAATTCAAGACCCTTCAGCAATAAAAAAAAAACTTTGAAAGACTTTTTCTGGCCTTAAACTTAAAAACAGGAGTCATTTACCTACGTCTGTGTAGCTTCTAATTCATCCAGGTCATGGTCATCCTGAAGATTAAAAAACAAGGCAACTGGACTGTGTAGAGTTTCATTTACCTGCTTTTCATTGTTTTTTTATTTATCTATGGTTGCTTCAATATTTTTTTAATTTAATTTATTTTTAATTCTTTTTCTCTTTTTCTTTCTTTTTTAACTTACTAGACAAAATGTTGGTCCCTCCTTTAAGTACACAAAAATATAAAACAGATTTAAAAACAATGTAATTCTATTATAAAAACATAAGTAAATGAAAACTTTTTGCAAATCTCAAGATAAAATGGTAAAATATGAGGTAATCCAGCTAAAACTATTTCAAGAGAAAGCAAGTAAAGCTTTGGGGTTTTTATTTTTCATCATGATGTCAGTTTATACTGTTTTCTGTAGCCTTTTTCAGACTGTCAATGATTCTTAAATAGTGTCAATTAAATCTATGACATGATATAAGTCAGCCAAAATCAAGCTAAATAAAACAAAATAAAAATGAATTCTTTGATTTATCTTGTAACCTCGTGTACAAAAAAACACAGTAGTACTAGGGCTTTTAACACACTGCAAAAGATTAGAGCACTGCTAGAATACAACACAGCAAAGTTAAAATCAAAATTACAAGTTAAAAAATCAATTTAGGACAAAGTCTAACATGTTCAATCAGGCAGATTTTGTTTGTTTGTCGTCAAGTATGTGCAAAATAGTTCTGTATCAAGTTCATATAATCATAAGACAAATAAAGATTGATGGGCTGATTAATAGATCTCATTTTACAAGCCAACTGCTTTCAAAAACAAAAACGGGCAGAGTTCAGTGAGTCTTCATTTCATCCTATCACATGACAACAAATGAAGGCGGCACAGTGGCACAGCAGGTAGTGCACGTGCCTCACAGCAAGAAGGTTGCTGGTTCGATCCCCGGGTCATTCAGGGTCTTTCTGTGTGGAGTTTGCATGTTCTTCCCGTGCATGTGTGGGTTCTCTCTGGACAGACCACAAACATGCTCCTTAGGTTACTTGGTGACTCCAAATTGCCCTTAGGAGCGTATGAGTTGTCTCTCTCTCTCTATGTGGCCCTGTGATTGGCTGGCGACTGGTCCAGGTTGCACCTCACCTTTCGCTCAAGGTGTGGAGCTAAGACTAAAGCCTCTGTAACCCCCAAAGGGATAAGCAGTATAGATGATGGATGGAAAATAAAATATAATGCTATGAAGTAATCATCAACTATAAAGGGTTAAATTTCAAAAATCACATTTAAGACCTTTCAAGGCTTTTCAAGGACCAACAGGAGCCCTGTCACTGACAGACCCTCATCAGGAGAACACTCACAGATATCTAAACTCTCACACCGATGTTACCTGTATGAATCCCTGTGCAGCCAGCTCCTGGTGCAGCCGGTTCAGGGCCAGTTTCCCACCTATGATGCCCGACTGTGGTCCGACCTCAGAGACCGAGGTGGGGGACGCCGAGGGGTTCCACTTAGGGTAAAAACGCTCCTCCTTCACCACAGATATCTGAACACAAACAATCATGTGAATGGATGTTAATGAAACAGTCATTTTATCAGTCATTTTAACAAACACAGAAACATAAACATGTGGGCTCCAGCCTCTCACTCCTTCATCTTTACAGTATAATGTACATCAACTCCATTCAGAACTTCTCTACAGGAGCAGATTTAAGGAGGAAGCATTTCTCTTCATTGATGTAAAAATACATGCTGTTGAAAAGAATTAAGACTGTTTTATGAACCTGTTTTAGCATTCAGTAAAGGAAAGGGGCTTACATTCAGTAAGCTCATCTTCTGTTGCTGCACCCTTTAATTAGCTTCCAAAATTAGAGATACCATTTTTTTAGATAACCCCGTTCACATATTTGACCTTTTGTTTGGGATATTCTCTTGTAAATGTTGGCAAAACATTTAAAAATGTGTATAACATTAGGGATGCACAAAATTGAACTGTTGCCTATACCTGATATGGAGAAATTTCTTAAGCCAAAACGCTGATATCAAGATCACATTTTGTGTCAAGAGCACAAAGTTCCTACTTTCCTAAATTAACCAATTTGAGTGTTGGGAATTATTTATGTTTTAAAAATGGGACAGTAGGCATTAATGGACATTTACATGTTAATACATGGGATTACAGCCAAGTGGCTCATTTCCATCCCAAGTCCCATTGGCAGGTTGGTGTCAACACATTAAACAAACACAAACATCAATAACAAGAATAAAACCCACAGAACAAATTAAAAGACAGGTAACATGCATAAACCTCAGACAACCTAAACGACATACAGTCCAAAATATAGCGGAACGGGAGTTGGGGGACCATGGGAATTATTCACAATGGATTATAAAGTGCAGAGTGCTAGCTGCCTGGGAGCTCAGGTCATCGTTATATTGCACTTTGCCCATTATTGCACAGAAATATGAAGTGCATGTTGCACTGCACATTACCCTACTGCTCAAGATTAAAAAGGGCCAGATTGAACAGAATAGTGCACAATGCCCATACTCACGGTTGCACATACATGCAAAGGTATGAGTAGATATTGCATACATAGATGCAGTGCAAATTTTAACAGCATTTTTAATTTAAGTTTAGTTATAGTCCTTAGCCTAAAATATCTTTTAGTTTAGTCATAATTTAGTCATCTGAATTGTTTTAATTTAAGTCTAGCTGTAGTTGATAAAATTTCACAACATTTTAGTCGATGAAATCTGCTGTAAATTTAGTCGACTAAAATATGAAGTGTAAAGGGTAAGGCATTTTTTATGTTTCCTTGAATTTCTGAAGTCATGTTTTACACTTGGATAAAATCAAACATCTAATAACCCTTTACTGAATGATAGTAAAGTTTGAATGTATAAATGAACAGAAACAAATTGAACTTTTGTGTGAAATGCAGTCACCTTTATTTAGGCTACCTGGCAGAGCATCTCAGTTACAATACCAGAACTGACAACAAACAGTGAACCTGCTCTACATGAATATATCAATTCATAAAGAGAGGAGCTCTGATTGGATCACTCCACAACTTATCCCACCACCACCAAGCTAAGGCAGCTGTGATTGGATGTCCCTCTGAACTCATCCAACCTTTCCACACAACCAAAGTAGCTGTGATTGGATATATTCCTAACTTGTCTCTACTTTCTACATGACCACATTAGGTCTGATTGGATTAAGTTTTTACATTTTAATCTAGTTTTTATTTGTTGATGAAAATGTCAGTTAATTCAGTTTGAGTTTTTGTCCATGTGCACTTGTTTTTATTAGTCATGTCTGTCTAGATTTTGTCTGGGGAAAAAGGTTATCGGTGGATATAATTAGTCAACAAAATTAACACTGCACTGATGTCTTATATAAGCACTAAGATGTCGTGGTTGCAAACAGAAACAAATGTGAAGCACGGAAAACAAGGTTTACTTTTCATGTATATACGTGAACACTGTGTGATGATGAGGTAAAACATCACGGTAAATTTTGCATCCCTGTAAGACACAGAAGTGTAAAGTAGCTGTGTTTAGTTGGTGTGTGAATAAATAACCTGATGCGGCACAAGTTCATCATATCCTCTGGTGGATCCGGTGGCACAGCAGGCCATGGAGACGAGGGCAGAGCTGGGGAGGGAGTCCAGCGCTGAACGCAGCTGAAGACAGAGAGGGTTAAGGGTAAATATGGTAAACGGACTTTGAGCTTCTTTAGTACTGTTCTAGTCTTTCTGACACCGCAGGTCACAGCTACACATTCAGTCACTGACTCACAATTTCCTGAAACATAATATTAGTGAAGATAGAGCGTGATGATGTTTAATACCTGTATGGGACACTCGTTGTCATGGGTTACATCCAGGAACATGGCGTGAGCGATGGAGGGCATCAGTGGACGAAGACTTGGCTGGACAAACGCGCCGACAGGCTCTCCTCCGTATCGATACACCAGCCGACCTTCTTCATGGCTGTCACCTGCTGACATGGCCTCTGTGCACAGAGGGGCAGAGGAGGTTAATGGAGAGCTACAAATGTGCTGTAGGGGAGTTTGGACGTTCATGCTAACTGTGCAAGAACAGCTGACGGACACAAACTTTCCCTTTGTTAACACATCAAGCGCAGAGAACCCACACGTAGGACTTGGTCTGTAGCTTTGCAGAGATGACAGACATGAAGTTATTTCATGCAGAAACATGGGCGACTTAAGTTGATGTTGATTGTCAGGTGGTTTGCTTTTTATCCCAAAAACTCCATGAACATTTTATATATTTTATATTCCTAGCATAAAAAACAAAGTGTGAAGAACTACAGATGTAAGAGGATTGCAGGGCACCTGAATGCATGTTATTTATAAAACAATGTCGGCTAACTTTTTAATAAATGCAGGACTATCCAGTGAGTTTAGAATCAGAAAGTCAAAGTCAGAAATACTTCATTCACATAAACAATAAAAAGGAGAAACGTTCACACTCTTCTCATCATAAACTCACTTTTGTCTGCAGTGAGTTCACACTTTAGCATGACTGAATATAATTTTAGGTTAGTGGCTGCACCTTTCAGCTCTGACTGTTTCAAAGTAGTAACAAGTCTCTCTTTGTTCAGCCTGGCCCTTTTTAAAGAGACAAAAACATCCCTGACGATGACTTAACGGGTTGCAGCCTGTGAGCTACACCATGCAGACTCTTTGCTGCACTGTTTCACACCTCATGTGCCATAATTCAATCTCCTGACAGACTTTAACCATATTAGGGAGCTTCTCATGCTGGGAAGACTCCCAGTCTCTCTCTCTGCTCCAGGTCTGCCTGTATCAGCAGGGGAGACCGGGGCAATTTTAACACTTTCTCACATGTTTCCTCATAACTCAATAAGCTGCCCTCATCATCTTTGAGACAGGAATCACACACGTTCCCTCTTAAATAAAGCTGTTATTTGATCGTTGACCTATAAGAGCACGGATATTTTGATTATTTTCAATAAGCAGGTCGATGTGTTACGAGTGCCCCCATCATGGGTGCAGCTGAAGCAGCATTTGGTGAAAATGTTTTAATCAAACATGTGATTTATCCCATGTTTGTAAAACAAAGAACATCATGTTGGTCGTACTTCATCTGTTTTATACAATTATGTCACCTAAAATAATTTTTGAACATGTTAATAAACAAATTCCCTAAATTAAAAGAGACTGTATTCTGCTTTTTTGTGTTTTAAAAATCTCCTCTGACTGATAGAGACCTCTGTGCACAAGACAAAATGTCCACAGCATCAGGACATCTCCCCCTCCCCCTGTTTACAGCATCAGTAGCTGCCGGAAACATCTCATGTCACCCCCAATAGACCGTCCAATGTGAAGGCAAGCCTGGTGCTGTGACCATCGAATGAATGCAGGTTTATTGACAACATGGCTCAGAACTGATCAGAGAGGACTGGGTCACATGGGGGAGGGGGCCTTGAAGTTAGGTGAGCTGTAACAAGATGTCTCTGACAGAGAGAGAATATGGGTGGATTGGGAGTACTCAATACGTGAAAACGAAAAAACTGGAAGAACATTTTTTGTACATAAGAGATATCTCAATTGCATTTTTTTCAATTGCATTCTTGTTTAAAATCTTAGATGCATCAATAGTTAAATTCATTGTTCATGTCATCTGTGCATTAGTATGGAAAGAAATTAATCATAAAATGGTGCTGAAATCATTTCTGAACTTTGTTTCTGTTTGGGTGCTGAATTTACCTTTAGGATTGACAAAGTTCTTTCTTTTCAAATCTTAAACATAATATCAGCTGCGCATATAAACATCAAAACATAGTTAGAATGAGTTTTACGAGAGAGACATCATTATTAGTCAAAGTTAGATATAGTACTACATTTTTTCTAAGCCAAAAATGACAATGGTCAATCACGTTATAGATTCAGACAATTTAAAGACTTAGTTGTTTGAGGTTTATATTAAAGTGTAAGATAGAAAAATGATAATCAGATAATCATCTGATGAAGAGCCGGGATTACATAAATCTGTACTTCTTCACACTTTCATTCATGCGTAAACCTAAACATTATTCATTAAGCAGTCCTGTACAGTGTGATGATATTATTTTATGTGTGACTTTATTCTGAATGTTTTTTTAAAGGTTGAAAAATTTGATCACCAACATTATGCGCTGCGTGCAAAAGCAACACAAATACCTACCGCTGGATCCAAACCATCCACTTTGTCATCCTGAGGAGTAAAGTGTGTGTGGTCTGTGCAGGACATCAGTAAAGCGGAGTTCACACATAATCATTATCGGGCTGTTTTTGTCCCGACTCTCCCCCTTCCCAACCAAGAACGGCAAACACCAGATTATCTTCTGTTTTATAAGATTATCCTATGAGATTATCCTGTGGTCTGAGGTGTGTTCAGAGGGAATTTGTCCTGATAATCGGCTCGGAAATGGGTCAGGGTTGACAATCGTAAATATTAAACTTGTTCAATATTTACGACCTAAAATTTTCGTGTGTGGGGAAAGCCGATGACTCCCAAATCATGAATTGTGAATTGTGACATGAATGTAGCCAATCAAGAAGTAAACTGACCGAGGAACAAGGAAGCAGGCGTAAATAAAAACAAGCACGGCCGACCTGAAACCAGTGGACCTCAGAAATGGAGGACCAGCTCACGTGTTCACGCTGTCTCCAGGATTTTTTCCACAGTCTTTTATTTTTTTTTTAGTTCGCAATTTTTCCATCAAAAATAGTCCCAAGACCACCATCATTCCCTCTCCTTGTGTGTCCTCTCCCATGTTGTGTGTTGTGTTTTCCGATTGTTGCTATGTTTCTTCTTCAATTTTGTTAGATCATGTTTGATCAGATTTCTGTCTTGGAGGTCTAGATTCTAGATCGGCAGTGGGACAGAGTAGTTATGTGTGTGGTGTGCTGTGTTGAGATTATCGGAGCACACCACACACAGGTCAATCAAAACTGTTCAATGCCTGATTTTTTATCTTCATGTGTGGGCTCTCTAACAGATAGAACATCTCCTCAGATTTAGAAAATCCTTATGTGTGTACCCCACTTTACTGTACTTCGTTGAGTAAAGTGAGAGGAAAAGTGTGTGTGGTCTGTGCAGGACATCAGGAACTGTACCTCTGATCAGTGATGAGATGCCTAGTTTGGTAACGAAGACGTTATCCAGCTCCTCGCTGCCAGTGAAGAGCTCAGCCACCACATACAGGTTAGGACAGGCTGTTCTGGCCACATCCAGCATGAACTGGTCAGCCACAGCCAGGCAGCACACAGAAACCAGTGCAGACAGGACGGCAGGCCAGGACAAGAGAGAGGGAGGGGAGAGGAGGTCGACAGAGAAGAGATACGACCGAAAAGAGACCAGAGGAGGAGTTAATATGAAGAAGACAGTTGGTTAGTGGGCACAGGCCACAGAGTAACCACAGCATGCAGTCACATCGGCCAGCGGAGCAGACAGACAGACAGACAGACAGAGAGACAGAGAGAGGTGGGGATGCAAAAGAGACAAAAACACAGAGTCAGTCCATTCCTTGGAGCTGTACCTCGAATCAGGCTGCTTATTCCCAGCCGGTTCACAAACACATTATCAACCAGCTCGCTGCCTGTGAACAGCTCAGCGATCACATACAGATTGGGTCTGACCCTCCGGGCTGCATCTAACATGGCCTGGACGAGACGTTACAGCACACACACGGAGAGAACAGGAGTCACACTCTCATACAGGAACAATCAACCTTTAAGACTTACAGTAAGTTTACATGATCACATGTGTCTGATAACAAACAGTAATAATCGGATTGGACCAGTTAACATGCTTTTACATAATGCAAATAAACCTTATTTAAACCATCATGTCAATAAATTACCTTTTTCCAAGGGTTCCTATACACTTTTCCAAATAAATGTTAAACTATTTGGATATTTTTTAAAGACTTGACCTGTGAAAAGTTCATAGATTTTCTACTCTGTAGCAAAAGCTGCTCTCAGCGTGGGTTTCATATGCTAAATTTCTTTCTCTTAAACAGGAAGAAGGCTTTTTTGTTATCCAAGAAAAACCTTACAAGGCAGAGTGACAAACATTAATCTAAATAACTAACCAAATAACTAAAGTCTACATACTTTTCTCCTAAAAGAGAAAACAAAACAGTGACATGGGAAGTGTTCATCTAGAGCAATTAAAACTTGCTGAACAAACGTCACACTGCTGAAACCTCTCATTTTTATGCATCTTTTCTTTGAGTGTGTGTTGTTCAGTTCATTATCTTCGATATAGATACCGATATTTCTGGTCAAGAGCACAAGCTCAAAATGGACTTGTCTCTTTCAGTGTTACAGTATATTTTGTGAGGAACAGATGCGAAACAAGAAAAACAGCATTTAATTCTTGCAAGAAAGAAACACTTGATTTTTAAATGTACCCATGCAGTGATGAGAAAGTGCATCAATATTGTACATTTTTGTAATTTGCCGATATTCCAGCCAATATATGGCTGATATATCAAACGAATAATATCGTGCATCCGTATTTATTATGTAAGGTGCTGGTGTTATCAGCACATTAGGTCCTGTCTTGTTATGACTTCATGTCATTGAAACCTCACTCCATAAATTCTGCTGCTTCCTTGAACTCTTGCTGCTGCGTCACTCTGTAGTTACATCTCTTTGGCTTAAACTCAGATAACTGCACAGGCACAGATCTAACCAAGCAAAGAAGCCAATTCAACAGTGGGGATGCACTCAACGATTCTGCGGCAAAAAGCTTGGTGAGTTCAATTGTTTTTTCATCATTTGACATAAACTGATAAAGTAAGTAGCACGAGTACTAGAAGACTGTGATACCTCAGGAGGTCTCATAATGAGTACTTCAGTATTGTGCTCTTTGTTTTGGTCCTTTCTTATCTGTGACTAATATGCCTGAGAGTATACCAGTAAGTATGGCTCTTTATTCAGCTGTAAATGTGAAGATTAAAAAACTCTGCTTTTCCTACATAATTAATTAAATCCAATGGAAAAATGTTTTATTGAGACATGGACACAACACCATTCTGACTCATAAAAGCAGTTCGAAAAAAAAGCATCTTATTCATTAATAAATTCCTAGTATTGGGGTCTGAAGCCACAAAATACTTCTCAGATGAAAACTGATGCAACTCATTTGCAACTGTTATTTTTGCAAAACTTTTGCCCAATAAATTTCAGCCAAATCCATTCTTGCTGTGTTCAGTCAAAACATAATCCACAGTACAGACCTTTAAATAAAAGACCATTGTTTTAGGCCTATTTAGTGCTAAAATCACATTTTTGAATCATTACATCCCTAAAAAATTCAAATTTGGCAAATGTATTCAAGTTCAGAAGAAGTTTGAGATCTGCTCCTGCAGACTGGAATCGGCTGCAGGAGCAGGTCTATCTTAATCTTTTTTAAAGCAGATTAAACACTTTGGAGGAACATGTTTCATGCTTTAAATGCTCTGGCTGGTATTTCTTTACTTAATGACTGTATTGGCTGGTTATTTCTGTTGTTCTGTGACCGTCATTGTTTCATGTCTGTCATTTGATAAGTTGTGCTGATGGCCTTTACAAGGACACTGTTGTAAATTAGATTCTCAATCTCGGTGAGGTCCACCTGGTTAAATTAAGTTTGAATTTATGACATTTTTAGTCATAGATATCAAATTACACCTGCTGTCATCCATATTTACCCAACATGTACAGACACATCTTATTTCAACATAATGAATGCAGAAACTAACACCTGAATTGGCTGCAACGACTAAAAACTATCTGACAATAAAAGCAAGGAAAATTGCCAGGTACTGGTGGGCAGATTTGTCAACCTGATGAAAACGTATGAAATCTCAAACTCTCACCAGGGCCCCAGCTGTTTTCAGCCTCTAATCAGTCAGAGTGACTAAAACACCTGCGTGTGAGCGTCCAGGGCTTTGTAAACTTTTTAAAAGATCACTCATGGACAAGGTTTGTGTAGAGGACCGATCAAAATCTGGCCTGGTGATAAAGCAGTGTGACCAAACTGTGGCAAAAGGTCCAACTGCAGCCTGGGGGCTACTTTTAGTTTGCCTGCAGCAAGTTGTAAGAATAAAATGAAATTGTGCCACAGTAGAACATGAAGCTGGTGTTTGGTGGATAATCTCAAATGGATTAGAGAATTAAACGTAAGAACAAATAGCACTCATTTCTCTGCTATCTGCTTTGTCCAATGTAAAGTTTGGCACTTTGCTCTTGTGTTGTGTCTGAATGTGGAGAAGTACTGTTATCATCGGCCTTCTCTGCTGCACAGTGTTGGTCTAATTCTAAGAGGCAGATCCATGGTAATTGGGGCTGACCAGGGCCCCCTGAGATCAACTGGCCATTCCAAAAATCTTGACAATAATGTCAATTTCCACTGCAAGGCCATAAATTAAAGACACCAGAATGGTTTGTCTGATTTTAGCTCACTAATTCTTCTGTTTTTTGGCATTTGTCCCTCTGTGAAAAAAATCTTGGACACTCCTGATGGAAAGAGATGATGATGTGACTGCACGTGGAGACGAAGAACACACCACATCCCGTTTAACAGCATGTACATCATGATAGTGACCAAGTTGTTAACCATGCTTGAGGAAAGAATCATTGTTTAATTGACATTCAGGTTTGACTGAAGGGCTGTCCACATGGAGACTAATTCAGGCGTAGTGTTTAAGCAGTAAAGGTGATTCGTCCACATGGATAAGGCATTCTGGCCCATTGTTTACTCCCTCCTCTGTTTGTGATGTCATCCTAGTCAATGATCACACTTGACGCTGATTGGCTGTCGTGCCACGGCTTCAGGTGAATTTGTTGCAGAATTTGGATATTTTCAACCATGGTGAAAGAGGTGAAAGCCACATCGATCAAGTGAGATGTTAAGGTGTTGGTATGACTTTGCTGTGAATTGTCGCATGACCAATATAGATTTTTCATCTTCCCATTTCCTTTCAATGTATTTCTTTTGCGCAACAAACTGAAATTCGTTTTTGGTGTGAACACACCTTTACAGCGCCACTTACAGGCCTGGCATATATACTACAGCATTCAGTGTTTTCATGTGGACAAACACATTTCTTGAAACGTCGTCGTCTTTACAGAGAACATTTTGAAAAGAGAAACATTATTATCGCGTTGTGGACAGGGCCTTAAGCTCCATCTGTCAGCACGGAGGAAGGGCTGCTTGTGACCTTCATTTTTAAAGAGCTGACACAGCTAAACCAGCAAATGCTATGAGCACAATAAAACCATCCCTCTAGTGAAACTAAGGACTTTACTGTGGTATTAACCTGCCATTGTAAACAGATCCTCAAAACGATTGTGCAGCAAGACTGAACTTGATTTATCACCTCTTCGTTAAACAAGTGCTAAAATGGACCTCACTAGGACGTAAAGGTGCAGCACATTTGCAGCTGCATGTTCATATGTTACCACAGGACTTTACCTCAGCGACATGTATGGGTGTGGAGTGGCAGTTGTCCAGTCTGACTCCGTGGAAGTACTTGGCAGTGATCTCAGTGTATTTCTGCATGTGAGCCCACAGATATGGACAATCCTCTGGACCCCGACCGTACCGCAGCTTCACACTGTCCCCCCAGCACACCAGCTCTCGACGCAGGTACACATTAGAGCCTGAAGGAGGAACAAGCAGTGAGGGACTGATGTATAAAAACTGAAGCCAACACTAAAGCTAACACTAAATAAGTCTGTTAGAATGCCACAAGTGTCAAATACAAAATTCTTGGGACTTGTTATTGATGAGACTTTGAGTTGAAGAAAACACATTGACCGGGTTAATAGAAAAATAAACAAATCTATTAGTATAATAAAAGAGGGTTGGTCATCTGGTCACCACAAATTGTCTCCTCACTCTTTACTACAGTTTAATTTATTCTTATCTTTCATACAAGTACATTTCCTACTTCACAAAACTTTGGTCCTCCAGAAATGTTCTGTTAGAACCTGGTCAGTCACATACATCATCAGTTCCTCCAATGAAGAGACTCAAAATTCTGACCATTTATGACATTAATATTCTTCACATATGTGTATTTATTTACAAGATACTTTCAAGTGAGGGGAATATTCCTGAACAGTTTAAGATGTATTTCAAAGCAAACTTACAGGTTCATTCTCTCTCTACCCATCATTCGTCTGATCCTCATCCTCCAAAAATTCTTACTCACAGAGGTCAAATTTTATTTAGATAAAGAGGTAGCAAATTACAGAAAGGTATTTCTCACCTGCTAAAGAAATGTTCCTCAACAAATTGTTCTAAAAGATGTTTAAAGGATCATTTAATTACTGTATTGAAATAGTTTCTTACTTTCATGTAATCTATGTGTACATTTTTTTTACTGATTTCATTGTTTTTTTTTTGTTATCATCTCTGGAGTCACTGGCAATACAATCCCTCATAGAACTCACACACCATCACACACATTTTCTCTTTAATATTTTCTCTTTTTCTTCTTTTTTGCAATTACTGTATGTATTTTGTTACTAGTTTTTCATAACTTCTGAGTAACTTGTTTTATTTATTTGTTGCTTTTGTTTTGTTTTCTTTTTTTGCATGTTATATGTACACATAATATAGTGTAACTTCACTATACTTTAGGTGGAGGCTTCAAATAAGCCATAAGGGCTTTTCGCCTCTCCCTGCACTACATATAATTTGTTATCTTTGTCTTTTGTGTATTTCATAATTGTGCAAAAACAAATAAATAAATAACAAATATCTGTGCATCCCTCATTTCTGCTGACTCACAGTCTAATCATAAAGCACACAACACCAATGAAAGTCAAACACAGACATGCTCCAACAAGTTGCTCTTCTTCTGTGTCTGACTGTAGGCGTGGGAATCGAAAACCAATTCTGGCTGAGAATCAGTGAGAAATGGCTCATGGAAGTTGTATAATTTATAATAATCAATTTTCTCATCGAGTCCTTCTCTTATAAGCCCTAAATGCCTCATATAGAGGCCAAAAATCACAGCGAACAGGAAACAGAAGCAGCCAAAAGAGAGGCTGAATTTAACACGGTATGAAGCCGACTGCACCACATCCAGTGTCTGTGTGATTTAAAGCAAGGTTGGAAACACCAGCAGCTTGTTCAGGCATTTGTCTACAGAACAGCATTAAGAATTAGGAGTGTGATGTATTTGACATGCTGACCCTGAGTGACCTTTTTTTACAAACAGAAAATTCATCAGAATTGTTGAGGGACTTGACTAAGAATTGGATCGTGAAGCAGAATCGGCATCGGCATTGGTATCAACAAAATCCTATTAATTCCCATCCCTAGTTTGAAGGAAGACAAAAAGAAGAGATGAGCTCAGTCAAGAAAACACACCTGCAGCATGCTTTCTACAGAGGTCTTTAACCCCAGTCCAAAGTCACAAAGAGATGAAACTGTAATTTTCTTTTTCAATCACTGCACATTTCTTTCAATAAAAACCACCTTGTCTCACCAGACTACTCATTCATTTTAATTCGACCGACGTGCTGCACGTCTGTGGATTTAAAGTTTTTCATATTGATCGTTGGTTTTTCAAAATTAAGGAGCTTCTTTTTGCAAAGTGACACCAAAGGGAAAGTCAGATAACCCTCTGTGAGTCTTGTAAAGTGGACGGTAGTCTCTTTCACAAAGGTAAAGCAGGTGTGACAGCTTCCATCTTAACACCATGCACCTGAGCCCTCAGCTCAAAACACAGCCACATCATTCACAGTTTTACCTGGCTCTGCAAAGTTACGCAGAGGATCATCCCCCATCACCCAACCGTTGTGAGCCAAGAAGTGACACGCTTTGCCCGGCTGGTCCAGCAGCTGAACCTCCTGCTCCAGAGCCATGTCCTGATACGGGTAGGTAAAATACCTGGAAGGTGATACCGCAGAAATAAATGAAGCATGAAGTACAGGGTGGACAGAAAAAAGATGCAGAGAAAGAAAATAGGGATGTTCATTTTGTCTGTGTTAAAATGATTTTTGCTGCCTTGTTTGGCTTGGAGATCAGGCTCTGCATGTGCCGTCTGTGTTTTCACGGCTTAACTAAAAACAGTTTAAAGTTAAACAAACTGGTTCAGTCAGAGAGAAACTTTAGCCTTATGGCTTGTTTGTTCATCGTCCATCAGGGTTTTTCTTTTAGCTCATGAATATATGTCTTTACAACCTCAAGGTTCATTTAGCAAACAGAACAGGTTTACAAACCCCAGAGGTCAGAAGTTTCCCAATAACGTAATCAGTTATTTTTATAGGCATTACAAAGGCCTTGAGTATGTTAAAAATCTTTTAGAACAGCAAGGTTACACAATAGCACACTCACAAAGTATTTATAAAATCAGATCAGCAGCTACTGTGTTGTTAGGAGCTAAAATATCAGTATGGAAATATATCCTCATGAACTCCGATATGTGTTTTCATACATATTCTACAGAAATGAACAGTTTAGGTAGTGCTGTCAATAGTCCAGCTGAAAATAGACTTTAAAAGCCAACAGCACACTTTCCCAATCTTAAGTTACACCTAAGATCTTTGAGGACATTAAGTTTAAGTGCATTATCGCTGCCCTTTCTGTACTTGTAGAAAAGGACAAAAGTTGCCAGGAACTCTAAAAGCTGAGTCAAAGCCCACAGTTAACAGGTTTAGTGATCCGTATCATTACCTGGCCTCAGTATCAGGATACTTATTATACGGTGAGTTTGCAGGATATACCCGGCCCTAGGTGTAAGTTAAAATGACTCCTTTTGCTCAAGCTTACTGACAACACTTCTAATTTTGCCTTGAATGGCTCAGTCTTTGACACAGAACCTTTAAATCCTAACAAATTCATCAAACACAGCAGTGGATGGCTGTCACTCTTTAAATATCAGGCCTTGCCTGCTAAGCCTGTAAAGTGAAATATGATCAGTGATTTATGTTATAGTGATATAATGATTTATAGGGGATAGACTTTTATAGGGCAAAGATGTAACCCCGCACAGCAGACGGTATATTTATTTATATTTCAGTATATTTCAGTAGTCCGTCTGGGAAAGAGCCCATAGAAAGACTTTGGGGAGGGTAGAACCTTACAGAAGCAAATCAGCAGGTGATTGGCTGATCGTTCCCTCAATCACATTTATTACAGGCTAATCAGATAGTGTCACAGGCGGGCACTACTGAAGTTTTTTAAGCGGTTAAACTTTGGGGTCCAACATCATGTTCAAAAATTGCTTTAGGTTCAGACTGGACTGAAATGTGTTACCTTGTCACCAGAGGGTTCTTCTTAGATACAGGACCAAGTTTTGGGCCGTGGTCTGCCAAACGCTCATACACTACATTTCCCACAATGCAGTTCACAGCCTTCAAAAGAGAAAAGACAGAGTATAAGGAGCCCTGACAGGTATGTTGCATGTAAAAGAAAAATCAGAGAATGAACATGTTTACAGCCTGGTCTAATCTTGGTTTGAGGATGATGCGAGCTAAAAGGACTACAAGCCTGTTCTGTGTTGAAGCTCTTTGTCCAGAGGTTATGACCAGTTTCAGTAATACATCTCTGATGACGGGTCAACCAAGTTTGGTTGGCATGTAAATTTAATTAACAGAAGATTAAAATTGTTGCAGTATAAGTGGTTCATGAGGGTTTGCATAACCCCTGTTAAACTTCGACATTTTCCCCAAAATTCCAGATGTTTGTGTCTAATGCCTGACTGAAAAGAGAACTTTGATTCACTGCTTATGGGAATGACCAAAGATTCTGGTAGTTTTGAAAAATGTAGTCAAATATTTATCACCGATGACCAAGTGTAATATTTCCCTGATGCCAACAATCTGTATACTTGGAATATACCCCAAAGACACTATCAAAGCAACAAAGCAATAGAAAATGACTGATTCTGGACTTCTTCATGAAGAAGAGTGACAGTGCTAAATTGGAAAAATGTTGAACCCCCTTCATTAAGAATAAGGAAGAAAAGAAGGAGCTGATGACAGGTCTCGGACTGGAGAGGCTGACATACATTGGTAAAGGTAAACGGACTTATTTATGTCTCTTTGACCAACAAAAGAGATAACAATGACTGAAAAGCAAGACTTGTATGGACAATGTGAATGTAAGCCTATTGATCCTGCCTTTTATTTCATTCAAATTATTTTATTATATCCTATTAGTTTTATGTGTTTTTTTTAATTTATTTTTTATTATTTATTATATATACATACATACATACACACACATATATCTATATATATCTATCTATATATATATATACATATATATGTATGTATATATCTATATATATATATATTTACATATATATGTATGTATATATATATGTATATATATATATATATGTATATATATACATACATATATATATATATATATATATATATATATATATATATATATATATATATATATATATATATATATATATATATATATATATGTATGTATATACACATGTTTATATTTACTTATTTATTTATTTACTTATCTATTTATTCTTTGCCTGTGTGAGTGGAGGTGTGACTGTTTGAGGTGATATATGTATGAAAATGCCTGTATGTTTCACATAAGTTTTGATATGCATTTAAAACTTTAATAAAAATATTGTTAAAAGAAGAAGTTAGTTTGCATTTTGGATATGATGTCAGCCATGGATTGGTTTGAAAAACATCAGTAAAATGGCTGCCACCCCTCTGAATTTTTCAAATACCTCACACCCTCTATGATCCTGTGTTGTTTACATGTGAAGTAAGTTATGACAGGTACAACTCTGAAATTACAAACACTGATATCTCCTCCGAGACTCAAGTGTCAGGTCCATCACTCCTGTGGATTACCAGACCAGACCAGGTCAGCTATAATCCTGCCTGCGGCTGCGTCACCCTGCAGCTCACCTGCTCATGATGCTGATGCATGATGTGATGCTGCTCCTCATTCATGGCGTTCAGCTTCTGCCTCAGCCAATCACAGCATTCATCGATGTGCTGCTGGGCGGAGCTACAGAGAGAGGACATATGGAATATTAGTACAGTGGGTCTACATACAGCACATACAGTACATACAGGGTGTTCTGCAGCTTATGTGTGCAGACAGAAATAGAACATATGAGCGCTCTACCAAGTCACTGACTGTGGGTGTAACATCCTGTGAACTTGTTCACACTCGTCTCTGTGGTGAGAAGCTGCAGCAGCAGACATGATCTGTGACCCCTCAGCTGTCTGACCCACAACTTCCTGCTTTTATTGATTATTAGTCTGCGTCTGCAGAGTTTCATACCTGATCAGAACTTTGTGGTGGTGCTATGGACTAACTACAGTCAAGCTAGAATGACAAAGCTGCAAGTGGAATACAACAATGCTCTCGGAATATTTCTCAGATTACCAGGATTGTTTGTCACGTATAATGTTCCCACTTTTCACGCTGTGCTTAGAAATGTAATGTACAGATTTATTAACTGACTCAACCCTCATTAAGTGTTAATTTTGTTGATTAATTCCTTTCATCATAGTTTTCATCAACCTTTTTCCCCTTGATGAAAACTAGACAGTAACTAACAAAAACAAGTGCACGTGGACAAAAACTCAAACTAAATTAACTGACATTTTCATCAACAATTAAAACTTGACTGAAATGATTGAGAGAGTTAGGAATATACCCAATCACAGCTACTTTGGTTGTGTGGAAAGGTTGGATGAGTTAAGAGGGACATCCAATCACAGCTGCCTTAGCTTGGTGGTGGTGGGATAAGTTGTGAAGCGATACAATCAGAGCTCCTCTCTTTATGAATTGATATATTCATGTAGAGCAGGTTCACTGTTTGTTGTCAGTTCTGGTATTGTAACTGAGATGCTCTGCCAGGTAGCCTAAACAAAGGTGACTGCATTTCACAGAAAAAGTTACATATGTTTCAAATTTCATCAACTAAATCTTGACTATACTTAAAACAATTTAGATGACTAAATTATGACTAAAACAAAAATATATTTTAGGCAAAAGACTAAAACTAAAACTAATCAAAATTGCTGTCAACATTAACACTGCCCCCCTCAAGGGATACTAGATATTTCTCTTGTATCTGGAAACACTGGAGTAAATTTCTCTTTGTATTTTATTTTATTATCAATATTTCTACTTTTATATTTTGATGATATGGGTCTTTGAGTCAGACATAAAGTGTCTGTCTATCTAACAATAAAATCTGTGGTACAAATTGCATCAGTAAACAGGATTCAGTCTGTTTTGAAAATTTTTTGATGGAAAAAAAGGTTTTAACAGGTTTACAATTTGTGCATGGAAATCAACGACATGCAGTTTTTGTGCAGCCGTCTCATTCATCAGCCCCATCTGTTCTCATCACGTTGAGCTGCTTGTATAAACCACAGTACGACAGGGTAACTCTTGGCTTACAGTGACTGATGAAGATGTACAGACACACAGCTCAACAGTCACACTGCTTACCTCCACTAGTCACTTGTCTGTAATTAAGGAGATTAGCTGTTTCCAGAAAGAAATACCAGTGTTTTGTTAAATAGCCCATTCTTTGCCTTATTTCTGCTATATATAGTATATATTCTTGACTTCGATGACTGCTAGAGTTTGTTCACAATCGATCTCAAAAAAGCACAATATGGGCTCTTCAAACACTGGATTATGACCTAATGATGGAGAAAAGCTGTTCAAATCAGCTTTCTGTACTTTTTTACTGGATGCAGTGGTTTTAAGGACAAAATGTATTAAAAGGGCATCACAAACAGCACATTTACGGCAATACTGCACTTTGTTTTTATCACACTGACATGTATGTCTGGGTAAGACTTCATGGTTTTGGCACAATCACTGCTCCACCCAAAAGTTGTAGTTTCACGACCTGTTGTGACTGCAATCCTCATTTGCCATGTGCAAGTTTGCCATGGCAAATGACGATTGCAGTCCCACTGGGACGCCTCAAAACTTTTCAACAGAAAGTCTAACATCTCTGATTTTTGTTCCACCTTCTACAATTAGTTCTGTCACATCATAGCCTCCAACTATGCAAGTTCTGCATACACGGCAATCACGAGTGTAAACAAACCAAACGGCAAAGCAGAGGAGAGATGTAGTTTGTTACCTCGAGATGAAACTAAGAAGCAAAAGGAAAGTTCTTGGAGCTCTGAAAACAACATCTCAGGGTTTATGATGTTCTATCAAAGGGACTAACACGACTGACGATAATGACACATTGAGGAGAAAAATCAGAAGCACTTGAACATTTCATTTAGCATTGTTCATGACAGTTTGCAAAAACAGTATGTTTTGGGGTTGCTGTGAGGTCCGTCATCCTCGTTGGACAAGTCAAGTATTTCCTTCATGGCTCTGTGATTGCCTAATCTGACACAGTGACCATCAGGATTAATGAAAAAAATCACGTAGTCTGACATTACACCTAACTATCTACCCATCTACCTAAATCAACAACAAATAAGATAATGTTTCTGGTCTGTTATGTTCCTTAATTTACCATGACGTACATGTTTTCTCCCCGCGGATAGTACATTTAATCTTTAAGAAACATTGTTAGTCTTACCTGTGAGGTACAAACGTCTCCAGAGCTGAGTCCATGTCCACCGTGTTTCCAAAGCGACGGTAGGCTGGGTCTTGATTGATCTTCAGGCCCTTCTGCCCTCCAGTCTTAGCATGGTTAGGTTTGCTGCCTGCAGACACACAAACACAGAGGATAGTTAAATCTGTCAACAGCATCCAGAGCTCCTGATTCTAAATGAACATTCAAGTCATAGGCTGAATTCACACTGCAGGTCTCAAAATTTAATTCTGAATTTTTGTTGCCATCAGATTTTTTTGGGTGGTTGTTCACATTATAATTTAAATGTGACTACCGTTAGACTTCAGTATGAGCCATCTACGGCCCTGAAGTGACCCACGAAACACGGAGCACGCTGTGAAGTAAATATGGACATGACAGCGAGTGCATCAGTTTTGGAGTTGTGTGATCGGAGTGATAAAATTATGACAAAGTGATGAGGAGAAGACGAAGATTGAGGAAAGAGCAGACAGTTTAATTACGGTCTTTTGTAGAGCAGTGGCACTGTACAGAGGTCTGTGTGGATGTGAGTCTGGGCTGGAGTGAAGGAATTGTGACGTGAGGTGCTCGACTGACTGAGTTCATACACAGCTGTTCTGTCCGTTGTTTCTATTGTATCTTGCCATGCCCCGGATTTGTGACGTCTGTCTGACTTCAATAATTTAAAAGTCTGATGAACATGAGCATTCAGAGTAAGTGTGAGTGTTTCTGATTTTGACCACATATGAAAGTGGTCTGGGTCTGATTTGAAGACTCGGATTTGTGCCATTCAGACTGTCATCAAAAATTAGATATGGATCACATAAAAAGGGGGATTTAGGCCTGTTTTGCCAGCAGTGTGAACTTAGTCATATAGTTGAAACATCCACTTTAAACTAATATAGTTTAAGTGGTTCATGAGAGTCAATAAAACTCCATCCTTATTAGCTAAATTTGACCCCAACATACCTGTTGTTTCCTCTAAATGTGGAACGAATGGAACATTATTTCACTACCCATGGGACCAACCAAATATCAAGATCATTTGGAAGAAGTTTTGGACCATCTCATATGTTACGAGGTTTAAATTAATGTTAATGTCCTCAATTGTGTATCTTGGGTATTCTTCCAGATGATTGTAAACAAAGCAAGGCAAACCAGAGAAATCATTAATTATTATTTACTGCAAACAAAACACACCATGGCCACATCATCTATCTCCAGACTGAGCTTTAAGGTGTGGCTTGACGACCCGTCGAATTCTACAGCTCTTGAAAAAATGTCATATTTTATATATACTTTTATATCTAAGGTTAAATTTTCTGTTTCAATTAAATATTGAGAAACTTTCTTATATTTCTTCAAGGGGAAAAAAAATAAAGAAGCTTTTATGACTTAGTAATGTGAAGCTATCTATTTATAATTTTATTTATTATAAAAAAATCAATATTGTGTGTTGTAATGTTTGTTTTAGCTGATTTTGTTCTGCTATATAATGCCTAATCTGGACTATAACTTGTGTTAACGCTCTGCTAAGACACCTGATTCAGATGTTTGGCCTTGTTTTGGGTGTGTACTATTATTATTATTATTTGTTATTGATGACTTTTTTATTAAGTAAGTTGAAGAATTTAAATAAACGCATCTGTTTAAGTCTCCTAAACTTAACATGATTTGCTTTAACCTGTCCAGTACAGACCTCTCTGCAGCAGAGTCCTGAAATGGTCCACGACAGGGTCCACCTTGACCTGGAAGAACTCCCACAGCCTGATCTGAGGAAAGACGTCCTGCCACAACACCGAGCGGATGGCCTGAAACACACGATGCACAAAATGGAGGAGAGGGAAACACACGACATGGTTCAAGAAAGGGCAAAAAACAGAGCAACAACAATTTTATCACAAGATTAACAGAAAATCAAGAAAAAATGATGATCAAATGAATCTACAGCTTATTTTTTTCTCTGTTTGGGCAAAATTATCTTGAAAGATGCAAAGGGAGGTTTTGTTGTTATTATATTACAGGGAGGCGTCTGTAATATAAAATATATAAAAATAAAAGGTACCGATGATAATGGACAAAGCAACAGTGTGGAAGTGCAGAGCGATATTACGTTCAGTAAATAAAAAACCACTGTGTTTATTAAGTTATTACTTCACTTTGCTTATGCTCTCTGCAGAAATGACATTAAATCACTGTTTAAAAAAGTAAACAGGTTGTTTATAGAAAATCCATTTTCTGACCTCAGTCACAGTTTGTTATTACCTCCACCAAGGAGGTTATGTTTTCGCCAGCTTATATTTAATGTTTGTTTGTTGGTCTGTTATCAAGATTACACAAAAACTGCTGAAATTTTCAGGAGATGGTAATGGCCCAACTTAAAAATGAATAGATTATAGTGGTGATCCAGATAACTGCCATTAGCAGACGATGGTTTTTGCTCAATAACTAACTAACAATGATATCAACATGATTCTGAGTGTTAGGTGTGGGTTTTCAGGGTCAAGGAATCATATTTTGATGGTAACTTTATCATGGAACTATTGCTTATAGATGTTAAAGTAATATGTGAGCTGACTTGGTGAGGTTTGCACTTTTCCAGTGCTTTCTAGTACCTGGAACTGATTTAGTGTTTTATTTATCTACTGAGATTTTTAAGCTGCTACTGAAAACACAGTGTCTTGTTTTGTAGCTCTCACTCAGGCTTCCTAACCTTGCACAGCAGCTGTATCAGCCTAACTTAATGTCTGTAATCAGACAGACCCTTCTTGCAAGCCTCCAATCTATAACTGTGCACGGCCCAAAGCAGCACAGCCCAATCAGTGTCTTTTAAAACAGGAAGAGGTGGAGCTACAAGCGAGACAACAACAGGAAGTGAGTGCTCGTAGAGAGATTAGCATGGACGCTAACACTTTCAGTAGTAGTTTTCTGAGAAGTGTCTCAAGTTTTGTTCTTTACACTGCAGCAGTGTTACACTGCACTTGCTTCATGTTTGAGTTTTCATGTACGGGGCATCGGTGGTGCAGTCTGATAGTAAGCTTGGTCAGCAATCAGAAGGTTGCAGGTTCAAGCCCAGCTCTGGCTGGGGCAAGACACTGAACAAGCTGCTCCCACTGCTGCGTCAGTGGCGTGGAAATGGGTATGAAAGGGCGTGAATGTGTTAGCTGATACTGATGAACAACTTACATAGAAACTCCATTCATCAGTGAGTGAATGGGCAGATGTGACCTGCCATGTAATGGGACTTTTAGTAGTCAAAGACTAGAAAAGCTCTATATAAGCTTCAGACCATTTACCATTACCAAGTCCATGTCAGTCACAGTTATAGAAATTAGTTTATGTGCAAATGGCTCCTGGAGTTTTCCGGTTAAGTGTCTCAGATGGAGTATTAAAACAGGACACTGCCTCTCCATGTTTGGATCTGAATAGTTTATAAAACTCTATTTGAGCCCTTGGTCTTAAGAAATCAAAAGCTGGATATTAAATCTGTTCTCCGAGAATCAGAGGGACAGGGAGGAGACCTCAGAACTGGAGGTCTTGTGAGGACTCAGTTTCCACAGTCAGGACACCAAAAAGGTTAAACTGAACCAAAACATGTACAGATAGTTTAAGTGGGGGCAATTTTTGGACAAGTTTCAAGAACAGTATGTGTATATTTTAATAAAGCAGAAGCCTTGCCTTGTATTCTGCTCAGATTTCCCTCCGGAACTGCTTCACTATGAGCTGGAAGCATGCATAACCGATATTACTCCAAAAATCAGCTGAGAGCTCACAGCTGAATTGATAATAGAGGCAGAGTTTCTCCCCTCTGCACGCATGCTCACAGACTGTGTTTACATGGACTTGAGTTTCTGGTTTTGATCGGCTCTCCGTTAAGCTGTTTGTGCTTGGTCCTGTAAACTTCATATTCCTGTTTTATAATTCAGAGTATTCAGTCAGAAAATGTTTTGTCAGTCTTTTTATAATGACTATTGCGGACATTTTGACGAAGAAAGCATCGACATGTTGATCAATTCTACTCTGTAGAGAACAGATTACAGGACATCGAACTTCCAGCTAAGGCAGAGCAAGAACATCATACTGGAGGTGCAACACTATTAAAAAACCAGGACCATAACAGCTACTGTACCATGGCTTAGTCTGGTAATGCACTCTACCATCAGTCTGAAGGCCCAGGGTTTGAGCTCAGCTCCAGCTGTCACATGTTGACGTGTTCTCAGGCAAAACAATTAACCTCAGGTTACTCCCACTGCTGCGTCAGGGAGGCTGTGTTAGCTGATACTGGTGAACAATCGTCCAATCACCTGCCCAGATATGCTACTCAAAGGGTCTGCCAATTCCCAAACACTCTCTGTGAGTTCTTTCCCAGATGGACCACAATGAAATATACTGGAAGGTCCACCTGGTGTCACTTTAATAAAGATCCCAAGTTTTAGAAAAAACAATTACACACGGCTTCCCTCATTTTATCCTTGTGACAAATTCACATGTTGCATTTCAGCTAAAATAAAAATAAGATTATTAATATTAATACGTCACCTGCAAAAACTTCCTTCCTCATTTGATCCTACATCTTGAAAAATCATATAAAACGTCTGATTTACAAAATGAACACTGAAAATAGTTTAAGTTAGGACTAACTCTCAGGTTGGTGAATCTGAGGAACAGTTATGAGAATGAATTAAAAATGTGTAATTTGCTTCAATCATTTAAAACATTATGTAAAAATAAAGTGAAAAAGAAATATAAAGGTTAGCTACAGAAAAAAACACAATGATCTAAAATCCTGGTTTTACTGATTGTACATAGATATATATGTAATATTCAGAGACTTCAGTTGTGGTAAATGTATAAAGTCTATTTTGCTGTGAATTAGCTTTATTATGGCAGATAAAAGGTAGCCTTCATCTACATTTTTGTAGTAAAAAGGGTCGGTATAATTGGCTTGAGCATCAGCCTACACTTTTAAGATCAGTAAAATTCCCCCCAGTGTTTTATTTGTGAATAGTTTGTGTCTCATTTGTGATTCTAACATACTACATCTGAATTAAAACTAAACTAAACACTGAAACTGATTTGACATCAGTTGCAATCATGTTGTTGGATTCTTTGTTTTTTACCCTGATTCAGGCAGAGCTTCCACCTGAGCTTTACAAAACAGTAAGAGGAAGCCTGACGCTGAGATGGGAGAGTAAATGCTGATTCCACATGCACTATCAGTTTAATACAGCAGAGCCATACTTCTACATCCAGTATTATTGTGGTACCTTGCCATCAGCATGTCTCTCCGATGCCTCACACATTTGCTGACTTCATCTATTTCTCTTTGTCAACAAATGCACGTTGACTGTGGGACGGAGCTTGATGTGTGTTTTGAAGCAGTTTCGCTCAGAGACTTTTGTCTGGTGCTAAATCACACCACGTCAAATCCCACATGCTGTTTGAGTAGTAATATACCTGTTTGTTAACCCTGAGTGTCCTGATATAGATATGATGCCAATAAGAGGAGAAAAGTGTGTTTTCTTACATTCAGATGGCTCTCATTGGAGATGAGAGCAGGAAGTCCTTTAGCCTCATAGCGCCCATCTGCCATTCTGGTGGTGATATGCCAGATGGCTCTGTCTAAGATCCAGGCAGGTCTGAGGTGGGGGGAGTTCACCAGGTTGTAGCCACACTCTGGATGATCTTTGATCCACACACTGTTGGCAGCTGAAGAGAAAATCATCATCAGTACATCTATTAAAATAACATAGGAAGAGTGAATCTTCTGGGGACATTTACTCTCTAACAAAATCCAACAAGACAAAAACATGTAAAGCCTTAAAGTCGGGCACAGTCCGAATCAACTGTCACCAGGGTGGTTGAACATTTTTTAGATTTGATACTGAAACATTTGGTTCCTCTGTTTGATCAAATAAGAGAAAGTTCTGCCTCTGAATGGTTCCTGAAACAAGCCCTCTCAAACCTCTGCCTCCAACACTTCATTCACACCCACGCCTGAGCCCATTTCACCTCTGAAGTATTGTTTGTGTTTGTGGACTCAAGCTGTGCCGTGCTCAAGCAAAGTGAGCTTCACTGGCTAAGGTGTTAATGAATGAAGGGGGCTTTGGCACTGTATGCTTGCTTATGCCCGAATGTGTGCATGCAAACATGATCACAAACACCCCTCAGTACAGTAATTTTGATCTTTTTTGGGGTGTTTAAGAGCTGTATTTCATCACAATGACACAAAGTAATCCACAAAGTCAGACTTTGGGCTTAGTAAAATCCACGATTATATAAATGCGGAAAATCACAGAAATGGCCGACATTTTATGCAAAAGCTTTTTTTTTTTTTTAAATAAAAAGGAATATATCTCTCAGAAAAATGCTCTGGGGAGTCACTAAGGCTGGGGAAATTGCACGCTTCATGTCCCCTCCTCCTCCTCCCCTCATTAACAATGCAAACATGTCAAAGCAGCCTCCTGAGACACCGGCTAAGCTGGCAAAGAAGCTACAAAACTCCCGGCTAACTCCAAAGTACAGGGCAGAGCAGTTTACCAATGATTACTGTGTGTCAGGCAATGAAATGTTCTGCAAATTTTGCCAACATACTGTTGACTGGACCTGTAAAGATGTGTGTGAGGACCACCTGAAGCGTGAGTGATAATATTTCATTACTTCATACAGTGTCTCAGGGTTAAATCTGTGTAAAATACTAAAAACTGAATCCTCAAAAAATTAAAACAGAAAAAATGCAACATGGAAAAACTAAAACAGAATTTGGGAAAAAGTAACACAGATTTTATAGGGCCCTACATATTCTCTGTTGCTCTCCATTACGCTGACTTGTGTTCATCTAAAGATCACACAAACGTAACCGTGCTCAGGACTGGCTGTGGCTGGAGCAATGTGAGTGCAGGCCAGCACAGGACAGGGTGCAGGGCAACTGGACCCACTGAGTGTGGCCTTATTGTCTAAAGGAATGCAAAAGGAATCAATACCATTTGTCTTTTTGCTTGACAACTCCTTCATCATTGACTTTCACTAAGTTATGAGTAACTTAAAAATCAAGGAAGTAGCTCTCTCTCCAGAGGCAGTCAGCATGAACAACATAGAAGTCGAAGAAATGATCATAACAGACACAACACTGAAGCAGTTAAAAGTGCGGCTTTCCAACATTCAGATCTTGTTTCTGAGTGATTTTAATAAAATGTGGAAACACCAGAGTCAAGCCGAAGTGTTTGTCTATGCAGAGCAGAAATTGTCATCAGGAGAGCTGTGTGTTTGATGATGTTGACACCCAAAGCCTGTGCAGGCCGACTTTATCATAAAGAAAGGGATCAAGAGGCAGAGACGTATAAAAAGGTACCAATTTCCTTCTAAAGTCAGGGGGTCATACTGTATATTGATGCATCTCCAGGAGATGTTTTCAGCTTCCAGAATGATTGGTCTCCCCTCAGTGCACACATTGCAACCTCAATAAAAGAGGTCATTGAACATTCACTAAACACCGACCTCATCGCACTCCCCTAAGGACAAACATACAGAGCAATGGGGTGCAGAGGCTCTGGAAAAGTCTGATCCGTGCTGCTATAGCAGCCCTTGCTGACCGGGCCAGAGTGTGGACTGAGTGGGGGAAATACAGACACTGTTTAGTGTGTCTGTCTTCTAATGCATGTTTTGTGAGGGACACTGTCTGTGACAGGGAAACCATGCAGTGAGAAGGAGTTTCCCTAAGGCGACAATAAAGTCTGAAGTCTGGTGTTTGTAAATGTGGATTAACTGGATTGGTTTAATGAATGACTTGGCAGAATAAAATGTGAACGGGAAAGTGTGTTGTAAAAACACTGAGCTGTCAGAGGACGAGAAGAGCAGCATTCAGGCTCAGGTATTTTCAAACATCTACCTGCCAAGACTTAAAGGGTTAGTTCAGGTTTTTTGAAGTGGGGTTGCTTGAGGCCCATGGCTATAGTAAATATGAGTGCCAATAAAGGAACTTGTGAGTTTTGTCCCTGGGGGAGATATCAGGGGACAGATGCTGGTATACAGCAGTACAAGGTGCCACTAAAGCCTCTAAATTAGCCCACTTACAGGTTAAAACTACTCAGAAAACTATGTTGGCTCAACAAAACTCTATAGTAGGATTCTTTACAGAGCTTAACTTTTCCTCAGCAAAGCTCCTGTGTTTGGTACTATTTTTTGGTTCAGCAACATATCCTTCCAGCTAGCCAGATAGCGTGGATCCCTGGATATCTCCCCCAGGGAAAAAGCTCAAGGTTCAAGGTTCAAGGTTTCTTAATTAGTACCAAACAGTAAATTTGTTTTACAGATTGGGGAACTCAGCAATCCCAATATAAAAAACAACCACTCAACAGACATATCATGACGAACAAATAACACAATAAGAAAACAGTTAAATCATCTATAAATACAGTAAAATCATCTAAATAAAATAAATTAAAATCATAGAAAAGTGCTTAAACATCTCCCTGGGTATTACTAAAAAGCAATGTGAACAAGATCACCTTGTGGCCTTGAGATTCAGGGAACCAATTGCAGTGGGTACAAAACTGCTTCTGTACCTTTTTGTCAGACCCTTAGGGACCACAAAACAACCACAAAAAAACTGGAACTCACCAGGCAAAGGATGTGGGCAGTCTTTAAGCTGCTAAGTCCCTTTATTGGCACTAATATTTTTTAGTGCCATAGGTCTCTAGCAACCCCACCTCATAAAAATACTAACCCTATGAGAATTGAGAATACTTCCTACATGGACAAAAGAATGATGCATGTAGTAATATAAAAAAAACTTTACAGAGTTATATTTTTCTCGGGGATAGAATTTAAAATTCCATCAAAACTGAGTATTACTAAAATGTCAGATTTAACATACCATTCTTTACAGTGATTTGAAGTCTGGTTACCTTTATCTTTAAAAACTGATAATTTATTTGTATGGATGGTAATCGAAACCAATTCCAGTTGAGAATCGATAACAACTCCCTTAAGGCTTCAATATCATTTTTCTTTTGGGTAAACATTTCTCTTGTCAATTCCTTCAACCTCTGCAAATCAAGGACATCATCTCTCATCAGAGGCAGTCAGCAGAAATGACAACGATCAAGTCTAAGATGTGATCGTCGTTGATATGAGACAGAAGTGGTCAAAGCTGTGGCTTAATTTTATACAAAAAGACACCTTCTGAATGCCCCGTAGAAACCTGCAGATGCATTCATCTATGCACCCCAGCATCTGGAGTGATGTGTGTTTAAACTGTTGCCGCTGAAAACCCATGAAGGCCAACTCTGCCGACACAGAAAATCCACAGAAATCAAGAAAGGAATCTAAAGAATCGTCTCTATAAGCAGACACCATGAAGGAATTGGTATCACTAAAACTTCAGTTCAGTTGAAACCTTTTTGATTCAGCGTTGGCAGATTTGTTTGTAAAACCTGACCTGTGCGGTTTGTGCAGAACAGTTCAAGCTTTGAATCTAAATGCTTCCTGTGAGCATCAGAACATTCGTTTCCTCAGATAAACAGAATTTTGTTGAAGGTAAAACGAGGGTCAATATCAGAGCGGTCAGCCTGCAGTGTGAGCTGCCTCTATTTCATTGCATGTTTTATGTTCTGGCATGTGACGGCAGATGTTCTGGTAGAAATAACAAAAACATCATAACTATATTCAACATAACATTGGCAGAAACAGGAGCTACCAGCGTTTAGCCATCAGGAGATTTCCTCCAACATTTTCCTGTAAACTGAAACAAAAACAGATGTTTTCAGCAGCTTTATTGAAAATCTATTTCTGGACAATTTCCTGTTGGAAAAAATTGATTATTTAGCAGAGATGAACAGAAAGACGGACAGATAGACAGACAGAGGATATAAAACGTGCCGTGCTGCTTTAACCTTTTCATCGGGCTCATTTTACAGACCTTTACTGACCTTTCTGTGGAGGGTTAGGCCGGGCCACAAGGGGCGCAGGAGGGCATTTCCTCATCCTTCTGCCCCATCAAACACAGACAGTCTGATAATGCTGACATCTACCCTAATTACTTTGAGGGCATAGCTCTTATTTGTCAGGGGGAGCAGCAAATATTTCTGAATGTTTTGCCAGTATATCCCACTAACTTCGTGGTGTGTTTGCTTCTGTTTTTGAGCTTCAGCAGTCGTTTGTTTGCTCTGTCCTCTCACTGTTTCTTCCCACTTTACCTTTTCATTCAGTCGAGCGGCCCTGCTCCTTGTTAGCATGCGTCTCACACTCAATCAGACAAACCACACAACCCCTGACGTTTGTGTAGAAAGAAAGGCAGCGCTGTGAAATCTGAAAAGTATGTCAACATCTTGAGCAGAGTGTCTTACATCAAAATGTGATGTGCTGAAGTTATTAATAAATAAACCTCTGAGCTCTGACATAATCAAATGTCAAAGAGTGAGTTTTGAAGAATCTACTGACATTAACTTGATACTGCTGGGCTGTCATGGTGGTCTTAAGTGGTGATTAACAACCTTAATGCGCAGGAGGTGTTTAGATTTTTACTTTGACACTCAGTCACACTATTCAGTGTTTCCCCTTGCTTTTCTGCTTGGGGACATTTTGACATTTTACTTATTTGCCTTTTAAGTTACTTCTTCAACATCCATTTGTTTGGGGGTGGAACATCCTTTTCACAGAAGTGAAGGGAGGGGCTACTGTTATTTATAACTCTGTTATTGCTGTCTAACCTTGATTTCTGTAACCAAACAGGCATAGTCAGGCTTTTATCTGAGTTTTATGTTGACCCTCTACAGCTTTATTATGGTGAAAACAGTAACAGCTACATTAGAAATAAACTTAATTCTGGCTTTAAGGATTTCTTTTTAGGGGAAACATCACGTCTACCTAACAACTATGTGGCACAGTTGTGCATGCGCCATGTGCCTGAGTGTGTTTGAGGGCGTGGAAAGGACAAACTACCGACTGCACTCGTGTTTCTTTAATAAGGGGAGCACATCAGTGGACTGATCTACTGAGATAAAGAAATTACTGATATAAAGGACACTTTTAATTCACCAAACTTTGTGTTGATCGGATCCAGATGAAATTTACCTTGAGGATAGAGGTATATTATAAATATTATCCTGAATATTTTAAGTAAATCCATGAAGTGATGTCAGAGAAATGATTTTTTTTAAAATATGGCCCAATGTTAAGTTACTGGATTTTTAGAAAATTTTAGGAATGTGGTTGCATCCAGACAAACATGCAGATCAGCATGGAGGAACATTATTCATAGTAAACGTGACCCAGGAAAACTCCTGAATTGGAGCTTTATGCATGAACAAGGGGCATTTCTCCACAAGGAAGAAGACTCATTGAAAAAGCACAACCAGGGAGCAGATCTGAGCTTCGTCGCCTCCGTCTTTAACGCATTTCATTGACGTGGACATCGACTTTTCCTGGAACAAGGTTGATATTGCTCTCAATTGTTCATTGTCCTGCATACTTTGACCTGTGCCTCTTGTGGATGACAAAAGAAAGCCTGCTATGCTATGAGAATTAAGTGAACCACGTCTTATGCCGGCAGTGCGAAAGCTCTGACTTGATGACAGGCAGAATGCTAATGCTGCTGAGTCGGTGGTGTATTCACAAATGGAAATGTGCATGGATGGGATTTGTTTGAAATTTGATGTCACTGATTCAGGCTTAATGAAGCGATACTAGATATTTCTCCTGTTACTGGAAACATTGGAGTAAATGTCTCTTTGTATTTTAATTTATTTCATTTTATTATCAATATTTATTCTTTTATATTTTGATGATTTGGCTCTTTGAGTCTGGGATAAAGCGTCTATCTATCGATCAAATACTGGTGAATATTTTAAAAGCATTAGTTTTCGAGCTTAAATGGGTACGACCAGCAGTGACCAGTCCCTCCTTCAGCCTGACATCCTTGTCTTTTGTTGAGAGGATGTGCGGCACAAACACATTAACACAGCTGAAGTCTGTGAAAGCAGCTACAGGGGTACACTATGCAGATGTGGTGCAACACGAGTGACATTCATCACTTCACGCACTCCCATCTAACCTAAAACTTGTCCAGCAGATCACTAAGTATGGAGATCAGAGAGTTACGCAATGGATTAGACGATGTATGGAAGAAACATCAGCAACATGCTGTCATACCTCAGTTAAACACGACCCCTGTCAGGCTTGCAGGAGACAAGCAAGGACGTTTTTGCCATAACTTTCTTTTTCTGTAGGCCACAATAACAGCTAGAAAGCACTTGGAGAACGAAAACCTCCACTGAGTAGCTCACGTATTGCTGTTACATCTGTAAGCAATAGTTCTATGATAAAGTTACCATCATAATATGATTCATGACCCTGAAAACACACAACTAGCACTCAAAATCATGTTGATATCATTACTAATTAGACAGTTATTGAGCAAAAACGATCGTTCACTGATGGCGGTTACCACCAAAATCTAATCATTTTTAAGTTGGGCCATTACCAAAATCTCCTGAAAATTTCAGCAAAATCTGTCCAGTAGTTTTTGCGTAATCTTGCTAACAAGCCAACAAACCAACAACCATACGCCGGTGAAAACATAACCTCAGTGGTGGAGTAAAAATCTGCCACAAAATCCTGGAGGGACTCATTAATGCTGGAGAGAGACTTGCTGTTTGTCCTTGGGTTTGTGTTTCTTCTCCACTGGCATCATGAGCACCTTCGTTAAAATACCTGCCTGTGTGACGCATGTTACTAGAAGATACCACCAGAGGGCACACAAAGACCTCAGGCTGTATGTAACTACCTGCTGTGTGAGAAGTTAACTGTAAACATGGCAACGACAACGCTGATTCTGAGACTAAAACTAAATGAAATAAAAAGTAATAATTTATGGTGATGAATAGGGATGGTCAGGCCTCATGACTGACACTGTCTGCACTGTTTTACAACAGTTTTCTCCGTGCACTATTATGTTGACAAACATGATGAAAATAATAGAATTATGACTAAAAATTAAAGATATTTCAGGCAAAAGACTAAAACTAAATCAAAAAGTGACTAAAACTAAAAGATATTTTAGGCAAAAGACTAAAACTAATTAAAAAGGGCTGTCAAAATTAACACTGCTGCAGGAGGACATGCAAAAAAAAAGAGCTGAAGAAACTTCTTTAAAACTATCAGGACCAAAAGCAAGACGCATTGCCAGGGTCTGCTCTTGACTCTGTCCATGCAGTGACCTGGTTTCATTTGCTCTGACCTCTGCCCTGACAGACAAACTCATGTAAACACGGCACTCATACAAACAGAAGTGAATGAACTCTGGAGGGAGAGTCTGTGGACTGCTGATCCTCCGACTTTCGCTGTTCATGTCTCTGGAATATGGGATCTATTTACAAATGGATCAATAACTATATGTATATTACGTAATGTGCTATAAGTGCGCCTCAGCTGTTGTTACACAAGCATACTGACTGTAGAGACGTGCTTCATGTGTGGGTGAACTCACCGGTGTGATTGTACACCACGTCTGTGATGCACAGCATGTTCCACTCCTTCCTGAGCTTATCCACCAGAGCTCCAACGTCCGCCCAACCATAGTTCTGACCCGGCGAGCTGAAGTCAGGGTTAAAGGCCAGCTGGTCTGCCAGAGAGTAGCAGGACCTGGACTCTCCCAGAGTCTGAAGGGGTGTGAAGTGGATCATGTTGTAGCCTGTGACAGGTGCAGACACAAAAATGCAGAACACACTCTCAGTGAGCCATGCTTTACTCCTCAACATGTTTCATTGATGATAACATGCACAGTGTGTGATCTATGCAGGCTGCACACCAGACTCTTTGGCGACCCTCAGCCTGTCCGGCCAGTCGTCCAGGTGTCCAAGACATTTGGACAGGTAGGTCTGGATGGAGATGCAGTCTAAGGGGAGCACGTGTTGGTCCGCTCCAACTCTAAGGACCGGGTCGACCACGATGTATCCACTTCCTGAGCGCTCCGCATCCCTGTGGAGATTGAAACCAACAGACATGATTATTACTAGAGTTTCAATAAGTAAAAAAGAAAGACTCTTGTGCAACAAAACCTACATATAAAAACCACATCAGCAGTGAAAATAACAAGCAAACAGAAGAGTACAAACTCCGCCAAGACATTTCCAACACATCAATGCAAGTTATTGTCAAAAATGAAGAAACCTGCTCTGTCTCACGCAGTTAAGACAAAAGCCTTGATCTGTATCCAGGCTCAGATCAACTTTTCAGGGACCATTACTAACATTCCCTGAAAGTGTCATGAAAATCTGTCCATAACTTTTTGAGTTACCCGGTTCACCAATTAACAAACAAACAAATAAACCAGGAGCAAACATAACCTCCTTAAAAGGGTAATTAGTTATTTAAAAATAAGTAACTCTGATAATCAATTTAATACCTAACATCAAGTGTATTTGAGTGTTAATTCTGTTGACTAATTACAGTATGTAATTGACATTTAAACCAAATAAAAACTAGACTAAAATGTTTGACATTTTAGTCTCTACTTTCTACATGACCTAATTTGGTCATGTAGAAAGTAGAGACAAGTTAGGAATATATCCAATCACAGCTACTTTGGTTGTGTGGAAAGGTTGGATGAGTTAAGAGGGATATCCAATCACAGCTGCCTTAGCTTGGTAGTGGTGGGATAAGTTGTGGAGCGATCCAATCAGAGCTCCTCTCTTTATGAATTGATATATTCATGTAGAGCAGGTTCACTGTTTGTTGTCAGTTCTGGTATTGTAACTGAGATGCTCTGCCAGGTAGCCTAAATAAAGGTGACTGCATTTCACACAAAAGTTCAATTTGTTTCTGTTCATTTATACATTCAGACTTTACTAGCATTCAGAAGAGGGTTATTAGATGTTTCATTTTATCCAAGTGTAAAACATGACTTCAGAAATTCAAGGAAACATAAAAAATGCCTTACACTTTACACTTCATATTTTAGTCGACTAAATTTACAGTAGATTTCATCAACTAAAATGCTGTGAAATTTCATCAACCAAAACTAGACCAAAAATAAAACAATTTAGATGACTACATTATGACTAAAACTAACAGATATTTTAGGCAAAAGACTATAACTAAAACTGAATTAAAAGTGTTGTCAAAATTAACACTGATACACTTGAAAATTTAAGCTCATTGGAGACTTCAGTTTGCATTGACATCATACATCTAATGAGGATGACGGTGATAATATTTTGACATGGATATGAGCCCCACAAAAATCAGCTAGCTAGCTGTAACACAATAATGACATATTTCATATTTTAAAGGAAAAGTACTGACATGTCTGCTCTCAGGTGGGCCTTAAAGGGATCATTTGGGATTGCGATAGTGGGGTTGAGGGAGATACTTGGCATTAGCCTGAACATTAGCCACAGTGACAGAGGTCAGCTGGAGCTGAAACTGGAGGACTGGAGGAACCCTCATTACCTGGTGATACAGGTAGTTGTGAGCTCATGTTGTCAAACTGGATGGAATAAGAGCATGAATCTAAAAAAAATCCTTTAAGGATGTTTGAGGATCAGAGGATCTTTTCTATGTGCATCTGCAGTCTGCAGCTCTCTTCCCACAGAGCCTCCCACCTGTGACCAACATTTAAACTCACACAGACCAGATTCAGAGTTTTACAAACTATCAGAGAAAATAGAGGAGCAGAATGAAAGCTTATCTTCAATGTAAGAATTTGTCCTATAATGGTTGCTTCTTTTGTAAAGACAGAAGTCATGATGGATAAAAACACTGTATGTTCATTACTGAGGAGCTAGAATAATGATCTATCAGCGTCATTGTTCTTTAAATTGGGATGTAAAGTCTTGAACTCTCAGCAGAAAGAAAGCTAAACCGCAATTTATACTCTACAAAGTAGTGTCAAAACAAAGCAGCTTGCAAGTGAAAAACTTTAGTGTTTAACTACCCTGTTATGCTGTTATTGTAGCTTGTCACCTAAATTTCTTTAAGTATGCCGAGTTGGTGACACCATCTGCAGCAACGTATAGCTCTGTCTTCTGTGCCAACTATTTCTGTACAGACAGAGTACTGATCCCCCTCACTGTGGCTTATCTTCAGGCTAATGTCACGTATCTCATACAACCCCACTTCATAAGAGGCCAACTATCCCTTTAAGCCTCCTGACAAACAGCTGCATCATGCTGGTTGATAGTCACTTAAGCCACACCTCCAGTAAAACATAACATGTATGATTTCAAAAATAAAAAAAAGACAAAAAACACAAGCCCCTGACCCTGACTCCTGTAAAAAAAACAACAAAACAAAACAGACAGGTCAAGACAAAATCATTCCCTTCAGTGTGCTCATGTAGACAAGATCTAGCCTGACTGGATTCATTTTGAAACAGGCTTTTAACATGTTCATCTCTGCTGGTAAAAACAGGGCGTGTATGTGCCTGTGCTTCTGCAGGCAGCCTGACGTGAGCTCTCAAAGACCTGCAGGTTTTGTTTTTTATGTTTTTGGTCTTTCACATTAGCTTCTTTCTTTAACACCTGGGGTTTCAGCTTGTAAAATACAGGCAAATGTTGGGTAATACTAATACACCTACCTTAAGCTGTTGACTGAAGTAAAATGTGTTAAAATCAGGTCTTTCCAGTCAATGCTTTCATTATGTTTCAGATCAGTAGGGGCGTAAATCACCTGTTTCATGACGATATAATATAGACTTTATGGACAATGATACCATCAAATTTTACTGTTCAAGTTAAATATATTTTTTTAAATACATTTAGGAATCAATGACCCTGCTGTGGCACTTGCATTGAATAAATATTTGTGTTTAAAAATGATACGCTCTAATCTAGACGCCATATTCTGCGCATCAAACATTTATGTTTTAAGAACCTTCAGCTTTGTATTCTTATTTGTACTTTTTATGCAGCCATTAAAATCACGATCTTTTTGATATATTTACACATATGTGGACTAAAGTGGTTCTTTTTGAATTACACAGTCATTTGTTCTTAGTGATAAACGGCGTGTGTTTGTTGTGACATTGTGAAATCATGGCACATTTGATGAAGTTAAAGTATTGTTTTATTTTCTGTTTCTTGCTTTTATTAAATGGAGGTTTTTGGAATGGTTTCATTAGTGGAGGGGGATGTACAGAGAGCTTCTGTCCTCCTTGGAGCTCATGTTTTATATTTATTAATGTGACACAGAAATGCACTCAGATCATCCAGACTGGCAGCAGTCTTTCCTCTTTCTGTTCACCTGCATTCAGACGCCACAACAGCGCTAAATAGTTAGTTTTTTTTAATGAGTGGAGATTGTTTTTTTGCATGTGGGTTGAACTTAAATAAACGGTTAAAAATGAAAATGTGGTTGGCAATTAGAGTTGAGCCATCCTCCCTGATGTTTTTTTGAGGTCCAAACTGTTGTCACACAGCCGAGAGACGAGTAAATATCCTCCTCATCCTTCCTAAATCTAAGTCGCTAGCTGCTAGCTTCAGGCTTCAGCTTGTAGAACTCAACAGAGACACAGTGCTGTTTTGCAGAAACCATCACTTGGGCGGTCAGTGGGAAGTTAAAAATAAAGTTGCATCATACAGACAATGATTTACATCGATATATTCACTCTATCTGATTGGATGACTGATTAGCCTGTTGATTGTTGCCGTGTTGCAAATTTCCCCGTATGGGACGAATAAAGGTTTATTCTATTCTATTCTATTCTATTCTATTCGATTCTATTCGATATATAGATGTGCATCGATGTGCTTTTGCACCCTTAAAAAGTAAGTGATGGAAAAATTATGAACCTGCTCACTGAGAGCTTACGGATAAAGACAGCCAATCATCACCTTCATTTATCTTACAGTAGTTTCTATCCGCAGGTCCCTGCAGTCAGACCGACAGCGTTTTACACTGAACACGCACAAACATGTTTGAAGCTTTTCCTAAGTGAGAAATAACAGGAGGTTAGAATTGAAAAGTGTGACCTAGTCTACGTTACTGCACATGAGGTGTCACAGTCCTCTTTTTATTTATTGTCCCTCTTCCTTAGAATTTTACATTAAAGTTAATCAAATGTTTAACAGCAGCACAGCTCACCTCTGAGTGATGTTTATCAGTATTATACATCACTATCAGCAGATATTGGCCTAAAAGGTTAAATATTGGTATCGGTCGATATTGAAGTTTTTGCAGATATTAGTAGGCAATACATCAGCAATATATATCAGTAAAATACACAAATGTACCATGGTTCTTCTCCTTATTACTATTGTATGGGTACATTTGAAAATCAAGGGTTTCTATTCTTTTAAGAGTTAAATGTTGTTTTTCTTGTTTTGCATCTGTTCCTCATGCAAATAGTCTCTCACACTGAAGGCAACAAGTCAGTTTTCATTGTGCTCTTGACAAAAAATATTAGTTTTGACAATAATGAGTTCAGAAATACCTAATTTATTATTGTGTCTGGTTTAGCTTCGTAGCATTAAATCCCTCCACATAGACTGTTCACCAACATATTTATTAGTCTGTGTAATTCATTATACTCCAGGTTAATACCATGAGCAGCGTCTCTTGGTCATCGTTTGGACTCCTTAAGGTGCGTACACACTGAACGCGACTTGAGCGTCCTCGGCGACCACTCTCCATGTAAAGTCAATGCAAAGCCGCGATGGGGCGGGGCTAACCCTCCGGCGTGGCTGATCGTGGCTGTACATTGACTCTGCATGGAGAGTGGTCTCCGAGGCCATCAAGGTCGCATTCGGTGTGAACGCACCTTTAAAGGGCCTTGTTTGAGGATTCAACTGCCTGAACACATCAGGGATACATATTTAACAATATTCAGTCAGTCATAGTCAATCACAGCTAAAAGCAAGCTTTTATTCTCACCTTTGAGAAAAAAGCATTTTTAATGTTTTCAATGGCATGCTTAACATTATTTAACGTTAAATGTTTCATCTGTTTGCAGTATTATCCACTGACTTTGTGCAAAACAGTAAAATATTTGACAGTTTGTTTGATACTCACTCAGCTGCCAGTATCAAGAGTTCACACTAGGCACAGAATCTACCAAAATATGCTTTTTCTGTGACCTATAACACCGTTTTTATGTGGACAGAAGGTTGAAACTCACATAAAAATCTGTGTTGTTAAATAAACCAACCCAAGTGAGGACATAGTCTTAAAGAGGTGGAAGGAAGATGGATGAAATCCTGTCACAGAATGAATTTTATTCCAAGCCCAAAGGACAAATAGCTAAATTATGTGGGTTTTCTTGCATGCAGCAAATGACAATATTGATCAATGTGTGGAAAAACACTTACTGATCACACAACTGCAGGCAAAATCAGAGCAAAGTAACGCAACACCTCAGTCAGACACACCCCCTCTTTGTATATTTAGCTCTGTGTGTGAGGAACTCTGGTTGCTGTTTAAAAAGTGCAAACTTCTAGTTTAAAGGTCAAGAATGAGTCTGTTTAGTAAGACTGAATGTCACTAATGATGAAATCAGGGTTAGATTGTGATGAAGTCTGAAGGGTGCACTGTCAACAGTCACCCTGTCAGTACAGTCTGTCCATGAATGTCCAAGATAAAGCAGGATAAGGTTCTGGCTGGAGTTCAGCTTGATTACACTGTGCATTAGTGCTGTACTGATTATGAGGACTTCTCTTACCCATATCCAAAGTAGTACTCGTAGGAGCCGGCAATCTGCAGGTCCAGAGAGCAGTACTTGTCCGAATCATCCTCCCTTCCTGTTGGGTAGTTCCACGCTAACACTCGGAAGTTGTGACGTTCAAAGCGCTGTCCTTCCAGAGGATAGTTGGTGTGCAGCGTCACCCTCCTGCCCTGGAGGCTCGGACCCAGGCGGAACTGGAGCTCGAAACCTGCCGAGACGCAAAAACGTTTGCCTTGGTTCGACATGTGTCTGTCATGTCAAAACAGCTCTGCAGGCAGAATGATCTGTAGCATGGCCAGAGAAAGTGCTGGCTCAACCTCCAACCATACAGACCTTTTATAGTCTTAACATAGGTACAGTTACACGAACACACAAACACAATCACTCAAAGGGGGATTAGCTAAAAAAATGTCACTCTTTCAGATCCTCCAGCGTCATGAGCAGCAGCACAGGCTCATCTATATTTAGTCCAGTTTAACAGCCGGCCCACAAAGTCCCTATCAGGTTCACTGTGCTCTAAATGTCAAACAGCACACTTCTGCACAAGACAACGAGCTGCTTCACCTTCAGCCAACACACACACAGACGAAGACGCAGATTTATGCAATCACAAGACACACCCAGTGATCCACTCTCAGTGTTCTGTGGGCGGGTTTGCAAAGACATGACTTCAGGTTGGTTTATGGCATTTATAGACATCAGTGTCCTGCTGACTTATCAAACTCAAACCAGAACTTCTGGACCACTGCAATCAGCAATTAACAGTGTGGGTTAGATTATGGAGCCACTAAACAGCAGGGCTTTGGTGAGGTGAATCTGCCATGAAATAATTCTGAAAAACGTCAGAAGTGCTGGGAGGGGTGTTTTGTGTATTTGATTATTACTCAAAATGATCCAGTGCTGATTACAAAGCACTACCTTGGTGTGAAATGGTTGTAAATACTCCTGAAAGACACACAAGCTAATATTTTGTCTGCCTCATAGTAAGAAATATGTGTTGTTGTGATCTCTACAACACTACCAACAATCCTGGAGCAACAGCAAATGCTGGAGCTTGGTTTATCTGCATGCTTCTGCACTATTACATTTATAAGTCTTCTAAGAAGAGGATTTAAGTAGTCAATAAAGATGCTGTATAATGTATGTAGATTTAGCAACGCTTGTTTGGAGGATAATATAGTTTATTTTCAATTTCAGGCTAATGAACTGCACGACCCACAGTCCTGGAGTGTCATAACCTTGCGCAGCAGCTGATCTACCTGATTCAATGTCTGTAATCAAGCAGATCCATCTTGCCAAGCTCTTGCGAGCAGCCCAAAGCGGGACAGCCCAATCAGAGTCCTTTGGAGCAGGAAGAGGAACAAGCTATGAGCGAGATGACATCAGGAAGTAACTGCTTGTACAGAGATTAGCATAGATGCTAACAGCTTCAGTAACAGTTTTATCAGATCGTGATCGCATTTCTTTAATTAATGAAAAACAAATACCAACACTAAAAAGTTGTCCATGGTAAGGATGTTCTTGCTTCACTTCTGACCTGTTTGATGAGAGTTTGTTCAACCAAGTGGTTCACATTCTGTAGTGCAGTAGCACCCGCCTACTACATAATCTGATTGGCCGGTAATGAATGTGATTGACGAAATGATCTGGCAGGTGATTGGGTGCTTCTGAAAGTTTCTGCTTTTGAAAGTGTCTGTCCTACCCAAACACTTTCTATGCCAGTGGAGGTAGTTGGAAGGTTGCAAGTTCGAGCCCAGCTCTGAAGGCTACATGGTGATGTTACCTTGGGCGGGACAGTAAATCCCAAGTAGCTCCCGCTGCTGCGTCAGTGGTGAGAAAATGAGCATGAAAGGGCGTGAGTGTGTTATACTGATACTGATGGACAACTGACATTGAAACTCCAACCATCAGTGAGTGAATGGGTGTGAATGTGTAGAAGTGACCTGCCGTGTGAAGCTGCTTTGAGTCAAAGAGACTAGAAAAGTGCTTCAAAGGCTCAAGTCCGTTTACCACGTCAAGTTGTCTTATGTGACCTGTTTGATGGAAACTAAAACCACCAATTTTCTCAATTCTTGGACCACCTACATCAAAAGTCTGACCAAATTACTTGTAGAGTTCCCACCACATTAGAGGGGCAAGATAGCCGACGCTTGACACAGATACAGCGATGTTACGGTATCAGCTAACATCGCCATGTGGTAGCCAGAGCTAGGTTCGAACTTGCAACCTTCTGATTACCGCCACCAACATACTTTGAGTCATGTGACTGATACTGCACATCCTGGGATGTGACTACTGCACATGTGCACTTTGCAACTGCCATGTTACTTCAGATTTATTGTTCCGCCATTGTACCAACCACCAGCTCAAGTGGGACGTCCACCTGAGCTGGTGGTTAACCTGACTGTTATCTTCAAAAACAGCAGCTGATCATCAAAACTTGGGGGTAACTGTGATAAATGCAGACTTTTGGTTGTTTCTTTTTCTTTCTAAAGCCTTATTCTAATCATAATAACATAAAAATACAAATCATACGTTTCTTAAATGGTTCACTAAACAAAGAGACAATCATTGAGAACCTGTTGCTCAACTGGTGTAACGAGACACTTTTTATGAGCAGCATCAGGCCATCTCAAATATTTTTGTGACTTCAAAATGGATGTCAAGCTCGAACCTGAAGAATAATCATGAGCCGATTCACAATGAAAATCGACAACTAATTTTTAGTTACATTGTTAACAAGCTTCACGCGTGTTGTGGGCTTTCTGCCCCCTAAAAATGAAAAAGAAAACACATCTTTTATTCTTCCTTATACTGTGGTTTATTTCTATGCAGGGTTTTGACATGAACCCACTTGCTTGTTTGTATTAGGAAATCTTTTAATGTTTTTGGAAAACAAACGCCTGGTACTTCCTCAAAAAATATCAAATTTCTTCACTGACAGCAGTCTAGTGATAAACACCTGCGATAAGGTCTATGTTTCTGAAAGTCTGTCATGGTGAAGTTACTCGTACTTCTCATATACATAAATAAAATTAATTTTAACATAAAAAGGGGGTTCACTTTCTATATTAGATGCCCTTTGAAACATTTAAGAGTTAGTCTGCAGAAGATTTAGCTTCAACCATCAATCATCATCCTGATTTAACGTTTTTAAGGTGGTCATATTTTGCCTCATCACTCCAATGACTGATGGGGTGTGTTCACAATCACTTACGTAACAAAACTGTTAGTTTTCACACACTGAGTATTCTTGATCCACCTCTATTCTCTCTCTGTCCGGGATGCTCAGTTGGAGCTCCTGTCACTTTCAGGCCCCCTCCCCACATGGGCCCAGCGTGTGCTGACTGGTAAACTCTGTAGTACGAGGTCAGTTCATCTTCAACAGCGCTGCAGTCTCTGCTCTGCACCAGGATTGGTGCTATAAGCCAATGAGCTTTAACGACCAAGGTAATCATGGTGTGACACCACAGTGGTAGACACCTTTTCTCATTATTCTCATTGTGTATCATTCTGGGCAGATTTTGAACTTAAAGGCTAATAAATGTTCACCTGTAAATATACTTTTGACTGAACTGAAATATATTCAAAGTTATGGTCACACTTGAATGGTTGTCCAGCTCTGAGCAGAAGCCTAAAATGCTTTAAATGAATAAAATACCTGTAATTTAAAAGAACTTAAAACAAAAATGAATCTTAGGAAAAATGAGAGTAATGGAGGGTGTGTTTTTAATGAAGATAAATAGGGATTTATGACCATTTATGATCACCAATAAGTGCTCGTACAATGTCGATCTTTAATTCATTTACTAAAATGATTAAAAATTGTTGAGGCAGCTTCAGAGGGCAACATGTATGTTTGTTTTTGAATGTTGAGTTAATATGATGAAAATGTCAACAACATATAAAGAATCTGAACATACTGTTTGTGTGCTTTTATCATTGTTCTGTGATTGTCTCTCACGCTTTTCTCACATCGTTCACAGCGTCAGTTTTTATTGACATGCTTTGACATGCACTTTATGGTTCTTGGTAACTTTGTTCTGTAATCGATAAGCATCTCTGGTTTGATCTTGAAAAATGAAAATTGCTTTGGCAGTTTCAGACTTGTTTCTTTTCCTTGCAGGCAATCTAACTTACACAAACACTTTGTCATGACAGGAAAGCGTTGGCGCCGTTGCGCTGAAGACTTTGCTAAATAAGCAGTAAATCTACCAAACAGAGTAATGACTTCAGAATCTGACCATAAAGATGTTTATATTACACTCTTGCTGTTCTAGGACTACATCCTAGACCAATGAAGTCGCATCTTTAAGATCAAGAATCAGTGCAGGTTCCAGAACAGCAGACCCTAAATGGTTTGGCAAGGCCCACTTGTGTGCCCTGAGGCAGGTCTAGGTGTGCCTTATCAGGAATTTTTACAAACATAACTTACAACTATATTCAACAACCAATGATGGAGCTTTGAATGTAAGAGTTCCTTTATATGATTGATTGATTTTTTGTGATTTTATAACCAGTCTGTTGTGCTGAAATGCTTGGTTGTGCTCTTTTTATCATTACTGGCCTTGTGAAGCATGTTGTAACTTTGTTGTTTGAAAAATTATTATCATTACTATCATTAATTTACTCTATCACTTTGAGTGTAAATTCATTTGCTTGTGAGCTTCAAAATCTGCATGTTTCACGTTCTCCCGTGCATGCATAGGTTCTCTCCAGGTACTCCGGGTTCCTCCTACAGACCAAAAACATGATCATTAGGTTGGTTAGTGACTCCAAATTGCCCTTTGGTATGAGTGCGAGCATAAACAGTTGTCCTTCTCTCAATGTGGCCCTGTGATTGGCTGTGGCTGTCAACCAGTTCAGGGTGTACCCCGCCTCTTGCCCAATGTCAGCTGGGATAGGCTCCAGCCCACTGCAACCCCAAAAAGGATAAGCAGTTTAGTAATGGATGGATGGATGGATAATCAGATAGAAGTAATCTTATTTAAGGAGTCTATGGTGCAGTCTGATAATGAGCTGTACAGGTAATCGGAAGGTTACAGGTTCGAGCTCAGCTCCGGCTGTCCTTGGGCAAGACACTTAACCCTAAGTTGCTCCCACTGCTGCGTCAGTGGTGTGTAAATGGGAATGAAAGGGCGTGAATGTGTTAGTTGATAGTGAAGCTGCCTCGAGTCGTCAAGGAGACTAGAAAAACAAGAAGCTCAGGTCTATTTACCATGTTTCTGCACAGACTGAAACGGTTCTATAACACTTGGTCAGAGGTTTTCTGTAGGTATAAATATGGAGTGTCTTTAGATTTTATTGAGATCTTGAACAGAACAATGTGAAAACAATTGGTTTGGGATAAGTAAAACTTTACAATAAAAAAACATCAAAAACAAACATTCATAAAGTCTAACAAGATCCATCCCTTCTTGTTAATCGTAACCTACTTATTTGATTCAGGCTCTGGTTTGTTGAAAATCATTTAAAACCTTTTAAGTGTCAAACTTCTTGTCTAATCCCGCGGTTCCCACACATGGTGCCAGGGCTCACTGATGTGGCTCAAAGCTGATCTAGGTGTGCCTTGGGACTCAAAACCTCATAAATTCTTTCAAGCAATGACTGTGGTTTTTTATAACTTATGGAATAAATGGATGGAGGGAATCCTTACTTTTACGATCTCCCTCATGTATTAGTTTACATATTTCATTTTTAATCTGTTACCAGTCAAGTTTAAAAATGAAATTTAACAGACTTTTAAGTGAACTCGTGAATAATTTTTAAAATATTTTATCTGTAATGTGACTATCAGATGTCATCAGACAGCAGCAGGCACTCTGTGAGAGTTTAAGAAGATATTTAACAGGGATGTGAAAATGTGTCTTGAGATTTTGGCTGGATTTTAGATGTAATTTAAGCAACATCAGTTCAAAACTCTCTGGTTTAAGTCACTATTAAGTCCTTTGACAGCCTTGTGGTTGACAAAAAACCCAAAGTAATGCAATAACCTTTATTTTAGCAGCAACTGTTGTGGAAAAAAAGACCTGATTTGATCATTTTGTGTAAGAAATAGCAACAAAAGTTTGCAGCGGGTAAAGTCAGACTGAACTGAACAAAATGAAGCTGTTCTTGTTTTTCCTTTACATAAGACTGAGGCTTATTTAAAAACAACAGAAACATGTCTTGACCCGTGTTGTTTTAAACATGTTACTGCTGATAACAGGCTCGCTGCAGTAGCTGAGCACGCAGGTCCATTTGCTCCTTTTGACCTTTTGACCGGCTTGAATTTCTGCCAGTTGCTTCATCCGTCTGTCATTTCCTCAGGATTTATCGTGCTATAGTTTCTAACTGACTTCCTTCTGGGAACTGATGAGCAGATGTAGAGGTGGGTATATTTTTATACATGTATGTAGATATTAACATATATGTACTTGAATGTATATAATGAGTGTTACATGTATTATTATTTTATCTTATTATTTTTGTTAATTGATTTGATTCACTTGTATTTCTGTTTTCATTCATGTTTGAAATAAACTTGTACTTCTACATATTTGATAACAACAAGAGGAAAATGTCTGAGAATATAAACCAAGTGTCTGGAGCTCCATTTCACTGCTGTTGGGCACAAACCTCCTATCTCCAAAATTGTTACTTTACAGGAGATAAAAAAAACACATTAATAAATATCGTGTTGTCCTGATTACAAATGTTTTTTGGTTCTTTCATTTGGTTAAAATTTTATAAAACCCACTCACCGACATGGAAGATGATCAACAGCACTGTTTCACTGAACAAAAAAGGAAAATCATAGAAGATGGAAACTTAAGATTTGTGACTGACATCTACAATCTGTTTCTTACTCGACTGTTAAAGGCGCGGACCACTGTAGCTAATCGTTATGAGAAAAATGGGCAAGACAGGGATTTCAATTTTGAGGCATCAGTGCTTCAGTCTGCTCGTCGCATTAATTGGTCATGGATTTCAGCTTAGATAGTTCATTCTGACGACGGCAGAGTAGGTCAGTCCGTAAGGGCTGGGGACCGGACGGTGGTCGGTTCAAGTCCCGATTGAAATATACTTGGTTTGGTAGCACTGCTGGTTACGGCAAAGGGCAAACGGGTTGGCGTCCCTAGTCTCTTGTACCTAGGGGCGAGGGGTTTGCACCCTTGTGCCCTTAAACTTCATCACACATAAACACCTACAAATGAAGTAGGTTTAACGTTGCTGGTGTGCAGATGAGTAATCAGGAATGATGAATGGTGAAGTGCTGACCCAACATGTGCTCCCAAACCTGACCTGCAGACTCAATGCACTTTTACACTGCAGGTCACACCTACCTATTCACTCTCACCTTCACTCACTGATGAGCTTCCATGAAGGTTGTCCATGAGCATTAGCCATTCTAATTTATTAGTTATTTGCCAAATGAATATAAAAAAATTGTATTTTTTTTTAACCTAAATCAAGAATATATAGTCCTAAACCCATCACTGGTTCCTGACATCTTTACTGTACATCCAGAATTAGACTTGTTTTTTAAATAGTTTGTTTACATGTAAACTTAAATTAATGGCACAACATTTAAAGCCACAATATTAACTTTGTGTTTTAGCCCAGCCAGTATAAAAACCCTGACAAGAACACTGACAGTCACTGGGACAGTTTTTGCCAAAGATTCAATCTTCTTAGTGTCCCAGAGGGCCAACTGTGTTGCAATGAAAGGCATGAATGAACATATATGACATGGACTGACAGTACGAACATATAACATGCACACAGGTAGCTGTTACTGAGCAATATGCCAGTACATGGAAGTCATCGTGACTGCAACTGACTCGGAACAGATTAGCAAAAATAGTAAAAAAAAAAAAAAAAAAAAAAATGTATATCCTAAGATGGAGAGACTGAGCTAACACAATGCTAAAATGCAGGTTCTGGGCACACAGTGGCCCGTAAAGTGCACTGAGAGATAGGGCTGGGCAATATATGGATTCAATCAATTTTTTCGAATTATTTTCTGCAGAAGATTTAAAAATTAAAAATCAAGTTTTTTTTTCTTGACTTACTCCAGTTGTAAGTTGTTGCAATGTTTAAAATATAAAAACGAAAATTTAAGTTTTCATGATGGTAGGCCCTGTCAGGTTTTGCACAATGTTTTAGGGCTTGTATTTTTTAAAAATTAGATGAAATATAGATCCAACAGTTTCACGTTAATTTACTGTAAAAATATGTCATCCTTCAGTATTTACGTAGACAAACATGCCTACATTTGAACTACAAAATCAACATTTTATGACACACAAGAGGGAAATTCTGTTTGGTTGGTGAATACACTTTGACAACGTAACTTGATTCATGTCATTTTTGTGCCACTTGGAGTTCTTTTGTTTTTTGTTTCTTTTTTTTTTTTGGAGAGAGGGAAATAATCGATTAAAATCGTAAATCGAGTGCTGTTGAAAAAAATCTGTGATTTTATTTTTAGGTCATATTGCCCAGCCCTACTGAGTGATATCAAGACACACAAAGAGTGATGAACAAAGCGCCAAGAAGACGGCAGCAGCAATAACTGCATGTACATTACATCCTTCTCTGCACCTGGACAAAGTGTCTAAACACAGATTTTACAAACTGATATCTGGTGCAGTTACAGAGAGTTAATCATGAATCTACTGAGCAATAAAACAGTGTTAAAAAGCTCTCCTTACACTTCAGATTTTAAAATAAAAACAACTCTTCCTACCTTGCTCGAGTCTGAACAGCGTTCTCTCTAAGTTCTGCTTGTCATTCAGCATCAGGACTCGGATCTGCTTCAGGTGTTGAGGCAACATCATGAGAAGTTCTCCTCAAAGTGAACAGATGTCTGGCCTCCTGCAAACAGGACAAAGAACAGCTGAGTGGACAGTCCGGGCTTTTAAATGCTCTCAATAAGATGTAAAAAAAACAATTTCCTGATTTGCCACATGCATTAAGCATGAGGAAATGCTTGCACTATGGAGCGGTATGTTGGCACAGAAACCAAACTGGCATGGCTCTCACATGGCCCTCAGGTTGAGCCGAGCAGACTAACATTTAGCCTAAAAATGCACACAGCAGCTGAGAGGGATTATTACTCTATACACTGAGATAAAGCAGGAAATTCAACCCGTATCTGTAACATCTATTTAATAACTTTCAGACTCAATATGCAGAGGGCGAGTCGGTGACCCGGGGTAAACAACCATGACTTTCAAATTTCAGGGGTAGCTTTTATTAACTATTTGTTTTGTTTGCAGGTCTTGATTACAAATTATTAAATACAGTGCAATGCTTCCTGCTTTAATTCTCAGAGTAAATGTAAACTACCTGGAAAAACTTCCACTTCCACTCTGAAGTAACACGCAAAGTTGCAAAATCTGAATTTTGTCATAATGACACAGTCTGAGAGGACATGAAGAAAGAGCTGTGCTGAAACTTCTGAACAAGCTCAAACAACAAAAATGCTCAGACAGAAGATGGTTGGAAAGGCTCTGATATATTAATATGTCCCTGACTGATGTGGCTATCTGCTTTGTAAATTCTGCTTCTACATATGTTTGAGGATGAGTTTGTTGACACATGTTCTGTGGTTGCACAGCATGAGGCAGTGCGTGAAGTTTGTACTTCAGTCCAAAGAGACGGAGCTGCTGAAGCTCGGTGATCATACCTTCTCTAGGGTTTGCACAGTGCTGCAGTAGGTAGGGCTTATGCTAGGGATGCACGGTATTATCGGTTTGATATCCAGCTATCAGCCCAAAAAGTCAAGTTTCGGCCGATATTGAAATTTTTGCAGATATTTACAGCCGATATATCGGCCACATAAATCGAGCATACATCAGCAAATTACACAAATGTACAATAATGATGCACCTTCTCATCACTGCATGGGTACATTTAAAAACATGGGTTTCATTTTTGCAAGAGTTAAAAGTTTTTTTTCTTGTTTTACATCTGCTCCCCGCAAAAATATACTGTACAGCTGAAAGAAAAAAGTCCATTTTTGTTAAGTACAGAGCTTGTGCACTTGACCAGAAACATCGGTATCTGCGATAATGAATAAAAACATATCAGCATACCCGATATCAGCAAAAATCCAATATCATGCACCCCTCGCTTATGCCTTTACAGACAGAGAGTTGCTGGTTTGACTCCCCAAACAGCAGGTCACTATTAAAACCTGCGATCACGGAATCGTGGATGGAACCACAGACATGGACATTAAAAGTAGAATTCAACATAAACGTGGAATATCATAGAAATGGCTGAGGACAGAAAAGCTAGGGACAATGCACACTTCACCCTCCCTCCCCCTCCTCCTCCTCTCACTAACAATGCAAACATGTTGAAGCAGCCACCTGAGACACCGGCTAAGTTGGCAAAGAAACTACGAAACTCCCGGCTAACTCCAAACAACAGAGCAGAGCAGTTTCCCAACGGTTATTATGTGTCAGGAGATCAAATGTTCTGGAAATTTTGTCAACATACTGTTGACTGGACCTGCAAAGATACGAGTGAGGACCACCTGAAGAGTGAGTGATTATATTTCATTACTTTATTCTGTGTCTTGGGGTTAAATTTGCATAAAACACTAAAAACCAAATTCTCAAAGAATTAAAACCGGGAAAAAAAAAAAAAAAAAAAAAAAAAAAACAGAATATGGGGAAAACCTTAAATTGGTAAGGGTCTTTCTGTCGGTCTCTTTTGTGGCCCTGTGACCAGCGAGTACCCTGCCTCTCACCTGATGTCAGCTGGGATAGGCTTCAGCCTGCAACCCCAAAAGGGACAAGCGATATAATGATGGATGGTCAGAAAGAGAGAAAATATCCAGTGAGCAGTTGATCTCTTGGTGAAAATGCCTCTTTGATGCCAAAGGTCAGAGGAGAGTGGCCAGAGTGGTTTGAGATGATAGGAAGGCAACAGGGAGACAAATGGACACTCGATACAAACAAGGTCTGCAGAAGACCGTTTCTGAACACACGGGTTCACTCTCACAGCTGATGGACTGGCAGCAGAAGACTACACAGGGTGCCAGTCCTGTCTGCTAAGTACAGAAACTGAGGCTACAGATCATGAGCTCCCCATCAGAGGACTGTAAAAATGGTTCAGTCTGATGGTAGGCTCAGAATTTGGTGTGAACATCATGAAAGCATGGATCCATCCTGACTTGGCATAACAGCTCAGGCTGCTGGTGGTGGTGTGATGGTGTGGGGACATTTTTTTGGCACACTTTGGGCCCTTCTCTGCTGTCATTAAATTTCTATTTAGGTCCTTTTAAATGTAAAACTTAACATCAGTCAGTTAGCTTTAGGAAATTAGCAGCAGTGTTACTTTTGTTGACTAATTATTTTCTTCTTAGTTTTCATCAACAACCTTTTTCCCCTGACAAAAACTAGACAGTAAAATAAAAACAAGTGCACATGGACAAAAACTAAATTCACTGACATTTTCATCAACAAATAAAACCTAGACTAAAATGTTTGACAGAGACTTAATCCAATCAGACCTAATTTGGTCATGTAGAAAGTAGAGACAAGTTAGGAATATATCCAATCACAGCTGCCTTAGCTTGGTGGTGGTGGGATAAGTTGTGGAGCGATCCAATCAGAGCTACTCTCTTTATGAATTGATATATTCATGTAGAGCAGGTTCAAATTAAAACAATTTAGATGACTAAATTATGACTAAAACTAAAAGATATTTTAGGCAAAAGAATATAACTAAATTAAAAAGTGCTGTCAAAATTAACACGTCTTATTTAGTGCTGTATGTGTAAACAACCTGCCTTGCCTCGCATGAATGAAAATATGGTAAAAAGTCCTAAGAAGGAAGACAATGAAACCACACATCTGAAGCCAAATGATAGTTTGAGCCTAACAATGACCTAAACACATGAGGAGGAAACAGCTGTGAGAAACGACAGGAGTCTTGCATCACATCATTGCTCACCCTGTTGGCGCCTGTTAGCACATGTTGTTGTTGTAATAATACCAAAGCAGAGCAGATAAACCAGATAACTGTGAAACTGATGATGTGCTCTCGTCATGGTTTGTGGAATAAGGTTGAGCAAGCCGATAGCAGGTTTCAACCCGAGTTCAGGGCCATTGTCACTGCAGATAAACTGAGTGATGGAGACGATGGGGGCGAGCAGCAGATCTAAGAGCTGACCAAAATTTAACTAAAGAGGTTAACCTGCAAAGTAGGGATGGGATGATTTAAAAAGTAATGTTTAATGCACCCCTAAAAACCGACAGCTGATTTTCAGCTTCGTCCAACTTGCCCAGTCCAGAACAAAGTGATACCGCGGGTACGAGCTTCATCTGTTGTTGTCTTTAGTCACAGACGGGCTACAGCACTACAGCACTACAGCACTTAAATGCACGATTAAATTTAAATAACAATAAACAACCACAACACTTCAGGTCACAGAAGAACACTCAGGTCCACGGAGTTATCCATCATGCATTATCTACACCACTTACCCCTTACCTTCATTTTCTATACCGACTATCCCTTTCGGGGTCTCAGCGGGGCTGAAGCCTATCCCAGCTGACACTGGGTGAGAGGCGGGGTACACCCTGAACCGGTCGCCAGCCAATCACAGGGCCACATAGAGCACTCACGCTCACACTCACACCTAAAGCAAGTTGGCGTCACCAATTAACCTCATAAGCATGTCTCATCTGTGGGAGAAACCGGAGTGCCCAGAGAGAATCCAGGCATGCACGAGGGGAACATGCAAACTCCACACAGAGAGGCCCTGACCGACATGGGATTTAGACCAGCAACCTTCTCACTGTGCCGCCCCTCAACAAAGACGGTTTTCAATTAAAATTGATAATGATAATGATTAGATAGAACTTTATTAACCCCTTTGGGAGATTCCTGCAGGGAAAATTAAAATTCCAGTAGCACGATTTATAGCAGTTAAAAATTAGATATAAAAAAGAACGACATAAACAGACATATAAATAAACAGAAACATAAATAAATATCAATTAAAACAGAAATATGGCTACTGGCTGGCTACTACTGCTCCCTCCTGTCTTCAGTCTTCCTGTTACTCTTCCTCTTCCCAAATGAGGAGTTGTACAGTCTGATGATGATGATGCAAAATATCAAAATTCCTAAATCATCACTGCATCAGTCATTCCTCTTGTCAATCTTTGTTTTTGTTTACTGCGTTTTTTTTATTGTACTGAATTATTTAATGACTGTTATGTCACAAACCTGCAATATTTCTCATAAAAAAATCTAAAGCATAACAGTGATTTCTGACATAAGTAATATAAATTAAATCATTATAAAAATCATGACATATGGTGAAATGATAACTCCACTTTTTAATGCCTTTAAAAACAAATGTTAACACAGTGATTTCACGTGCAAGGTTACAACTGGAAATTCAAAAGTGCAGCATGAGAAGTATTTATAGTCAGGCTAGAAAATTGCAAAACAATCAAGATTATTGTGAAGCCAACATTTTTTTTACTATAATTGTTGCATCAAAAGTAAAAAATGTCCCAACCCTACTACACACCAATGGATGATCTCTCTGAGTGCTCGAGGACTTGTTTAACAATAAAAAGTTCTGGAAATATCACTCGAGCTTTCACACCATCTGATGCACCAACCCGTCCATCTATAGTCTTAGTTTTTGCGTCACAGCAGCAGCAGACAAAGCAGTTTAACCCAGACATCTTCTGGACCTGAGGCCATCATGGGCCATATTCTATATATAACCCCTCCAGCAAGTTCTGGGTCTTCCCCAGGGTCTCGCTCCGATCAAAGGTGCTCTGACCTCCACAGGGAACCAGGACGCCTCCAACCACGACACCCAAACCACCTGAGCTGCCTCCTTCCATGTGAAGGAGCAGTGGCTCCACCTGGAGATCATTTTAGATCTCTGAGCTCCTCACTCGTTTGAAGAGCCTTGGACACTCTCATTCTGACAGAGGTACACCTTCAACTGCTCACCAGCCAATCACAGGGCTACATAGAGAGATAATTTATGCTCACATTTACACTTACAGGCAATTGAGAGCCACCAGTTCACCTAATTAGATTGTTTTTGATCTTAGGGACAAAACAGGAGCGCCCAAAGAAAACCCACGCAGGCACAGGGAGACTCCTGACTGACACAGGATTTGAACCGGAAACCTTCTTGCTGTGAGGCATGTGCACTAACCCACCGTTCCACCGTGCCATCCTCATATGGCAGTATTGAAGGGAAGAAAGCTGGAGAATTTTTCTAACAAGTCTTGGTGGAGAAAGCTGACATTGGAGCAGGGTTGGGCAACTTTGGTGACCATGGGAGAAATAATAAAGTGATACAGCTTTGTTGACTAATTATTTTCATCATAGTTTTCATCAACAACCTTTTTCCCCTGAAAAAAATTGGACAGTAAAATAAAAACAACTGCACATGGACAAAAACTAAATTAACTGACATTTTCATCAACAGATAAAAACTAGACTAAAATGTTTGACAGAGACTTAATCCAATCAGATCTAATTTGGTCATGTAGAAAGTAGGGACAAGTTAGGAATATATCCAATCACAGCTACTTTGGTTGTGTGGAAAGGTTGGATGAGTTAAGAGGGACATCCTATCACAGCTGCCTTAGCTTGGTGGTGGTGGGATAAGTTGTGGAGCGATCCAATCAGAGCTCCTCTCTTTATGAATTGATATATTCATGTAGAGCAGGTTCACTGTTTGTTGTCAGTTCTGGTATTGTAACTGAGATGCTCTGCCAGGTAGCCTAAATAAAGGTGACTGCATTCACACAAAAGTTCAATTTGTTTCTGTTCATTTATACATTCAGACTTTACTAGCATTAAATAAAGGGTTATTTGATGTTTCATTTTATCCAAGTGTAAAATACGACTTCAGAAATTCAAGGAAACATAAAAAATGCCTTACCCTTTATACTTCATATTTTAGTCGACTAAATTTACAATAGATTACGTCGACTAAAATGTTGTGAAATTTCATCAACAAAAACTAGACTAAAATGAAAACAATTTAGATTATTAATTATGACTAAAACTAAAAGATATTTTAGTCAAAACACTATAAAACTAAATTAAAAAGTGCTGTCAAAATTAACCCTGTGTCTCAGTTTTTCGTGATTTTCATTCTTGTTCTTAAACGTCAGTGCCTCAGTGCCCTCGGCCATGGCTGTAAGTGGGTTTCATAACATCTAAACAAATAACAAAAAAACAACCGCCAATTGTTGCAAAATGGTGTTGACTAATTTAAAGACTGCATTTATTTTTTTAAGTATTGACCGAAAAGCAGAATTTTGGAGATGCAAGGTATCCACCCAACAGCATCACATGAAGCTTTAGATAAGTTAAGATAATAAAGTCCTTCATTGATAACTAGAGGGGGAATTTAGGTGTTGCAGCAGTGCAGGGGTAAGTACAAGGGGAAAGTAGCATGCATTAAAGGTCAATAAAAACAAAATAAAATAAAATAACATATAATAGTTGTAGAGTACTATAGTTTATTCAGAAACTAAGAAGGCAACATCTTTTATTTAACGCTCACAACAGGGATCAGAGATATTGTTGGTTTATTATTGGTATGGGCAAATAATTGCTTCAAAAGCTCATTTTCTATGTTGGCAGATATGAAAATTACTGCTGATATTTTAGCTATATGTTATGTTCATTTTGAATTGAAAGTATGTTTCATGTTAACAGATTAGTAATTCAGTGTTTGTAGCTCTCAGTGAAGCATGATTTTACCGTCGTTGTTCAAACTACATTTGGATAGAGCAAAGGGTTATCCAAAATAACCTACTTTTAGTCATATTTGTACATTGGTATCAGTATCGTCCAAAATAGGTTTTGAAATATTGGCATATCAGATATCGGCAAAAATCCAATATCGTGCATCCCTGCTATCTCATGAGCTACACATGGAATTAAAGCCCATCAAAGGTGCTTTTTCAATGCAATGAACAGATCATTGAAGGTTTTTTGGCTATGTCTTTAAGTAACGTATCATACAAGACCTTCACAGGAAACACAAAACAAGTCATATCTTTTTTTGTGGATAACAAATATTTACCAGTTAAAAAAATATAAATAATTAATAATATAATAACACTATTTTGTCCACTCTTTCCGGTGGACTTATTAAAAAAAAAAAAAAAAAAACAGAAAAAGAAAGGAAAAAATTTATGAAATTGGTTTGAAATCAAGATCTACAAGTCTCCCACAATACTGTCCACTTTAGCTGTTATTTATGTATGTACTTTTCTATTTTCTTTCTCCCTTTCCTGCTTAGTCTTGAATTGGTGTATATACATTTGTCTGATTTATGTTTTAACAGTAAATGACATTGTTATACTCTGTGCAAATGAAAATAAAAATAATCTATACAGTATATGGACGTATATATGTGTGTAAATATATGTGTGTGCGTATATGTATATATATATATATATATATATAGATATAGATATAGATATACAGATAGATAGATATATAGATATTAAGATAGATAAATAGATAGATAGACAGATAGATAGATATACAGTGCTCAGCATAAATGAGTACGCTCCTTCAGATTTGTAAGAAAACCTTTAGTTTCCTTTCAAAATCAACATTTTCTATGGCATACTATACCACAAATCACTCCCCCAAATGTGGGCCATTGATTGCGAACAAATTTGCACACAAAAATTTTTTTCAAAATTTTAGATCAGGGTGTAAAAAAGAGTACACCCCAATCAAAGTGGTGGGAGCAAAGCTAAATTTTGGTTACCATAATACCCTTACTTTCATCTTATGGTAAAAAAAAATGTTATGTTAAACTCAGCTATGTCAAAGCTTTTAAAATTATTCTGTTGTTCATTTAGACATTGATTAATACATTACTTTTAATAGGGGGTGTACTCATTTATGCTGGACACTGTATGTATGTGTATATATATATATATATATATATGTGTGTGTGCATATATATATACATATATACATACCTATATATATATATACATATATACATATATACACATATACACACACACATATATGTATATAGATACACACACCACACACACACACAGATGGTAGATCAACATTTACCAGTTATGAAAGGATTTTGTAGAAATGTTGCCATGGTAAAATAGTACATGCAAATCAGACTGAGATAAATGACAGGTTATCATCTTGTTTACAATTTTTGAAAATTGGAAATTGACTGGCGGCCACATCTTGTGATGTGGAGGGCCGCATGTGACCCACGGGTCACCAGTTGTCATCCCTGCCTTACAGTTATGAATCGACCCTCCTGCTGTCAGTGGGGGAGGTTAGTCTGTGGATCTCCTGGCATGTACAGGACTCTCTCTGGCCCCTGATGAGTACACATGCAGTACACAAAGTTCTGGTGGTGGAGGTGCAGGCGGAGCCGCTGTATCCAAACAGAATGGATCACAGCAGCAGGTTAGTGCATCCACAGTCACTGAACCTTGTGACTGAAGTCTCCCTCTGAGCCTGCGCAGCGCAAAGGTCCCTCCAGAACAAGGTCAGGAATCCATCCTTTAATGTCACATCTCTATTTATAAAACTCTCTCCAACACTCCTGACACCGTTAGGTAAGATGACGACACGGTGAGGCTGCAACCTGCGGGGATCACGTCCCGTTTGTGGCTTCGCTCCAAGTCTCATTAAAGAATGTGGTGATTTTAAGTTGTTACGGGTTTTAGCACACAGTTATTCAGGCTAAGACACGGTGCTGAGGCTAGGTGTGAGAGACAGTGACAGAGCTCGGATTCGGCGTGCACAGGCTGGACAAAAGGCGCATCTTCACAGCGTAACATCAGATTTAACTTGTTGTTCTGTCGCAGCTCCACATTGGTTCCTGCAGTGGGCGGTGCCGTCTACTCCCTGGAGGAAGTGCTGAGCAGAGGTTATTGTTATTGTGATCCTGTCTAATTCAGTTTCTTCGTTCGTCCACCTCCGGCACCGCGGAAGTTACAGTTAAAAACCGTTACCGTTAGCTTTGCTCACCTCACCTGCTAGCTTAACTTCCTGTTTGTTTGTCATGTATGCGCTCGAGCGGCACTGAAACCCGTGATAACACAGAACCACGCTAAAGTGAAGCAAAGCGCGCGCAGGTGTCCCCGCTCTTACCTGTGGATGCGCGGTCAGTCACAGAAGCAGGAGGACGGCGAGTGACCGGACAGCTCGAACCCTCCTGCATGAACCGAGGGGGCGGGGCCGGCGCATTACCGTAAAGACTGTAGAACGAGGGAACACCGTAATGACGGAGGCGGTCAGGACAGAGGGGGACTCTGGTCACCTACATTCATGTTCTTATCAGTATCAAATTTGCTTTTATAAATATAATGACACTATCAGTAACAAATACAAAAATACATGCAGTTAAAAAAATGAAAATTTATCTTTTACTAATTTTATGTTTATATTTTCAAGCTCAGAACCAAGTAACCAAGTAATATCTAAGCACCTAAACACAGAGTTAAAGCCAAATAAAGATACTTTTCCACACAATAAACTAATTAACGTTTTAAAAATCAATTCATTATATTTCCTTTTTTTTTTTTTTTTTAGCAAAAAGTCCCACTGAGAATAAAATAATCTTAAAAGTAACAGATTTAACCCTTAAAAAACATCAATCTTTCTCCCCAAAAGCCCTTTTAACACAGTGGATATATTTCAAAATATTAAACATAAAAAACATTTTTTTAACATTAACTCCGGTCCTTATCATGTGAAAAAAATGCATTTTAAAATAATAATAATAATAATAATAATAATAATAACAATAATAATAATAATAAAACCTTTTTTACACGAAAAATAATAATTTTCTGTAAAGTGGATGTTTTGGTGAAGGGATTACCTGCCTGAGATATTTCAATGATCAGCAACAAAACAACTGATTTTGATGGATTATTACTCTATGTGCAATTACAAAAAATACAATAAAAATCACACTTTCCCCCTTAAGGCCTTTTAGGACATTGGATATATGTCAAAGTATTACCTAAACCTAAAAAACTTTTTTTTATTTTTGGTTACTAACTCCAGTCCGTATCATTTATAGAAAAATGAATTTATTTTCATAATTTGACCCTACAAATGCCAGTTTATGTATATAATGATTTTTTTTTTTTTTTTTTTTTTACACAGTGAAACTAATTATTTTCACTGTGTTGAAAGCAGAGTGTATTTAGATATGGCAATAGTTTGCAACAACACTGATTTAAGCAGGTTATTACTTTGTGTACAATAACAAAAAAATATATACAGAAAACTCACACTTTCCCCCTTAAGGACCTTTCAGGACACTAGATGTATTCAAAATATGAAACATGAAAAAAAGTTTAGTTTTTTGGTCATTAACTCCAGTCATCATTATGCATAGCAAACATGAATTTATATTCAGAATTTTGACCTTCTAAGTGACATTTTATCTACACAATGCCACTTAATGTACACAAAAAATAAATATTTTCTTTTAGATTAAAGCAAAGTGGCTTTTTATGTGAGAATTATCAGTCTGAGATATGTAAATGATTTACAACAAATTACAATGACTAAACCAATCAACCTAATGAGCATGTTTTTGGTCTGTGGGAGGAAGCCGGAGTGCCCGGAGAGAACACACACATGCACAGGAAGAACATGCAAACTTCACACAGGAAAGCCCTGACCGACATGGTGACCTGCTGTGAGGCATGTGCACTACCTGCTGCCCCACCGTGCCGCCCATTGTGGTTACAGTTTTTGGGAATTTGACATTGACTGGCGGGCCACATAGCAAAGGTTAGAGGGCCGCATGTGGCCTCCAAGCAGCCAGTTGCCCATCCCTGAATTAGACAAAAAGCAAAGGGAGTTTTGATCTGGCAGCACTCGAACGCCAACTTTCAAATAATGACTTCTCAAATTGACTTAACCATCAAACGGGTCCAGTTGAAACTGGTTAAGGCCATTTTTGTGCATCAGTATTACCATCCAGTGAACTCCAAGCAGCAGGGGTTTAAATGCATGTTAATTAATGAAAGAAGAGTTTTATGTGAAAATAACAGTTATTAATTTATCTCAATAACAATGTATTTGTGTAGGCCACTCTGAAGGTTAGCATCACGCCTGTGGGATTTTTCTCTGTGGTCTTGAATCATTGCTGAAAATACGGTCTGTGGTGAACAAAATGATGAAAATTACATTTTCAGTTCTTTGTTATGATCTTGAATCGAACATTTTGGATTTTTTTAAGCTTGAAACTACAACATGGAGGTTCGACTTAAATGCAATTACAGTATTTCCAGCGTATAACATCCTGCTGGAACCGCTTGTTTGAAAATTTATTCATTGACAAGTGATCAGATCAAGTTGGTGCTCATTACTATGGCAGTATTGTGAGACCTACTGATTGTAAAAAAATAATCAAAAGTACTCACATAGGGTCCTCGGCCATTTTTGTAGTCCAGTTAGTTAGCAACTGTCCTTTTAAACACAAAACAATGCTTTAAAATTCAGAAGCAGGACATTATCAGATGCATTTTATTATTTCATCTTAAACGTTATAATCTTGTGTGTATGTGTTCATCATGAACCTTATTTTAGGCATTTATCTATCATTTATTATAAATCCCATATACTGTACTTTTATCCCTGGGAAAGTTTATTTCCAAATTTATTCATTTAAATAACACAAAGAAAGAAGAGAAAAGAAGAAAAAAATGCATGTATTATCTTTCATGGATTTGGTCTTTGGCACAGTTGTTGAAACTTCATCAAAATCCTTTTATTGCAGTTATCAACATTTTCCTCTCCGGGTCTACCTTTGTTTGTTTGCTTGTTGTGTTTTATTTATGTGAAATTGACTTGGGGGGCCACATTAAGTCAGGTGAGGGGCTGCATGTGGCTCCTGGGCCACCAGTTGCCCAGCCTGTTCGAGCGGTGAGATGGATCACATTTTTTTTAATTGTGAATGAGCCTGCAGTCTCTAATCTAATACCACCACCTCTTCAATATAAAGTCATGACACCCCCCACCATAAATAAATAAATACACAAAAACATAATGCTTTAAAAATCAACCACTTGTACAAACCTGACAAAAATGTAGTTTGGACCTTAGATGACAACAAATACATATATAAAGATGACTGAGTAAATTCTTACATCCATGCAAAACACAGCATTCAAAGTCCTTTACATAGTTAGAACAAAATACATGTTACATAAAGAGCGCTGATCAGACTTTTAGTCATGACAATATTTATTAGAGTGCTATTTAAAGCATCATGTATGTACAGAATATATAGCCTTGAATGTATATTTATGTTGCCCCCTTCAGTTGCCTAATTTCTCCTGCGCAATTTCTAATCTTTACTGCATCCAACATGGACACACTGACACAGGCAGAGAGGAGAGGGTTACATAACATTACACTGCAGTGCAGCTGGAGGCAGACAGAGAGCAGCAGGACTCACGGACAGCCAGGATTATGTCATATATTTAAGTAGGTAAGTTAAGAAAAAGAAAAAAAGAGAGATTATCTCTGTTGTCCTGAAATCAGTATCTGCAAACAGCAGACAATGATGTTTTATTTTTGTAATTTACATTTTTGAAATCTTACCAGCCATCCAGCACAAAGCTGATCTATGAAACACTTTTTTTATACGTCCAAAATGGTAAAAGGACTTGAGCTTATAAAGCTCTTTTCTGGTCTCTTTGATGACTTAAAGAAGCTTTTTACCACAGGCCACATCATATCTACACACTGATGGATGGAGTTTCTATGTCAGTTGTCCATCAGTATCAAAAACACATTCACACACCACTGAAACAGTAGAAGGAGCCATTTGGGGTCAAGTGTCTTGCCCAAGGAAACATCAGCACATGACAGCCAGAGCTGGGCTCATACCTGCAACCCTCTGATTACTGACCAAGGGCACTATCAGACTGCACCACTGATGCTTACAGAAGAAATTGAATAGCAACGTTTTTACCACTGTCTTTAAGTTATAAGATAACATCACCCAATTTACATGCTTAACAAATAAATAAATACAAAAAATCTGAAACCCAAAATAAAAAAACTGTGAATAAATGAATAAATAATGATAATAGTAATAAATTATGAATACAACAATCATCATCAAACAATTTAAATAACCACAGAGTTTGCACACAATAACTCTAAATATAAGTTTCACTGACACTATACAAGAACTTCATACAAAACTTAATAAAATAAGTATAAACAAAAGCCATATATACAACTATATGCAAAACTATGTACAAAAATGTATAAATATTTGTAGTAATATTAATTGGTCATTGTGTGAGCTTTTCCAGTTTAAGAGTTAACAGTAATTGTCAGTTTTAATATAAATATCTTGAAGGTGAATTTTTTTCTGATTTTGTGGCGCCCCCTGGAGGACCTTAGCATTTGGCTAAATTGCCCAATGGGCCATCTCTGCATTTAGGGATATTCTGTACAGACTTCTGAAATGGTATTTCTGAGAACACATGCAGATGCAGCCTCATAAATTATCCCTTAATACTGAAAAAACAAGCTTCATGCTATTTGGTAACAAAGGCAAAAATGATGTTTCAGTAAGTATATAAGGTATCAAAATTAATAGAGTAAATGAAATAACATTTTTAGGTGCTATTGATAATAATCTGACTTGGAAATCACATATTAATGTAATGAAGTGAAAGCAGCAAAAACAATTGCTATGTTACACAAAGTAAGGATTATTTAGATGATAAAGCTTTGTACCTTTAGCATAATTCATTGATTGTTCCGTATCTGACCTTCTTTGTTGAAGTGTGGGGGAATGCATGTAAAACTTCCATCTAGCCAATTTTCATTTTATAAAAAAGAGCCATAAGAATAATTATTAGAAGTCAATACAGAGATCCTTCAAACCCATTATTTGTTAAATTGCAGTTGTTGAAATTCAGTGAGGTAGGTCTCAGTATGTTGCAGATTATGTATAAAGCTCATAAGAAAATTTTACCAATCAACATCCAGAACTGATTTGAAAAAAGAGAAAGTTGTTATAATTTAAAGGATTTGAAATATTTAACAAACCATGATTCAGAACTAAACTGAAGGAGCGCTGTGTTACAGTGAGAGGAATCAGTTTATGAACAATCTGAACAAAGAAACCAAAGAAGCTCAATCAAGTTTGATCTTCAAAAAACTATCAAAGCCAGAATGTTGCGTAACTACAGGGACATGTGTTCATCTAAGTCTTGCTATGTTTGTTTTGTGGAAAAATGTGAATTAACATGTGGACCTTTTTGTTTGTTTTGTTGCTTGTTTTTGATAATAAGAAAAAAATGAATTGTAAAAAGGCATGTTGGCCCGCAGCTCTTGTTTATTTGTATTACGTGTCTAGTTAATATCTTTTCAGAAAGCGGCAGACTCTACAAGATTTTTCTTCATTCTGCTCCTTTTCATTCACGTTTGAGATTTTTCTTTGTTTGTATTGAATGTTTTATATACTAACAGAATGAAATAGAGACCTAAACTCTAAACTCTTACAACTTCCCCACTTTCCCTGATAGGGTCTTGGCTGGTCCCTGGCAGGTTTATGAGGAGGCCTGCTCTCTCTGACAGCAATAAATCGTAAACCTAAAGCCACATTTGTGTGACTTTGTGGTGTAAAGCTTGCTCTCTGTTGATTTGGCAACCGCTCACCACCATCTCATAGAGACATCATACAAATGTATAAATGGAAGTGTTTCCTGTTAATTTTAGACAGAACCCCAAAAGCTGGGGAGCTTCTGTTGTCTGGTATTTGGTTGGTAACTGGCTATATATATATATAACTTCCATACACACATACATATACATACATATACATATATACTTTTTTAATTACAGAGAACTAACAAAATTTCAGGACCTGGTTAACTGCAAGAGAATCCAAAGCATGTACAAGTTAAAAATAATCAGCTGCCAAACAGAATTCAAAATTTTTCTCCAGCTGAGGAAAGTAAACATAATCCCAAAGGTTTGTACATATCCAAAAAACAACACAAACAACCACTATGAGACATTTCATAGCTTTATTAATTATAATTACTAGTATGTTATTCTGAGGGCTCCATCCACATATGTATTATCTGTCAAAAGTATTTTGCAAACACAAGACATCACAATAACAATTTCTAAAATTTACAACCAGTGTTAAGTATGTGACTCAGAAAATGTAATCATTTTCTTTATTCGCACCATTTCTTAAAAAGAGATAGAAAAATGACTTTGCCTGTTATTTAAGATAAAACATAAAACAATGTTTTTTCTTTAAAAAACTCTAATTACTTTTTTCTCCTCAAAGAAACTGATCTAACACAGATTGCAGTATTTACAGTGAATCCTTCACAACACAAACTAAAAATGAATATAATACTTCAGCTTATGACAGCCCAGCTCTCCCTCACCCTCTCATCATTGAAGACGTGTTTTTAATCCAGAAATGTGTAGATTTTATGAGTATTTGGCAGCAGAGCAGCAGAACAACCTTAAACCACCCCCGTAAACAAAGCAGCACCCACAGCTGCTCTCACATTGATATATTACATTTCTTAGGCGTGTGCGACATACCATGTCTTAAAAAACAAATCCAGGGGAGGCATGACTTTAAACCCTAAAGCTGACCTTGACCCTGACCCAGGGGTCAGCCTCTGGGGTTTGTTTGGGCATTATTGAGAATGTTTAACCTGTCTGCTGAGGTCATACAGCCTAACCCTAAAATAATGAACGACAAAAGGACAGAAAACTTCAAGTTTCCATGCTTTAAAAACAGCCACAAGCTCTGCTATTTCAGAACACTCAGTCTTAGTCATAGGGCCTCACTCCAGCGAGAGGAAGTTACCTTGTTTCAGTCGCAGCATTTTCCACTAGTGCTCCTGTGGCCACAGGAAGTGACATCTTATTCCTCAGGGCTTTGTTAGAGTAATAAACTCTGACAGATACCTTCTTGTTCATGTGTGGCTTGTTTTTAAAGAATTTTGAAAATCTACACCAATGATCATCAACTAGCAGCCCAAGGGCCACATCAGGCCCCTCACAGCTTTAGATCTGGCCCCTATTATCAAATGTGAGGGGAAACTTGCCGTGGTTCAAAGGGCATCATTTTGGGGATTTGTTCCTCAGAAGTACTTACACAACCGTCAAAACAACTGCAATTAAAACTAGGGATGCACAATATCATCAGACTAATATCAATATTGGCAGATGTTTTCCTAAAAAGCTGATTGTTGGTATTGGCAGATATGAGAATTTTGACCAATATTTACAGCCTATATTTTGACCATTATAATTGGTCATAGGTATACCACATATAGGCTGTAATATTGTCACAATGTACAATTATACTGTGGTGGTTTCCTCGTCATCATTCAATGTCCACTTTAATAAATCAGACAAATCGTTCCTTAAAATAAAATGTTTTTCTTGCTTCTCATCTGTTTCTAACACAAAAAGGCTATGACCATGACAGAAACAGGTCAACTTAAGTGAGACAGAGACTTTGTGCCTCTTGACACAAAAAATCAGTAGTGATGTATCAGCTATAATAAGTTTGGAAATATCAGCAGATTGGATATTGCCAGAAAGACAATATCGTGCAGCCCTAATTAAAACAGTTTTATTAGGAATGAGTTCATGTTTGATTTGTTTTACAGAAATCCTCCTGTCAGCCACTAAGCCAATATTTAAGCAGGAGTGTGAGTATTTTAGAGACAACCCCAGAAAAGGAAAACATGACGGCCCCAGAAAGAAGCAGCCAGGATTTCTCATCTGGCCTCATGTGCCTGGTGTCAGTGGTGATCAGGACTGATCCATCATTTAAAGGCTAAGACCAGTTCAGTTTGGGAAAAAGTCAAAAATTATGTTTATAAGACCAAAATACTGATATTATTTATTTTTTTATTTTTTTTATCTTTAATTGATGCAGCTGATCAGTGTGCATGTGGGTGTGTGTGAAAGATGTGGTGCGGTGTGCTGAAGAGTGCACTAAGATAACTAAATAAGTTGAGCATGGTGATCGGGCGAAGAGAGAAGAGAGGGAAGGTCCTTGGTGCTCCACGTTTGACTAACTCCAGGCACCTCAAAGAGAACAGACATTAGTTCACCCTACTAGACATCCACAGGGGCCGTCACACTGTGAAGTCCCAGCGTTTACTGGAGGTAAATATGATCCTTCAGCCTGGGGAATCCAGAAGGGGGCAACGTGATGCTGATGATGAGTACGAAGAGGAGGACAGGAAAAGATCCAGATGGATCCAGATCAGGCCTGTGACGCACGTAACTGAGACCTGGAGGAAACAAAAGCAATCAGCTGTCCCGAAGAGATGGACTTGATCCTGGTCTTTGTCTGATCAGGCTATGTGAGGGCTGCCAAAGACCAGCAGGAAGGAAGAAGAACATCCTTGTTCTCAACGGAAGAGGGCTATGCCAGACGGACTGGCTGAAAGGCACTATTCAACTCCTACTGAAGATAGAGGCAGTCCGTTGCAGTTCTATTATCTGATACTGTATGTCGCATCTCACATGCGCCACAGTTGAAGTTTCTGGGATCATAGTGAGTGGGTCACTTCCTGGCAAGTCGTGGCCCACCTTAAACAAATCCACGCCAAAGGCAGTTCTACTTACTGCTGTACCGATGTGAGCCATGGACCTTGTACAGCAGAGACATAAAAAGGCCGGAAAAATTCCACCAGCAAAAACTCAGATCCATCATGAACATCTCATGGAAGGACTATGACTCCAACATCAGAGCCTTAAGCTATCTTGGTCAACCAGCATCGAAGCCATCATCATCAAACACCAGCTCCGATGGACTGGCTGTGTTTATCTTATGAAAGACTCTAGGCTCCCTCGTCAGATCTTCTGTGGTGAACTCTGCCCCATGTGACGCTACAAAGATCAGCTGAAGCAAACAATGAAGAAAGGCAACACAGACTCAAACTCATGGGGAGAAAGGGCCAGCGACTGGAACCTTTGGCACCGGACCATCACAGCAGCTGCTGCTCACTTTGAGGAGGAACGTCGTGGGGCGGAGAGAGAGAGGCGAGAGAGAAAAAGGACCTGTCAAGCTGATAGAGCACCACCATCCATTCTGTCATTCATGCTGTGTGGAAGACTTTTCCATTCAAGATAGGGCTTTTCAGCCATGAAAAACACATTCACAAAATATAACATTTTAGTTTTGGCTTGTAGTCTTTAGATCCTCGGACACGAGGTTTAGCTGATGATGATGATGATGATGTCTTGGAGTACTTCAGGATGAGGTGAGGGGCCAGACCTCTGAGGAGCTGGACCTGGACACTGATGGAGGTACCTGGGGTGGAGGAGGGTTGCTGAGATCACACAGCAGGACACCTTGGAGGAGCAAAGACATGATTTAAAAATATGACAGCAGCAGGATGATTGTCCAGACAGGTCATGGCAGAATCTGGTTGTCTTAGTGCTTAAGTGAGTGTACACCCCTAATCAGCTGATGAGTTGAATTACCTGTGCAGGAAGGCAGATGAAGACATGAAGGAGGAGACTGAAAGTTCCTGCTTGAACTTTCGCTGTAACTTCATAATGCTATAGGGACTCATGAGAACGTTTGCCAGGACTGATGCTGTTATGACCTGGTGGAAATTTCTGGTGCTGAAAATGGAGGCTCGTGTGGGCATGCAAAACGCTGCAGTACCCTGAGTGTCCACTTGAGGCTGGCTGCAGAAACCTGACACCTTAATGATTGTATGCAGGAAAATGTATTTTTTACGGCCTTGATAAACATCTTTACAGCCTGGTTCAAAAGAACGGCTTCAATCTAAATATATAATCCATCATGTGCTCTCACTTAGGGCTGAACAATTTCAGGAAAAGATCTTTTTCTGGCAGGTATTGCAATTTCAATTTGATTCATGATTTTCTTCAAATTAAGCTTCAGTGCAATATTCACTATGTGTACAGTATAGACAACAGTAAGAAACTCAGTGATCAAAAGCACATAACACATTATTCATAATCTAAATTGATGACTAATAATCTGTTTTCATTATTCAAGGCAGGGGTCTCAAACTCAAATTACTGGAGGTACACTGGAGATAGAGTTTGGGTGAGGCTGGGCCGCATAAAGTTTTACTGAAAAAAGGGTCCAAAGATTCAAAACAAACAAACAAAAGAAAAACAGTAAAAATAATCCAGTCTTCTCAATTGTTATTATTAACTCTTTAACTCCCTGCCAGCATTTTTCCAAAAAAAGCACCAGCATTTTTGATGAAATTTTGTAGATTTTAACTGCCTACATTTTTTCTGTTTTGTTTAAAACCCCACCCCTATCAGCCAATGTTTAGCGAGCTGTTTAAGCAAAGTTGTCTGAAATTAGAAAGAGGAAAACGCAACACATTTGCCTGAGAGAGAACAGTTTCAGTCACAATAAGTCTTAGAACTAAACAAATGTAGTTCATTTCTTGTTTAACATTTTTTTCTCTGTAAAGTCCACATGCAACAGTTTGCAGCCTTGACAACTCCTGTGTGTGATCAGGGAGGAAAAATGAAATCACCATGTGACCCCTGTCTTATACCTGACTGGAGAAAACTGTGGTGTTAAAACTCTTCTAGTGTTACAACCATTCCCGGTCTCCCCTAAATCAATATAAATCAATCCAGAGGGGCCTATTATAATTTGAATGACTAGTGTTTGATTCTTTTCTTCCATAAAAACTTGAGGGAAACACTTTTGTCTGTGTAGTTATGGACAGAGTCAGACCTGTCCACACAGACCTGAAGGTGTGTGTGCCGTTATGGAGCGCACCGCGGTGTCTGCTGGTTCGTTTATCAAACATATTGAACTCTGTTAGCTCTCCTGTCCGTCTCTGTCTGTTTTATCACAGCCATGTTTAACTTTCTCTAGTTTTGGGAGCTCGCAGTGGCGTAATATGTGCGCCTGATCAGATGGGAGAGACTAACGGGCGGTTTACATCGTGTTATGAATACATTTGTAAATAGAAGTGTAGCTGTTTATTTTGTAAACTTGTATTGATGTTATCCATTGATACATTTAATTTAATCCACTTAAAAAAATGAGATCTTACCACTGAATTCCAAGCAGGTGGACTTCTCCTCGCAGGTCGTCATCTCTCAGATGGACACAGGGAGGCTTTTACAGTAAATCCACAGTTATTTAGATAATATTCTGATAAATCATCCTCCCGATGACCAAACAAGGGACCAAAATGTCACAAATTCGTACTTTAAATGAGCAGGATCGTCCGTTTTGATTTGATTTTTGCGCAGCGTCAGCGCTTTTCTCCCTCTGATCTCATTGTGCACCTCGGCTCTGTGGTTCCCTCAGTGAGGTGTCTTGTTTACGGTCACAGGAGAGCAGAACTTCTCCACGTAAAAGTCTCAACTACCAGAGTGAAATAAAAACATGGAGTGATGGAAAAACTCGTCAATAGCGGAGAAGCATTCTGTCCGATAAGACGAAATAACTGCATGAATGGGTTCTTCAGAACATGAATGGCAAATGACTCTGTTGATTGAAAAGGTTGCAGACCCCTGCCATAAGTGATAAAAAGATTATATAAGAGCCCAGGGCAAGCGTGGCATGAGCAATGACTCAGCAAAAATGTGCGTTTGAGAAACATGCAGGGGCCGCACTAACACTAAGGTTTGATGTTAAGTAGGGGCCACAAAATATTGTCCTGTTGGCCCGCGGGCCGCAAGTTTGAGACCCCTGATTTAAGGGATACTCCAACTTTGACTCTGAAACACAAACATTGTGTCGTTGACCTGCTTACCAGCACTTACACTTACACTTACACAAATGCAAATTTGTAAAACAGTCTGTGTAAAATAGTTGCCTCAACAGATCCTGGGTCAGCCAGGAGCGCTGCAAAAAACTCCAGCTTTGGCGATCACATGATTATGTTTTCTGACATGACAATTTCAATCTGAAAACGATTTATCTTTCAGCCCTACTCTCACTGAGGTCGGGATCATTTTATTTTTATGGAGGATTTATTGAACATTTTAGGTTTTGGAGATGCTGAGTTGCTTTTGGTCAGACGGCTTTAAGTACTGGTCAACAGTGAGTTGATGGATTAAAGGTTTGGTGGAGATGACGTGCGGTGTTTGTGCAGACAGCGTCCATTAGAGGGCTTCAGCAGAATCCCAAAGGCTCTTCTGATAATCAAGCAGCTGACATGACATGCCATCGTCCAGTTCGTCCCACTCCTGTCAGCAATGGGCCTCCTGGCTCATGTGCATGGGTTCACAGTTCATCTGCACCACCAGGTAACTTCTGATCAGAACTGCTCCTCCATCCCTCTTTTTACCTGTGACTGTATCTGCAAAGGTCCCTCCTCAATAAAGATATTCTCTCGTACCCACAACCCTCAGCATGTTGTCACTCGAGTCAGAATTGCTCATTTTTAATCCAGTTTAAGTTAGAATTTGTTGTTTCAAGTACAGACAGACATTATGAACAACTGGTTTTGAAAATGTGATGCCACCATTGGTCAGAGGATCTTAAGTCTCCTTCAACACGGCCTCTCTGTCTGGAGGTAGTTGGAGCTAAAGTTTGGTTGGGATGACGTGCAGTAAGGCAGCGTCCACAAACATGTGACGTCACATTACTCCATCCTAATCTTTTACTGTCTCTGGCTGAAACCTCAGCATCACAAACATGAGCTGCTAAAGACACCGGATGACATGGTTACTCCCTGATTCTGAAACAATCCAACAGTGACAGCACCCAGTCGCATCTCTTTGATATAAGTGAGGGCCCTCAGGCCTTCAGGTGGTCTTTTAATTGTTCCCAAATGAAAATCAAAGCTTACAGTCAATTCTGAAGATTCAAAAGCAAGGCAACTGGACTGTGTAGAGTTTGTTGGGAGACGTTTCACTTCTCATCCAAGAAGCTTCTTCAGTTCCAAATGGCTGGTGCTGGAAGCAGATATTTATCTTGCTAGAGGAAAAACAACAACAAAGGAAAGGAGGAGTTGGAGAACGACTCATAGAAACTTATCCCAGGGTGATGTAACCCCTGAGAGTCGTTACCCTGAATGGGTCATTAACTCCCCCTGTCATGTGAGGTGTTATGGTCACATGTGCCCAGGTGTGAGTGTTTGGAGAGCTTTCTGGGGAGACAGCTTAGCACTGCATTATATGTAGGTGAGAGGTTGTGTCTGAGTCCACCACCTCTGTTAAGAGAAGGCTTCTCCAGTCTGGTGAAGATGGCTTCTTTAACTCCTCTTTCAAACCATCTATCTTCTCTCGCCAACACCTGTACATTGCTGTCCTCAAAAGAGTGTCCTGTGTCCTTTAAGTGAAGGTGGACTGCTGAGTCCTGACCTGAGGACGTGGCTCTCCTGTGTTGAGCCATACGCTTGTGAAGCGGTTGTTTAGTTTCCCCAATGTACAGGTCTGAGCATTCCTCACTGCACTGGACTGCATACACCACATTGCTCTGTTTATGTCTTGGTGTTTTGTCCTTGGGATGGACCAACTTCTGCCTTAATGTGTTTCCAGGCTTGAAGTGAACAGGAATGTGGTGTTTGCCAAAGATTCTCTTGAGTTTTTCAGATAAACCTGCAACATACGGAATCACAATGTTCTTGCGTCTCTCTTCCCTTTCATGCTCCTTCTCCTTTCTTTTCTTGTTCTTCAAAAAGGCCCACTTTGGGTATCCACAGGTTTTCAGGGCTTCTCTAATGTGTTTCTGTTCCTTTTGCTTTCCTTCCTTCCTTGTAGGAACACTCTCAGCCCGGTGGTTGGCCTGGAAACACATTAAGGCAGAAGTTGGTCCATCCCAAGGACAAAACACCAAGTCATAAACAGAGCAATGTGGTGTATGCAGTCCAGTGCAGTGAGGAATGCTCAGACCTGTACATTAGGGAAACTAAACAACCGCTTCACAAGCGTATGGCTCAACACAGGAGAGCCACTTCCTCAGGTCAGGACTCAGTGGTCCACCTTCACTTAAAGGACACGGGACACTCTTTTGAGGACAGCAATGTACAGGTGTTGGCGAGAGAAGAAAGATGGTTTGAAAGAGGAGTTAAAGAAGCCATCTTCACCAGACTGGAGAAGCCTTCTCTTAACAGAGGTGGTGGACTCAGACACAACCTCTCACCTACATATAATGCAGTGCTAAGCTGTCTCCCCAGAAAGCTCTCCAAACACTCACACCTGGGCACATGTGACCATAACACCTCACATGACAGGGGGAGTTAATGACCCATTCAGGGTAACGACTCTCAGGGGTTACATCACCCTGGGATAAGTTTCTATGAGTCGTTCTCCAACTCCTCCCTTCCTTTGTTGTTGTTTTTTCCTCTAGCAAGATAAATATCTGCTTCCATCACCAGCCATTTGGAACTGAAGAAGCTACATGGATGAGAAGTGAAACGTCTTCCCAACAAACTCTACACAGTCCAGTTGCCTTGCTTTTGAATCTTCAGAATGACCATGACCTGGATGAATGAGAATCTACACAGACGTATTGGCTTACAGTCAATTATCATTTCAATATTATGGCCCCCATCAGTGTTAATTCTGACAGCACTTTCAAATTTAGTTTTAGTATTTTGCCTAAAATATCTTTCAGTTTTAGTCATGATTTAGTCATCTAAATTGTTTTCATTTTAGTCTAGTTTTAGTCGATGAAAATTCACATTTTAGTCGATGAAATCTACTGTGAATTCATTCGACTAAAATATGAAGCGTAAAGGGTAAGGCACTTTTTATGTTTCCTTGAATTTCTGAAGTCATGTTTTACACTTGGATAAAATGAAACATCTTATAACCCTCTTTTGAATGCTTGTATAGTCTGAATGTATAAATGAACAGAAACAAATTGAACTTTTGTGTGAAATGCAGTCACCTTTATTTAGGCTACCTGGCAGAGCATCTCAGTTACAATACCAGAACTGACAACAAACAGTGAACCTGCTCTACATGAATATATCAATTCATAAAGAGAGGAGCTCTGATTGGATCGCTCCACAACTTATCCCACCACCACCAAGCAAAGTAGCTGTGATTGGATATATTCCTAACTTGTATCTACTTTCTACATGACCAAATTAGGTCTGATTGGATTAAGTCTCTGTCAAACATTTCAGTCTAGTTTTTATTTGTTGATGAAAATGTCAGTTAATTTAGTTTTAGTTTTTGTCCATGTGCACTTGCTTTTATTAATTACTGTCTAGTTTTCATCGGGGGAAAGAGGTTGTTGATGAAAACTATGATGAAAATAATTAGTCAACAAAATTAACACTGGCCCCCCATCTGTAGAACAGTCTACCTGAGGACTTGAGAGCAGCACATCAATCAATCAAACTTTGTTTGTAAAGCACTTTTCATACATAAAATGTAGCACAGAGTGCTGTACATTAAAATACACAAGCAGATAAGAGTCAGGGGATACAGAATAAAACACAAAACCCCATCCACCCTCCCAGCCCACATTTAACACAGACACACACACACACTGCTGCTGCTGCGTCCTCGTCTCTGAGCAGCAGATGATCCTCTCCTCAGTAAAGCCACCTGTTGGTGTAAAAAGGAAAACAGTGATTAGAGCCCAGAGAGAGCTGCTGAGCTGTGATCAGAGCTGAGGAATGAATCAGGACAGCCCTCCAATAACTGAGCTCCATCAGTCTGAGAGCAGACAAAGGTCTGAGGACTCTCTTCAGTTCAGGCTGAAGCTGCAGCTTTGTTGGATCTTCATCTGTTTGCTGAGTTTTCACTCTGCTCTGAGTCCAGCAGACCAAAGCCTGTCACATGTTGGACTGTAGTGGTCCAGCTCTAGGGATGGGCCCATGATGAACTTTGGGGCCACAGTTCCAGTCAAAGAAATAATCTGCTCTTCATGATCATATTGATTCTTCTGCTGACCTTCAGCAGGACCATGACTGCTTCATCAGCTTTATTTTCGCCTCTTCTGTCAGATCACAGTGTTAATGTTTGTTTTAAGGGAAAAGAGAATAAAGGGATATTTTCATAGTGGATTCACATGTTTAGCACTTTAGCAGCAGCTATTTCCTGTTCACAGGTTCAGAGGGGAGTTTGTCCTCCTCAGTGTTTTGGCGCTCGTGGTGTCCGTGTTGTCGGTGCAGACTTTTCTCTTCTCTTCAGTGGACACGACGCCGACCTGCTGTGTCCCTCGGTAGTTGTGGAGCTAGCTCAGTTTGGTGAATCCTATTCTGAATCTAAAACAACTCAAAGGAAAATGGTCTTTTTGGACACCTCTAGTGTTTGAACAATCCCCTTCAAGCTGGAGCTGCAGCTGCCGTAATATAAGGAGCAAAGGCTCAGCAGGTCACAACAGGTGGACTAAAGAGCAACAGTTTCACAGAAACTGAACACTGAAGGTTTTGCCTAATGCCACAGAAATCATCAGGCAGAAAGATGGAGAAATTCATTTTCCCTCTGAGAGACTCAAAAAGAGAGAGCAGCTGAGAAACCAGAGAGATTTACATTCTGGGATTTACGGTAAATTCAACTCTAAACTTACTTCAGAATCTCCAGTCTGTAGTTTGGATTCTTCTGAAGATCTCGCAGCAGCTTCACTCCTGAATCATGAAGAGTGTTGCTGATCAGGTCCAGCTCTCTCAGATGGGAGGGGTTGGACTTCAGAGCTGAGACTAAAGAAGAACAGCTGATCTCTGACAAACTGCAGCCCCTCAGTCTGAATAAAGAAGAGAGAATGAAGAGAAAAACTATTTAGGATCCAATCAGATGTGTCCACATCACACACACTGCTCAGCAGAGCCAATCAGCTGCTGCTCTGCCTCCTGTATGTATTGATGTATTAATGATCAGAAAATGTTCAAGAAGAAAAACTCTATCCCACCACGACAGGTGAGAGGAGTCAACAACCCAAATACAGAGAGACTCCTACACACTGCGGTCTACAAATGCATCTCCAGAACCTTCTTTGTTCCTTCAAACACGTTGGAGCTCAGACCTTCATCAGGTTGATGTGGATCAGACTGTAAATCAGCTGAAATGTTGTCCAACAATACAGTGAATGTTGGAGCTGGACTCTGTTTTCTGTTGGACACAAATATTGTGGACTCAGTCACAGTTTACATGTTGACCTGTCCCTCACATTGTCTCCGTCCATCTTTTTTTATTTATTTTTTTTATTTTATTTATAAATTTTTATATACGAACAGAACAAGAGACAGACAAAACAACAAATAAATGTATATATACACACACTGCCACACACAGTACAGTAAGGGAAGGCCAGAAGGCCAAAGTCCATGCCAGACCAGATCAATGATTATAGGGGAAGACAGTCCAATATTTAAGTCCAAGATTGCATTGAGGATCCAGGTGTAGAGTCCATAAAATTAATTCCAGGCAGTTAAAGCCTTGTGTTGAAAACAAGGAGTGAGGAAGAATATGACCATACCAATTTAACAACAATATCTGAGTTACAGAGATACAGTATAAAAGCAAGCATATTTATTCAGTTAACAGTTTCATCTTTTTTCCTTCTTTATATATTCAATAAAGGGTCCCCAGATCTTTAGAAACTTGGGTTTTGTATTGGACATAGAGTATCGTATCTCCTCTAAGTATAAGCAAGAAACCATGTCATTTAGCCAAACTTTAAAACAGGGAGGAGTAGCTGATTTCCACTCTCTCAGAATTGCTCTCTTTGCTATAACCAGGCCAAAACTTAGGGCTTGTTGCAGAACAGATGGAAGGGTTACAAAGTATTCAGAGCAGCCCAAAATAACAACGAGACAATAGGGAAATAGATTTTTTTTTATAAATAACACTGTACTGTTGAAAAATGTCTATCCAAAAGCTTTTTAGTCTGGGACATGACCAGAATAGATGAGCTAAGGTCCATCATCTGTTTTACATCTATCACATTTGGGAGATACACTGGGGTAGATTCTATTTAGCATTAATTGAACAAGTTTTTATTCCATTCAGTCCTTTTGCCCATAGAGCATCTGAGATGTCTACACCAGTGTCTTTCAGCCAGGCGTCCTTTATGTGAAGAGATGAAGCTGCAGTAGAAAAAAGTTTGACCAAGTTTGTAATCAACTGCTTTGAGGTGGGAGGTTTTTTCATAAGATCAGAAAAACGGTGTTGTTTTGGCATTGTGTTGAACTGTGGGAGGGTACATCTAATAAAATTTCTTATCTGAAGGTAACGAAAAAAACTGCCCCGGTGGCAAATTATATTTCAACTGCAGATGAGCATAAGATGCAAAGTGGTCGTTGATGTATAGGTCCTTAATAGTTGTCAAACCTTTATCTGACCATTAGGCAAATGCAATGTCCATTAGACCTGGCTTAAAGGAGGGATTATAACAAATAGGTGAATAGACTGATGTTCCGGAGAGACCCAGCACACCCCTGATTTGGTTAAGAATCTTGAGAGAGTTGCAGAGAATAAAATCACATTTTAACTTTTTTGAGGTATTTTATTATTGGAAAATAATACAGCAGACATAGATGCATCTGTGAGAGATACAGCTTTGTCAGATTCAATAATTGGCCAATTAGGAAAAGAAACAGTAACCTGCTCTGTTCTAAGTGGAACTTGGTTCCAAAAAATCCATGCCCTAGCGTTACATGCCCAGTAATAGTGATGGAAAATTGGAAGACCCAGTCCCCCCCCACTTGATGGTTTTTGTAAGTGTATTTTGGAGATACGAGGAGGTTTATTGGCCCAAATAAAGGGTATTATAATCGAGTCGAGTGTTTTGAAAAATAAAGACCTAAGAGAGATAGGGACATTTTGAAAGATGTAAATGAATTTGGGAAGCACCACCATCTTAATTATGTTGATGCATCCTATTTAGGAAAGAGGGAGGAGTTTCCACTCCTCTATCCTATTTTTTAGTTTATCAATCTGATCCAAGCAATTAAATCTGAAAAGACATTTAGGATTTCTAGCTATGTTAATTCCTAAATAGATTAAATTATCTTTGAAGATTTTGAAGGGTAGGTTATTAAGAAAACTGTGGTCAAGACCATTAGAGAGGGGCATAAGGAGACTTTTCCCCAATTTATGGAAAACCCCGAGAGCTGACCAAAATTCTTGATCAGATTAAGAAGGGGGAGGACAGATATTTTTGCATCAGACAGAGTCAGGACAACATCGTCTGCATACAAACCTATGACAGAGACAGAGGAGCCACACTGTATGCCAGAAATTTGAGAATTCATCCTCACTGAGATAGCGAAGGGTTCAAGTGCAAGGGCAAAAAGTATTGGAGAAAGGCAGCAGCCCTGTCTGGTTCCACGATGTAATAAAAATGGGGGAGACTTCTCAAGATTGGTAAGAACAGAGGATCTGGGACGGGCATAAAGCATTTTTTAAATGCATATGAATTTTTCACCGAAACCAAATTTTTTTAGAGTTGCAAACATATACTTCCATTCTATTTGGTCAAAGGCTTGCTGCGCATCCAGTGAAATAATGGCAGAGTTTGGTAATTTAGTTGAATATATAATATTTAATAGTCTTCGTGTGTTGGAAAAGGGAAATCTATTCGGGATGAAATCCGTCTGATCAGGGTGAATAAGTTTGTTCAAGTGTTTTATTTAATCTGTTCGTCAAGACTTAAGCAATAATCTTTTGATCACTATTTAACAGACTCAGAGGACGGTAAAAAGTCACATTGGTGCCATCTCTATTTTTTTTTTAAAGTAAGCAAATGTGTGCATCATAGCCAGTTTCTGGAAAGATGCCACTGCTTATAGAGCATTTGACCACCCTTAATAAAAGCGGTGCTACTATATATTGACTTTATAGAACTTAATTCCAAAGCCATCCGGACCACATGCCTTCCCATTAGGGAATGAACAATAGCCGTCTTAATGTCCTCTATTGTAAAGTCTGCATCCATTTCCTTCCCGGCAGTCTCTTCAAGAATCGGTATTTCCAGTGTATTAAGAAAATCTGCAATATTGCTTTTCAGTTGTGTTTGATTGAGAGGCGTACAGCTGACTGAAGTAGTTAGCAAATCCATCATTAATTTGCTTTGGGTTGGTTATTAGTTCTCCAGTTGGAGAGGATATTTTATGTATTGCCCTTTCAGCTTGCACACCTTTAAGTTGTCTAGAAAGTAACTTGTCGGCCTTATCACCTAACTCAAAGAGCTCTAATTTCGTAGACCAGGCGCAGGCAGCGCGCACCTGCCCTGCGCCATGCCTGTGTTGCGCCAACAGGGTGTGTCCAGGGCATTTGGCAAGTTTCGTGCACGGCGCAGTCTGGTGCAGGCAGGCGCACCCACGCCTCCGTCTCTCCTACCGGCACATGTAGCAGAATGTCAACCAGAAACACAGACTCCTGCCAACTGGGGCTGGACCAAGAAAGGAGATCTGTGGCAGATCGTTTGGACAGAACTCCCACCCATCGCAGAGAGCTGCCAGCAGCTGACCAAGTGTGGATGCAAGTCTGAATGCTGCAGTCGATGCAAATGCTACTGCTTTGGTCTGACCTGCACGACACTGTGCAGCTGCAGATGAGAGGTTTAGAAGCACTGTAGTATAGAGCTACTTATTCAGGCAGCAAGACAATGAGTGAAAAACAAGTATAGGCCTCCTGTCTACATGCAAAAAAAAAAAAAAAAAAAAAAAAAATTAAAGGAAAAAACAAAAAATAAAAAAATATAAAAAAGGAAAAGGCAAAAAAAATATATAAAAAAAGGAAAAGACAAAAAAAAACCCTTCCTCGAGGGGATCATCACCTTATCGTGGTGTGGCAGTTTGCGTTTCTCCATGACACCTAGAGCTATGTCGGCGGGAATCTTGAACTCCTGGTGGGGTTTCCCAAGCCGAACAGGTCAAAGGGTAGAGACTAGACACAGAGTGATCCAACAGCGCTATTACTACATGTAATCTACACTAGCTAACTGATGCTGGGGTTAATAGACAGCCCTGATATATGGTACAAGGAAGCCAGTGAGTAAATCCATGGGTCTAAATTTGGATTCTACATCGTGAAAAATGTATGATTTGACACCAATATCATTCAAATAGGACATCTGTGCGATTTCATTGGGAAATGCAATATTACTGTTTATTCAATAGCGGCCATCTTGAAAAATGGCTGCCATCGTACATTTTTTTGGTGGCTAATGGGTTTTATTAAAAGAGCAATCCCCAAGGAGAATGTGTGTCAATTTTGGTGCTTGTTTCCACAAATGAACAATTCTCCTGTAATTTGCAGTTATATGGCCCACTAATGGTGGTCCAGGTCTGGCCCCTCGGTGTGGTTTGGGGAATAAGGGGGCCTTTGATTGGTGGGGCTGCTGACATTGGGGACTCTATGGGTGTGGGCTGATGCCTGTTGGTGTGGTCTCTGGTGATCCTGGTCCTGTGGGCTGAGGGCCCTTTGTGTTTTTTGGACCGTGTTGGCCCCTGGTCCTGGATTGTTCAGCCCTCTTTTTCAGGTCTTAGGTTTCCTCAGGTTCCTTGAAATGTTTCACTTCTTTGAGGAGTGTTGGTCTGAGGGACACCAGAAGTGCTCCTGCTCCCTCTTCTTAGGTTCTTGCAGGTCTTGGGTTTATTTCATCATCAAAGAACACTCTTGGTTCTAGAGACTAAGATGGTTCCTGCTTCCTGTGGTGAGCATATTAGCTAACGCTAAATACTACTACTTGATATTTGATATTTAAGCCTTGGACAAATCAAATGTACAATCAAATGTACTAAGGTTAAGTAAAAGCACTCTCACTTCTCAGAGGCTGAGTAATTTCAGTTCAGTTCTTTTCTGCTCCAAGTTTAGCTTAGTCTAGCATAGCCTAGCATTTAGCCACTAAGTATGGCTTCTCTCTTCCACCTACTCCTCCTCCTCTCTCGCTCTGTCTTGCCTGGTGTGCCAGAGGTTCAGTTACTCCTCGTCCTCCTTTAGTGATGATGGTAACTGTATGAAGTGTAGCATGTTTTAAGCTTTGGAGGCGAGGGTTACTGATCTGGAGAAGCGGCTCCACACCTCTGATTCTAAACCTCCATTTGCAGCCGTAGTTAGCCAGCCTGATGTAGCCGGTGCAGGTCAAGTTAGCTTAGCTTCTCCCAGGTGGCTCCCAAGCAGCCAGTAGGCAATGACTGTGTTACTGTCTGACTGAGGAAAGCATAGCGGTAAGTTTAAGATCCAATCGGTACCACACCTATCTATCCACGTCTCTGACACGTTTTTCCCACTCAGTGACACACCTGCCAGGGATCAAACTCTGATTACTGGTGACCCCATGATGGAAACATTAAGGTTCCGAAGTCGGCGGGCATAGTTAGGTGTATCCTCGGGGCCACAGCGGGCGTCATCAAATCAAATCTAAAGTTGCTGGCAAGATGTAAATATAAGTTTGATAAGATTATCAGTCATGTAGGCATGAATGACTCTTGGCCTCGTCAGTCGGGAGTCACCAAAGGTAATGTGGAATCAGTGTGTGTATTTGCTAAGACAATGTTGGACACCATAGTTCCCTCTGGGCTCCTCCCAAATTTGACCAGTGATGACATATATAGCCACATGCCTTCATTTAACTGCTGGCTATCAAGGTGGTGTCCAGCAAACGATGTGGGCTTTATTATAACTGCACATCTTTCTGGGGAAAGCCAGAGAGATGAAGTTTGACCTCTCAGAGATGAGACCATGTTGCAGAGCTGCAGTCTTCCACGCTCCTCTGCGCTCCCTTCAGAACGGTTTTTCAGCCATTTGTTATGACAGTTGTAAAAGTGATGAATATAACAACTAGTGAGCAAACCTCCGCCAATGTAGCTCACATATTGCTGTTACATCTATTAGCAATAGTTCCATGATAAAGCTTCCATCATAATATGATTCACTGACCCTGAAAACCCACAACTAGTACTCAGAATCACGTTGATACCATTATTAGTTAGACAGTTACTGAACAAAAATGATCGTTTACTAGTGGTGGTTTTCTGGATCACCACCAAAATCTAATCATTTTTAAGTTGGGCCATTACCAACATCTCCTGAAAATTTCACCAAAATCCGTCCTGTGGTTGTTGCGCAATCTTGCCAACAGTCAAACAAACAAACAAACAAACAAACAAACAAACAAACAAACGCAGACAAAAACATAATCTCCTTGGCAGAGGTAATTATTCCATAGAGACTGTGTGTCCCTCAACCCAAACCTCTCATAGCACTACATAACATCAGATAATTAGATGTGGTCTCTTAAATATCAGATCACTGAAATCCAGATGTTTACTGGTGAATGACCTTATATCAGAAAATCACATTGATTTACTTTGTTTAACAGAAACGTGGCTGTGCCAGGAGGAATGTGTCAGTGTAAATGAATCCACTCCTCCCAGTCATTCAAATACTCATATACTATGAGACACAGGCCGTGGAGGTGGTGTAGCAGCTATTTATCATTCTTGTCTCCTATTTTTTACTCTTTTTACTCTTTTGAGTTCAAAAACTACAGTCCTTGGACTTTCATTACTCCATGTGCCATTCTTGTTGCTATTGCTGGGAGCAGATGTCCAAAGTAAACTGTTTTCAGATGATGAATTTTCTCTGTAGTCCAGTTTTTGTTATATGGCACATCCACAATAACATGCTCATGTGGTGTTTATATCAGCAACTTACAATTTTTTTTTGGAACAGTGCATTGTTATTTGGACCTGGTAAAAGTATCCTGAGTATGAAGCAGTTTCTCTGAGAACATAGTGTCCATTAGTTTGTTTTGCATCATATTTGTCTGATAAAATCATTTTCAGCAGGCTGCCACCATGTGACTCCAGTCTCTTCAATGTTGGGCATTTGATTTCAAGGATGGTGTCTGAGTCGATGATTCCATCGAGGCTTACCGCTAGCCAGTTCTCACCCTCGTCCACGACAAGCCCTGCAGTCTCCACTGTTTTCCTGTGTTCTTCTCAAAAAATGCCCAAGCCAAAGGCTCTGATGCCTGACCATACCTAGTGGCAGTGCTCCCAACAAACTTGGCATTAAGTTTTCTTTCCATCCAGTTAGATGGGTTGGTTTTTTTGGATGCCTTGCTGCTAGTCATTCTAATTTTTCTGTGGTCTACCCAAAATTGACAGTTCTGCCCCTTTGTTTTTGATTCTATTTTTTCTCTTTCATCTTTCCCACATGATACATATTTTTCAAAGAAGTCATCGCAGAGTTTACACTTCTGTTCAGCACACTGAGCATGCTGTATGGTTTGTGAAGCATCTGCATTTTCCTGCAGTCAACACATGATGTAAAATAGTTCCAGGTATACTGGATAGACCTGCCGATTCAGGAGATGAAAAATGTTTAGTAACATCTCCATCCGTCTCAAATGCTGTAGCCTTGACCTTCACACTTTTGCTGGGCTCATGGACTGGTCCTTGTATGTTCTCTACTGTATCTGGCACCACATTTTTCCAGGAGGATTTGTTCCAGGCACACACTTTGGCAGTGCAGGCAGTGCCTGTAAAGCCCAGGGTTTCAGCTTGTTTTACTTAATAAAGAAGAGCTGCTGTATGACTGCAGTGTTTTTCCTCTATTGGCCATGCTTTTTTATTTCCATCGTAGTGATGCCATCCATCACAAGATGGTCCACCCACAAACCAGTCGCACATGTTAATTAATAATTCACCATTATATACTTTATATTATTCTATACATTATTTTATAATTATTATTTGTATTATATATAACCAACTATGTAACTATCAGGTAGCGATACTCCTTCCTGTTCAGTGCCAAAGTTATTGATCGAAGTAAGCAGCACATGGCTAATTGAATATTCATGAGATGAACAGGAGTTGGAGCTGGTTAGCATGCTCAAGGCTATCCAGGCTCACAGCAGTGAAGACGTCAATCTGATGGAGGGATAAACAACAAAAGGACAGCATTTCAAATGCAGAGTTTTGTGTTGGTGTTTTGTGTGGAGGATATGTGGCTGTGAGCTGCTAATTAGAGCAGATAAGAAGCAGGTTGTCATTACTTAATGATCTAGATCTAGATCCAGTCGAGTTCTGGTCATGTGTAATCTGTGTTCAGAGACGGGTTGTAGAAACAGGATGGTCAGCTCGGGCTGAGGTTGGGTTCGGTTTGTTATCGTCTTGAACTCAGGTGGATTTTGTACTGAAATATTTGGCTCCAGCCTTGCTCTTGTGAGACATGATACTGGATCAGTGTTTGTGTTTCTGTCTGTTTTGTTGCTGTCTGACGCTGCTTATGCTTGAAAGTTGTTTTTTAGTGAATTCTGGAGGTTGGTCAGCTACAAGAGTCTAGCGTGAACTCTGGACCTAATTTCACATTTTTTTATGTTATTTTTTAAATAGATATTTGACATGAGTAAAATCCTTAATCTGTGAAATATAACTGAAGTTTTAGCCCTCTGTTTACAGTACTCTTGTGGTTCTGTAACGTTTTGATTACAAACATCTCTGCCACTGTCTCAGACAACAGGTGGGAGTAGACACGCTGTTCCACCGCAGTAATGGCGGCTGCTTATAATGGTGGCGCCCACAGATCAGCCGTAGGATTGGTCTATACACTGTATGCCTTTGCCCCTTTTTGTTTGCTTCTGTACTCGTCTCTGTTTCTTGTCTTGTAGGCCGCCTGGGATCCTTGGTGTAGACGGCCTGCTGCTGTGGACTTACGAAGTTTCGGTAACTACGATTACAATTATGTGGCCATTCTTTTAACCCCATCATTACAGTCCTTGATATTAACATCAGAGATCAACAAAATAACAAACATGGTAGTTCCTGCAACTGTCAAGGTTATATGACCATGACAAACATTCATGGATGAATATTAGATTAATTATTCTTTTCATGGTTGATACTGATTATACCTACATAAATACTACCATTGCAACAATATGGACATGAGGACCCTCCTGAAAACAAGATGCTGCATCTCAAGGGGCTGACTCTAATAAATTCATATTCAGCAGAGACAAATATGAAGAGGGCAGGTTTATGATTGGTCCATGGATCTGTCCCTGGCCTCAACTCTTACCTTAGTCCACTTGCCCACCTCCCTTGCTTTTCCCACATACAGCTTCAGCTGTTCAACATGAGACTAGGGATGGGAATTGATAAGATTTTATTGGTACCAATGCTATTAACGATCCTGCTAATTGATCCAATTCTTTAATGATTCCCTTATTGATTCCTGCAGATTTTCCATGTGGCAAATGTTGGCCTGTTGATTTTTTAGTGGCAACAATGTCAGACACACATGTCACAGCATAGATAACTGCTTCTGCAAGTTGCTGGTGTTTCCACTCACTTAAGGTTGTGCAGTAGGTGCCTTTTGTAAAAATTAAGCTGCAATTTTGACTGTTTCTGAACCCTGTCAGCGGGAGGAATTGATAAGGGAATTGATTAGCAAAAAGACTCATGATATCGATACTTTGATGGAGCTGTTAACAATTCTCAACTGGAATTGCTTTTTGATTCCCATCCCTTCATGGGACTGGATCTGCTCAAGACCTCCAGCCGATAAACAGGTTTTTTCTTGCTGCCGTTACTGTAAGCCCCCTAAAGACACACCTTTCTGTGGTTTGGTTGGCCCAGTGCTGTGCTCATGATGGATTCATGTTGGGTTTTGGATATACAGTATGTATATGTATATAGGTGTATGTATGTATTTTATGTGTATGTATGTATTTTATATATGTATGTGTATCCATAAAATGGAGAGTTTGTCCTCAGCCTGCTCTATTGTAAAGTGTCTTCAGATACCACTTGTTATGAATTGGTACTATACAAATAAAGATTGATTAATTGATTAATTATCAGGTTTGTCTTGATTAGTTCAGATGATTCTTCAGCGTATTTGGACGTCATTATTTTTTAGGGATCTAGTATAAAGTTGAATTTCACTCTAATAATTTCTAAAAATGGTGGAGTCTTTTGCAATCACAAGTAAAACATGAACAAAAAGTCAATTTTCTCCCATGTTTTGATGGTATGCTGAAGATAATACTATTGTGGTCTAAAGGAGTTCTTGAGTTGGTTATGTTCCTTGCTCAGATGATTGGTCAAAGTCTCAGGTTAAGTTACAGTGATTGGACAAACAGTGAGGCTGCAGAGTTCACAGGGACTGGCTGCATTTGTATTGGTGGTTGTGAATACAAACCACAATTCCCTGAAGAGACTTATTTATACACCAGATTTTAAGGTCATATTAATAGTTTAGTACACTGGACCAAATTGAAGGGCTTACATTGATCTCTACTCTGCTGTCTGTTGTCTGTCAGCAGGTTATTACAGTTCTGTTTGTAGATCTGAAGAAGAAATTTAACTCTACTGTGACAAATAAATCTGACATAAAATGGACATGTCAACAAGAAAAGACCTTAGTGTTCATTGACAAATGTCTATATTTGAAAAGAATACATCTGTCATTTATTGTTGAATGAGATGTTGTTTGTCTTGTTTCCTGTTTCTAAAACAAACAGACTGTCACAATAAGAGGAACACATCAGTTCTCCTACAGGACACACTTGGTCTGATTTACAAGAGAAGATGAGTGTAGATATATCAGGAGGAGCTCAAAGAAAGTGACAAGATGTCAGCATATCAGATATCAGCAAAAATCCTCCATCATGCATCCCTACATATGATCAGTCAAACATCTGGACATGAAGATGGTTCAGTTGATAATCACACACAGAAGATCTACAATAGAAACAGAGAAAACATGAACTTACCTCAGAATCTCCAGTCTACAGTTTGGACTCTGCAGAAAATCACACAGCAGCTTCACTCCTGAATCATGAAGTTTGTTCCTGCTCAGGTCCAGCTCTCTCAGATGGGAGGGGTTGGACTTTAGAGCTGAGGCTAAAGAAGAACAGCTGAACTCTGACAAACTGCAGCTCCTCAGTCTGAATAAAGAAGAGAGAATGAAGAGAAAAACTATTTAGGATCCAATCAGATGTGTCCACATCACACAGTCTGCTCAGCAGAGCCAATCAGCTGCTGCTCTGACTCCTGTGAGAACATTACACATAAGTAGGGATGTCCAATATCTTCATCATCATGTTGGTGTTGGCAGATATGAGCTCAAGAGTTCATCATCAGAATCACAGATCTGAACATTTCTGCCTAAATGTTTGGCCCATATATCAGCCGGACATCTCAGCAGGATGTGAAGGAGCTGAATCATGAAGATGATGAAGTTTGAATCAGAACCATCAGACCATCATCACATGAAGACTTTGACTTCTTCATCCTCATCCTTTAAACACTACAGTGAGCTCTAAAGACTGAAGTTTGAGCTCTAAACTACAGATAGTTTCATGTGTCCCACTTGAGAAGAATGTGTTTGGATGTTATTTGAAGCTCTTTGTCAGGATGTTCTCAGAGGACCACCCTGCTGTTTCATCACAATGATTTCACTCTGTTCACTTCACACTGATGTCTGTGCGTGGTCCTCACTGCTCTGATGATCATCAACTATAAAGCCCTCATATAAACCACGTCTGTCTCTGTCAGCTTTGTCCTGTTTTATTGGCACTTCTTCCAAAATCAGCTGTCCATCAGCCTCTGCTAAAACTTGAAGTATTAGTGTTCCTAAACAGACTAAATCAGAAATCAGATCTGTTTGAGCTCAACACAAAGTCTGACTTTAGCTCTAAAAACATTTGTCTGAACTCAAACTGATGACCGTCATGTCTCTGCAGAGGTGCTGTTTCTGACTCTGATTACATCTGTTTCACAAGTGTCATTTATTTATTTAAGTTTGTATAATATAAACTTAACACGATCTGCATCCTTTTCAAAATATGAGCCCCCTACTGTTTCAGTGGGCAGACACCATTCATTTCTTAATAGTGATTTTATTGTGAAACATCTGCAGGAAGGTGTTGTGGGAAAACTCATAAACTTGCAAGGTTCAGGTTAGCACTTGAATTTAAGCAAGTGTTACAAACGAGGAGTAACATGATCATGTTGGTGAAGATGGCGGCTTGAAGCAGAGGCTCTGATAAGCATCTATCATTTGATCCTGCAACTTGCGTCTAAATTTTTTAAAAGAAGGTTTTTCACTTTAAGAGACTTTTCTGGGGGTAAAGGATGGCAACAGCAGCAACATTAAGACGCACTTGAGGTCAAAAACCCTGACTCGGGACAGAGCACTGGCTCTGAAGGCCCAGAGGGAGCACATGTTGGGTAGGATATTGCTAACATCTTTGCAACGCTGCAAAAAATATCCAGCGATTTGACCAGCCTCGAGGACATACGCCGAACTGCAACGTCGGTGGAGGGAAAGTTATCCTCGCTGATTTCACGCATGGTTGAGGTGGAGAAAAGAGCTGACTGGCTGGAGGACGAAGATAGAAAAAGGAAAGCTTTGCTGGAGGCTAACCCTGTCGCCACAAAGGCTGAAATGGAAAGCCTCCGCAACAAATTGGAGGACATGGAGAACCGCAACCGACGGAATAATCTACGGTTCATAGGTGTTCCTGAAGGTGAAGAAGGTGGAGACATGGCGCTGTTCATGCAAAGACTTTTGGCATCGGCTTTTGGCTGGGATGACAGTGTGCAGCTACCTGAGATTGATCAGACACACAGAGCCACGGTACCACGGCCGAATCCAGGGGAGAGAACATGTACTATCCTGGTTTGCTTCCTTCGCTCAGCAGACAGGGAGCTCATTTTACGCATTGCACAGAACAAACTGGAGCTGAGGTGTGAAGATAACCACATCATGATATTTCCTGACTTTTCTCGCGCCACACGGGTGAGGAGCGATAGTTTCAGGGAGTGCAGGAGAGCTCTGAGGGAGCGCAACATGACGTTTGCCCTCATTTACCCTGCTATCCTGAAGTTTGACCACAACGGAGGACAGAGGCGCTTTGATGATCCAAAAAGAGCATTGGAATACATTCAGAGCATCACGGAGTAAGAGTGCCCCTTTTGACCACCAACACTGGAGAGAGAACCTTCTGGACTATAATCTTGAATGAGTGAAACACTGTAATCAGCAGGAGGAAACTGGACTAGAGGTACTGGGGTGTAAATAAGGAAAGTGATACAGGTTGTTACAAAACAGGGTATTTTTCATTATTTGTTATTATCTATCTAGTTTTATATTAATAATTCAGAGACTTTTAGGTAACAGCTAGTTTACTGATTTATGGATTTGTTAAGCTCCTCCTGGAGCCACCACCTTATCGCGGTGGAGGGGTTTGCGTGCCCCAATGACCCCAGGAGCTATGTTGTTGGGGGCTTTATGCCCCTGGTAGGGTCACCCAAGGCAAACAGGTTCTGGGGGAGGGGTCAGACAAAGCGTGGCCCGAAGACCATTATGGAGAGACACATCATTGGATCCCAGTTTCCCTTGCCCGGACGCGGTCTACCGGGGCCCCACCCTGGAGCCAGACCTGGGGATGGGGCTCGATGGCGAGCGTCTGGTGGCTGGGCCTGCGCCCATGAGGCCTGGCCGGGCACAGCCTGAAAAGGCAACATGGGACCCCCCTCCCATAGGCTCACCACCCGTGGAAGGGGCCAAGGCGGTCGGGTGCAGTGTGAGCTGGGTGGCAGCCGAAGGCGGGGACCCTGGCGGTCCAATCCCCGGCTGCAGAAGCTAGCTCTAGGGACGTGGAATGTCACTTCTCTGGTGGGGAAGGAGCCTGAGCTGGTGCGCGAGGTCGAGCAGTTCTGACTAGATATAGTCGGACTCACCTCGACGCATAGCTTGGGCTCTGGAACCAGTCCTTTTGAGAGGGGCTGGACTCTCTTCCACTCTGGAGTTGCCGATGGCGAGAGGCGCCGGGCAGGGGTAGCAGTACTTATTGCTCCCAGGCTCGGGGCCTGTACGTTGGGGTTTACCCCAGTAAGCGAAAGGGTAGCCTCCCTCCACCTTCGGGTGGGGGGACGGAACCTGACTGTCGTTTGTGCTTATGCACCAAACGGCAGTTCAGAGTATCCACCTTTTTCATACTCCCTAGAGGGGGTGCAGGAGAGTGCCCCTTCTGGGGACTCCCTCGTTCTGCTGGGGGACTTCAAAGCTCACATCGGCAATGACAGTGCGACCTGGAGGGGCGTGATTGGGAGGAACGGCCCCCCGATCTGAACCCGAGTGGTGCTTTGTTACTGGACTTCTGTGCTCGTCACAGACTGTCCATAATGAACACCATGTTCAAACATAAGGGTGTCCATATGTGCACTTGGCACCAGGACACCCCAGGCCGCAGTTTGATGATCGACTTTGTAGTCGTATCATCGGACTTGTGGCTGCATGTTTTGGACACTCGGGTGAAGAGAGGGGCGGAGCTGTCAACTGATCACCACCTGGTGGTGAGTTGGCTCCGATGGTGGGGGAGGATGCCCGTCAGACCTGGCAGGCCTAAGTGTGTTGTGCGGGTCTGCTGGGAAGGGCTGGCAGAGTCTCCCATCAGAAAGAGTTTCAACTCCCACCTCCGGGTGAAGTTCGACCATGTGGCGGGGGAGGCAGGGGACATTGAGTCCGAGTGGGCCTTGTTCCGGGCCTCTATTGTTGAGGCGGCAGATTGGAGCTGTGGCTGTAAGGTCGTCGGTGCCTGTCATGGCAGCAACACCCGAACCCGCTGGTGGACACTGGCGGTGAGGGATGCCGTCAAGCTGAAGAAGGAGTCCTATCGGGCCTTTTTGGCCATTGGGACTCCGGAGGCAGCTGACGGGTACCGGCAGGCCAAGCGGGATGCAGCTTCGGTGGTTGCCAAGGCAAAAACCCGGGCATGGGAGGAGTTCGGTGAGGACATGGAGAACGACTTCCGGACGGCTTCAAAGAGATTCTGGACCACCATCCGGCGTCTCAGGAGGGGGAAGCAGTGTGCTGTCAACACCGTCTATGGTGGGGATGGCGCACTGTTGACCTCGACTCGGGACGTCCTGGATCGGTGGAAAGAATACTTCGAAGACCTCCTCAATCCTACCAGCACGTCTTCCAGTGCGGAAGCAGACCTGGGGGACTCTGTGGTGGACTCTGCTATCTCAGGAGCTGAGGTCGGCGAGGTGTTCAAAAAGCTCCTCGGTGGCAGGGCTCCGGGGGTGGACGAGATCCGCCCGGAGTTCCTCAAGGCTCTGGATGTTGTAGGGCTGTCATGGCTGACACGACTCTGCAACATCGCGTGGACATCGGGGGCAGTACCACTGGATTGGCAGACTGGGGTGGTGGTTCCCCTTTTCAAGAAGGGGGACTGGAGGGTGTGCTCCAACTACAGGGGGATCACACTCCTCAGCCTCCCTGGGAAGGTCTATTCAGGGGTACTGGAGAGGAGGGTCCGCCGGATTGTTGAACCTCGGATTCAGGAGGAGCAATGTGGTTTTCGTTCTGGCCGTGGAACTATTGACCAGCTCTATACCCTCCACAGGGTCCTTGAGGGTGCATGGGAGTTTGCCCAACCAGTCTACATGTGTTTTGTGGACCTGGAGAAGGCATTCGACCTTGTTCCTCGTGGGGTTCTGTGGGGGGTGCTCCAGGAGTATGGGGTAGTGGACACCCTGATACGGGCCGTCCGCTCTCTGTACGACCGGTGCCAGAGTCTGGTCCACATTTCCGGCAGTACATCAGAACCGTTTCCAGTGAGGGTTGGACTCCGCCAGGGCTGCCCTTTATCACTGGTTCTGTTCATTACTTTTATGGACAGAATTTCTAGGCGCAGCCAGGGCGTTGAGGGGTTCTGGTTTGGTGACCTCAGGATTGGGTCGCTGCTTTTTGCAGATGATGTGGTCCTGTTTGCTTCGTCAGACCGAGACCTACAGCTCTCACTGGATCGGTTCACAGCTGAGTGTGAAGCGTCTGGAATGAGAATCAGCACCTCCAAATCCGAGTCCATGGTCCTTGCCCGGGGGAGGGTGGAGTGCCCTCTCCGGGTCGGGGATGAGATTCTACCCCAAGTGGAGGAGTTCAAGTACCTGGGGGTCTTGTTCACAAGCGGAGGAAGGATGGACCGGGAGATCGACAGGCGGATCGGTGCGGCATCGGCAGTGATGCGGACTCTACACCGGTCCGTCGTGATAAAAAGGGAACTGAGCCGCAAGGCAAAACTCTCGATTTACCAGTCGATCTTCACTCCTATCCTCACATATGGTCACGAGCTTTGGGTCGTGACCGAAAAAACACGATCGCGAGTACAAGCGGCCAAAATGAGTTTCCTTCGCAGGGTGTCTGGACTCTCCCTTAGAGACAGGGTCAGAAGCTTGGCCATCCGGGAGGGGCTCGGAGTAGAGCCGCTGCTCCTCCGTGTTGAGAGGAGCCAGATGAAGTGGCCCGGGCATCTGGTTAGGATGCCTCCTGGACGCCTCCCTGGCGAGGTGTTCCAGGCACGTCCCACTGGTAGGCGGCCCCGGGGAAGACCCAGGACACGCTGGAGGGACTATGTCTCTCAGCTGGCCTGGGAACGTCTCGGGATCCCCCGGGAGGAGCTGGACGAAGTAGCTGGGGAGAGGGAAGTCTGGGCTTCCCTGCTCAGGCTGCTGCCCCCGCGACCCGACTACGGATAAGCGGAAGAAGATGGATGGATGGATGGATGGATTTGTTAAGATTTATTGTTTGATTGGACTGATTTATATATGATTGTTTGTCGTTTTCTTATCACTTCCTCTTCCTGTTTACCTGCAGATTTAAGGCTAAAAGGGTATACATTATAAAAAGTTATGCCACATCCAGCTGGCAGATTAATATTAATTAGCTGTTTCCTCCACTTCCTTTTTTTTAATTTAAAGTTAAATTGAAATAAATGAATGCTGTCGGTCAGTGGGGGTAGGTCACTTGGTCAGCCGCCAGTCACGGACCTTAAATTTTGTTTTTTCAGGTTGGTTGTACAATGTTCATGTTGATGTACTGTGTTATGGGGGTCGGGGTTTGGACGGAGGGGTCCAGAACTAATATGAAACTAATTATGAAAATATGGCTGTTACTTAGGTTTTATTTTTCAAAAATTCAGCTATGACTACTAAATTTGATAACCTGCAACTTGGAACGTGAAGGGCCTTGGACATCGAATTAAGAGGAAAAAGATTTTCTCCATTTTTGATCTGCTCAATATGACATTGTGTTCCTACAGGAAACACATATCTCTGCTGCAGACTCAGACAAGTTATGTAGAGACTGGGTGAGCTATGTGTAGTACAGTATAGGTTCTAGTCAAAGTCGTGGAGTTATAACACTTATCAATAAAAAATTACAATTTAAATGCGTTAGACAAATTAAAGATACAATGGGTCGGATACTTTTAATCGTAGCAGAAACACAGGGTCATACAGTCACTTTGGATAATATCTATGCTCCTAATGGAGATGATCCACATTTCTTTGCAGACCTGGAGGCAAAAATGCAACAGGTAGGTAATTATAACACAATAATTGAGGGATATTTTAATTTAATAATGGACTCTCTTCTGGATCGCAGTGCCAGTGTTTCAATAAGATTGCCTAAGGCTTCTGTTGCGGTGAGACACATGGCAGAGTCTTTGGGTTTCATGGATGTATGGAGGATTTTGAATCCAAAAGGAAGAGATTACACTTTTTACTCCGCTCGACAGAAAACATTTTCCCGTATAGATTTTTTTATGATTTCAAAAGTCTTATTGCAGTCGGTTACTTCTTTCTGTATCGGTAGTATCCTAGTGTCAGATCATGCTCCAGTTAGTCTGGAAGTGTTACCTTTTAGTGACAGATTACGCATGCCAAGGTGGAAGTTTAATTCATCCCTGCTGCAAGAGCCTGAGTTTAATGAATTATTAAGAAATCAAATTAAAACATATATTGAGTTAAATGAACCCACAGCACCCTCTGCAGGAATTATTTGGGAAGCTCTCAAGGCTGTACTGAGAGGTTTTGTAATTCATTATGCTTCTCAGAAGAAAAGACAAGCTACTGCTAGGCAAACAGATGTTGAAGACAAAATTTAGAAATTAGAGAATTAACTGAAATTAAATGTTAATCATGAGGATCTTAGAACCTTAGCACAACTTAAATATGAGTACAATAGTATTTTGTCTCAGAGGATAGTGTGGTGGAAATTTTGCATACATTTATTATTTAACTGATTAGTTTTGTAACTTCAACTGTACTGCTGTGTGAATGACCTGGTGAACTCTCCTGTTTCACACCCCACTGTGTCACCCTCTGGGCACAGAGGTCAGGGAGAGATCTGGAATAACACAGGAGATTATACCTAGGAGAAATTTCCTGAGGAGAGTCTCCAACTGTTTTATTGCACCCCAATCAACAGCTGGTAAGGAGCTCTGTGTTGTTGTTTTTTCTCCTTCCCCCAAAGCCAGAGGCCTCCTTGAGAGGGTATATAAGGGAGTGTCACATTTGTTTCAGTGCGACAATACTCTGAACTGCTTTCTGCCGTGTGCTTCTCTGTATTGTCTCCTTCTCATGAGAATAAAGGCTCGGTGCATTGCTACCTTTCCCAGTCTTGTTTTTTGACTCTCCATAGGCAGATCAAAATTTCAGCAACAAAGTGGTGTCAGAAGTGGGATTTCACGAGTGGTTCGTCCAACTGCCTGAAGACAGTCAGGGGTTGATCACCCTGAACCAGACAAAGGGAAAGGTTTGGTCTCAAAACCTCGCCATATTCAGAGAGAGTGAGAACTGACTGGTCTTGGGCAGGAGGACCATCACCACTGAGATCAAAGTGAACAACAACCGTGCTGTCGGGTGAGTCAAAAAACAACGCTCTATTTCTGGGGGAAATACAAAAATTAATATTAATAATGTTTAAAAAAAAGGGAGGTTGTCATAGTGTGTCTTCTCATTTAGGCAAGGCTCCAGGCATATTCACAGATCGCGGCGCTACTGAGGTATCTGGGGAATACCAGGGAAGGTCTGATCTTCATTTTTTTTCTGCCTCTGTAGAGAGAGCAAGGGTTAGATCCAACTACGGGGTCGGGCAGGTATTCGGGGAATACAGCCCTTTAGGTTAAAGGCCTTTAGTCTCGAGGAGACTATAAAGTGAAAATTAAGATACGTAGCCTAATTTTATACAAGTGGACACGTAGTAACAGTGGGGACACTCACGTAGAGATGGGATCTAGAGCAAAGAGTATGATACTACGCCGCCGAATGAGAAGCGCATGAAAAACAAATATGGGAAAGAAACAATTAAGTTTATGCCTGTGATGGCCATGACATCATGGGGTGTTTGAAGTGTCAGCCTGAGCCTGTGCCTGTGGGTGCAAACATTTGAAAACTTTGCCATGGTGTTGTCTCCCTCTTTTGTTGTGACCGCCTGAGCCAGGTCATGACAATGCCACAGTGATGTAAAGAAATGAAGTTTCCAGAAGGGGAGTTCTTTTGAGTTAACAGCAACAGAAGTAGAAGTGAAGTATACTTGCAAAAAAAGATTCCTGTCAGATTTGACAGATTTGACCTGTCAAATCTGACAGGATGATCACGTCTCTGTAAGATGAGCTAAAAAAAAGACACGTCACACTACCATCTGATGACACCTCTGACGAAGGTGGAAGAGCTCCGTCGAAACATGTAAAGGTATGAGCCAAAAAACCTTACTTGTCTGTTAAAAAGAAAGTATAAGCATAACATCAGTGACTGCGACCATGTGAAAACTTTCTGCTTGAGTTTTCAAGATGCTCGTCTTGCAGAGCTCCGCAAACATGCAGTGCACATCTATGAGAGCATGTAACAGAAGAGAAAGCATGAAACAGCAGATCTTTACAACGCAGCCTTCACCATGCTGAAAACTGTCCAGAACAACACTCCAGGTGACAGACAACCCGCAGCTGGGGAATAGGGTGTATAAGAGGACGAGGACGCAGAGGAGCCAAGCAGACTATTCACTGCAGATGATGTGTGTTACACACGTGAGAAGAAAGGACTGTTCAAGGGACAGCTACAAAAACAAATTGGACTGGACCGAGGAGAGAGCGGGAGAAGGAGAGGGAAAGGACCCAGCCAAGCCACTGTGACAGGAGAAAAGGGACTGCACACTCAGACGTTACACCAATGAGTACACTGACAATGTAAAAGCAAACTTAGATCAAGGCATGTATGTTTGATTTCACACAGAGGCATATCAAAGATTACCAGAATACGTTAACTGTAAGGGTTACTTTTTTTTTTTTTTTTATTTTTTTTTTTTTTTCATTCTTGTCTTATTGATTCGAGGCAACAAACTGTTACAAGAGCACATGGTCTCTCTCCCTCTCCAAAGGGTGCTCTGTATACTCTGTGGGGGCATCAGGCACTGCAGTAAAAGAACATTTTATTGTTCCTCTTCCCTATAAGACCCTGATAATGTTAAAAATAAACATGCATTTCTGTTGTCTGACCATTGTCCAAAGAATCTACTGGGAAGAGACTTAATGATAACACTGGGGTTATCAAATTTAACAATGACAAGGGGCTTTAAAATAATAACTGAAACAATGGTCAATCAAATGGTGGATGCTAATTGTTCTCCATTGATGTTTGCATATCAATGGCATTTGGCCACATAAAAAAAAGCGTTTTTAATTGAAGAGGCAGAGACACTCATGACAGCTCCAAATGTTACATAAACATGTCATACATGACCTGCATAGTATTTCACATATGTCTGAAGATAGGGACATGTCATACGAAACTGACTGGCACCAGAACAAATCAGCTGATGACTGTTAATGATATTTATTGGGATGCAGATAAATGTGTGGCAGCTATAAGTTTGCCAAAAGACTTGACCATGCTATTTGATGTTCCTAATTCAGTCCCACATGTAGCATGGGCTAAAACAGCTGCAGGTGGGAGGACATAGGACCATTTGTTAATAGCTGCTCCCAAAACTGACTGACTGAACAAACACCTCTACTGAAGGTGTCCAATACTATGCACAAGTAAATTATGTAAAAGCCTTTTTCTGCAGATGTTCACAGCATGCGCAGCATAACAATCTTGTTTGTTGATGTAAATGACATTATCTGCATGTTTTCTATGTTTGTCTGTTGAAAAAAAAAGGGCAACTGCGCCATTCATTAAGCATAATTCCTGACAAATTGTAGGCCAAATGTGAGGATTCCTCCCTCTCTATCCTCATCTCCCCCTCCCTCACTGCTTCCCTGCTCTCTGCTGCTCGAGCGGTGGGCGTGGCTTCCTGAGTCGCGCCATGGCAACCGCACACCTGATTCCTGCTCACCTGATTAACGCTCACTATAAGAAGGGCTCGTGGACTCCTTCACCTCAATAGTGGATTTCCACTGCTTACGTGGTTTGTTCTGGCCGCTACCTTTAAGTGAAACTCATGCTGGCCTTAAGCCTTTTGCTCTCCACTCTGGAGGTTTTTGCCTGATGTGATTTTTGTGTGACTTTTTTTGCTCCGTTTGCCACGGATTTCCTAACACTCTTCTCTTGTCTTCACAGTGTTGTCCACGAGCTCCCACCACTGCCTCTTTAAATACTGGATCACTGAAACTTACACTGCCTTTGGATTGTGCTGGAAAAATAAATCACTGTAAACTCTGTTCTGCCTCCATCTTTGAAGCTTTGGGTCCAACATTAAAACTCCTAGGAAACGTTCCTTAACAGCAATCCACCAGCTTACCCATGGAACCAGCTAAGGTGGATCAAATCAGAGAAGCACTAACAAACCAAGGCATTCTTCTGGGTCAGCATGAAAGTATGCTACGTGAAGTAGCCGGCTCCTTGGAAGAGCATACCCGCCAGGTGCTCCAAATCAACACTCAGCTCCATGATCTGTCTCTCCCTGGAGCTGCGGCCCCTCCTGTGAGGGTTCCTCCTGCTTCTGCTCCTGCTCCTCTCTCTCAGACCTTAGGTAATGTCAAAGAACCTTTTGTGTCACCACCAGAACCATTTTCTGGTGATTTTGGCTCATGTGGGCGCTTTGTGTTTAATTGCCAATTGGTGTTTAATATGCAACCCTCCAGCTATTCTACTGATGAAGCTAAAATAGCTTATATGATTAACCTTTTGTGGGGCAAAGTAGCTAAATGGGCAACTGCACTTTGGGAGGGGGGTTCTAATGTCAATCAATCAATCTTTATTTGTATAGCGCCAATTCATAACAAGTGTTATCTCAAGACACTTAACAATAGAGCACAAAGCTCTTCATATTATGGATACACATATATGCATAGATATATATATACATATATAAAATACATATATATACAAATATATACATCCAACACCCAACATGAATCCATATAGCCAATCATGAATCCCTCCATCATGGCGGCAAGAAAAAACCTTCTGTTAAGCAGCAGGAAATCTTGAATGTGGACCCCAGTCTCATGATGAACAGCAAATCCACACGATGCTGTGTTGGGTGTGCGGGCAAAGGGAGGGAGGTAAGTGGAGACAAGTGGATTAAAGTAAGAACTAAAGCTAGTGACAGATCAATGGACCAATCATAGACCTGTCATCGTCAAATTTGTTTCTGCTGCAAACAAATTTATTAGAGGTTAGCCTCTTGAGATGCTACAACTTGTTTTCAGGAGGGTCCTCATGTCTGTGTGGTTGTGGTGATAATTTTATAGAAGTATAATGTTCTACCTTCGTTTGAACAGTTTACTACCCATCTTCGTCGGGTTTTCGATCACCCCATTCAGGGCCAGGAAGCCGCTAAACGGCTCCTTTCTCTTAATCAGGGGACTCAATCAGTTGCTGCTTATTCTGTGGATTTCCAGATTTTGGCACATGAATGTGGGTGCAATGAACAGGCTCTGAAGGCGATTTTTGTTAAGGGGTTGTCTCATGAATTAAAGGATGAAATGGCTACCAGGGATGAGCCTCAAACCCTTCATGAGCTTTTAATTTTGTGTATTATGTTAGACAGTCGTCTTAGAGAAACAGGGAGAAAGCAGCGAGGTCTCGCCGGACAGCCCCCCCTTCTGGCCAGAAGGATTCCTGTGTGGTTCCAGTTCCTGCTCTACCCCCCTCTAGTGCTCTGGCTCCCCCTGCTGCAGCGGAAGAACCGATGCAACAGGGAAAGACTCGGCTGAGTTTTAAGGAGAAACAGAGACGTTTGGAGGAGAAACGATGCTTGTACTGAGGAGAGAATACCCATTCCATTTCCTCCTGCCCCTTTCAGCCAAAAGACCGGACTCACCATTAACGAAGAGCGTAATGGTGAGTCAAACCTCCACTTCCCCCAGCTCTTCACAGAGAGTTTCCTTCCCCTCTACGTTGTTTTGGGCTCAGAATTCTATTAAAGCTCCTGTGTTTTTAGAGTCTGGAGCAGATGATAACTTCATAGATGAGGATTTTGTTAAGAAACATAATATCCTTGTTGAAACTTTGCCCCAACCTAAGCAAGTTAACACTCTTGATGGCCGGGAAATAACCTGTCACCCACAGTACCATCCCTCTCACCCTCCTCCTCTCTGGTAACCACAGAGAGAAGATTAAATTTTTGGTCATTACCTCTCCTTTCTCCCCCCTCATTCTCGGTTTACCTTGGTTTAAAATTCACAATCCTCATATAAATTGGAACAGCTCTTCAGTCATTAGTTGGAGCTCAAATTGTCACGCTCTCTGCCTGTCTTCTGCCTCACCTGAAGTCAAATCCCCTCGCCTCAACCACTCCCCTCCAGATTTGTCCCACGTCCCTCAAACATCATGACCTAGCTCCAGTTTTCAGCGAGGATCTGACACGCACCCTACCACCTCATCGCCCCTATGATTGTGCCATCAGTCTTCTTCCCGGTGATCCCCTCCCTGCTAGCCGTCTGTACAATCTCTCTCGCGCTGAGAAACAAGCCATGGAGGCTTATATTTCTGACTCCTTGGCTGCTGGTCTCATAAGCCCCTCTTCATCTCCCCTCGGTGCTGGGTTTTTCTTTGTTGAGAAGAAGGACGCCTCCCTCAGGCCATGCATCGATTTCCGGGGACTCAATGACATCACGGTAAAGGACAAATCCCCCATTCCTCTCATCGACCCCTCTTTTGAACCTCTCTGCCATGCTAAGATCTTTACCAAACTCGATCTTAGAAATGCTTACCACCTCATCAGGATCAGAGCAGGCGATGAATGGAAGACAGCCTTCAACACACCTTTGGGTCACTTTGAATATCTGGTGATGCCTTTTGGTCTGACTATTGCCCCTGCTGTTTTCCAAACATTAATGAATGACCTGTTCAGAGACATGCTCAACAGATTTGTCTTCATTTACCTGGATGATATCCTGATCTTCTCCCGCTCCCTCATGAGCACCAACAAAATGTCCGTCTGGTACTCCAATGCCTTTTGGAAAATCGACTGTTCGTGAGGCCCGAGAAATGTGAGTTTCACACCCCATCAGTCAAGTTTCTCGGTTATATAGTCGAGGCTGGCCAACTCCATCCTGATCCAGGCAAAATTCAAGCTGTAGCTGAGTGGCCCACCCCTACTTCCCGTAAAGAGCTACAGCAGTTTCTGGGCTTTGCCAATTTTTATTGCCGCTTTATCAGAGACTTTAGCAAAGTGGCTGCCCCTCTCACGGAGCTCACCTCTGTGAACATCCCTTTTCTCTGGTCACCTGAAGCTGAAACAGCTTTCCAGAGACTCAAGGATTTGTTCACCAAGGCCCCCATACTCCTCCATCGTAACCCCTCTCACCAGTTCATCGTGGAAGTTGACGCCTCTGATTCAGGACTTGGAGCCATCCTCTCTCAGCGAGATCCCCAGACCCAGGAGCTTCACCCCTGCGCCTTCTTCTCTCGCCGTCTGTCCCCAGCGGAAAGAAACTATGACGTGGGAAACAGAGAGCTGCTGGCAGTGGTGGGGGCTCTGCAAGAGTGGAGACACTGGCTCGAGGGCTCTGAACAACCATTTATTATTTGGACTGATCACAAAAACCTTGCCTATCTACGCTCTGCTAAGAGGCTTAATCCCTGCCAGGTGAGATGGTCCCTGTTTCTCAGTAGGTTTAGTTTCACCATCTCATATCGTCCTGGCTCCAAGAACACTAAGTCTGAAGCGCTGTCCAGAGTGTCACCCCCCCCAGTCATCTGAACCCTACCCCATTGTTCCTCCTGCCTCCATTCTCGGAGCTGCTCACTGGGAGATCCAACAAGTCGTCAAGGAGGCTCAGAAAGACCATCCGGATCCTGGCAACGGACCCCCTAGTCGTCTGTTTGTCCCAGAGAAGGTTCGCTCTCAGGTGCTGCAGTGGGCCCACTCCTCCAAACTGACCTGCCACCCTGGGGCTAACTGTACCCTTCAGTTCCTCCAGCAAGTCTTCTGGTGGCCTCATATGGCTCGTGACACCCATGAGTTTGGGGCTGAATGCTCAGTCTGTGCCAGAGGCAAATCCTCTCACAAACCCCCTGCTGGACTGCTGCACCCCTTGCCCATCCGTAACCGGCCCTGGTCTCACATCGCTGTTGACTTCATCACTGGACTTCCCCCCTCCCAAGGTAACTGTTATACTCACGGTGGTGGGCCGTGAGTATCCAAAATGGTTCATTACGTCCCTTTACACAAGTTACCTTCTGCCCTTGAGACTGCAAACTTAGTGTTGCACGTTTTCAAATTACATGGTATCCCCAGTAACATCGTCTCTGATCGAGGTCCCCAGTTCTCTTCCTGGGTGTGGCAGGAGTTTTGCAAAGCTCTGGGTGCAGCAGTCAGCCTGTCATCGGGGTTTCATCCCCAGACCAACAGCCAGACCGAGCGAGCAAATCAGGATTTGGAGAGCGCTCTTCGCTGTGTTGCCGCTCATCATCCCGCCTCCTGGAGTGACCACCTACCCCGGATTGAATACGCTTACAACTCCCTCTCCTGCTCAGCCACGGGTATGTCACCTTTTCAAGCCTGTTACGGTTTTCAACCCCCCCTCTTCCCTGAACAGGAGGCGGCAGTGTCGGTTCCCTCTGTTGGACAGCATCTGCGAAGGATTAAGGAGGTTTGGAGAAGTGTCAGGACGGCTCTCTCAACCTCTGCAGACAGGAGCAAGAGGTCTGCTGTCAGACATCGCTCGCCGGCTCCGGCGTATCAGCCGGGACAAATGGTGTGGCTCTCTTCTTGGGATCTCCCACTCCAAGTTGAATCCCGTTGGCTGGCTCCTCGTTATATTGGTCCTTTTCCTGTTAAAAAAATTATGAATGACTGTTCTGTGAGACTCAGACTTCCTGCTTCCCTGAGAATCCATCCCATGTTTCACGTCTCCCTCCTGAAACCTGTGGCCTCCAGCGAGCTCAGCCCTCCGGCCGAGCCCCCTCCACCCCCCCTGCTCATCGACGATCACCCGGCCTTCTCCGTCTCCAGGATCCTGGATGTCAGGCCCAGGGGGCAGGGGTTTCAGTACCTGGTCGACTGGGAAGGGTATGGTCCCGATGAGCATTCGTGAATTTCCAGGAAGCTCATCTTGGACAAGTCCCTCCTGAGAGACTACTCGGCACATCCTGAGAAGCCGGGCAAGACGCCAGGAGATGTCAGTTGAGAGGGGGGTACTGTGAGGATTCCTCCCTCTCTATCCTCATCTCCCCCTCCCTCACTGCTTCCCTGCTCTCTGCTGCTCGAGCGGTGGGCGTGGGTTCCTGAGTCGCGCCATGGCAACCACACACCTGATTCCTGCTCACCTGATCAACACTCTCTATAAGAAGCGCTCGTGGACTCCTTCACCTCGCTAGTGGATTTCCACTCCTTACCTGGTTTGTTCTGGCCGCTACCTTTAAGTAAAACTTGTGCTGGCTTTAAGTCTTTTGCTCTCTACTCTGGAGGTTTTTGCCTGTTGTGATTTTTGTGTGATTTTTTTGCTCCATTTGCCACGGATTTCCTAACACTCTTCTCTTGTCTTCACAGTGTTCTCCACGAGCTCCCACCACTGCCTCTTTAAATACTGGATCACTGAAACTTACACTGCCTTTGGATTGTACTGGAAAAATAAATCACCGTAAACTCTATTCTGCCTCCATCTTTGAAGCTTTTGGGTCCAACATTAAAACTCCTAGGAATCATTCCTTAACACCAAAGCTAAATATGATGTGGGTTATCTTATTAAACAAATAGATAAACAACCACTGATAATACTTATTCAAGTCATACAAAATATCCTTAAACCAAAAACTAAAGACAAGCAGTGATTTCATTTTTTGGGTTGTGTTCCTATTACTGTGTGTTTATACCTGAATACTCTGTGTTTCGCAGCACCACTACAGTGCAACACATAAGAGGGACTAGGAGAGTTTTAATAGATGACTTTTGAGTCTTGGTTTAAAGAGGGGAAAGGAGTCAGTGTTGTAGAGGTCAGGGGGAGTAACTTACTGATACGGCTCCTATGGTGACAAGGCGAGCAGAGGGGACAGAGACATGGACTTGAGAAAGATCAGAGGGTATGGACAGGTACAGAAATGTGAATGAGGTCAGAAAGGTATAGAAAGGCAAGACTGGGGATGGGTTTGTATGTGTGGAGTAGGATTGAATGCAGTGTGTAATGGGAAAACAGTAGAGCTGCTGCAGAATCGGCATGATGTGATGAGTGGATGGTGTCCTTGAAATGATGGGTCCTGCTGAGTTCTGGACCAGTTGAAGTTAATGGAGGATTTCAATTTTTAATGATATCTGTTCTCTTACAGCATCATGGAGGCAAACTAAAACCTGTTGCCTATTTTTTAGCCAACTTAATCCTATAAGCAGGTTTCCCTTGAATGTGTAGCTGCCGCCGCAGCTGCAGAGAAAGAAATGGTTGCATTAGGTGAAATAGTGGATTATTCATGTCTTACACTTTTTGTGCCAAATTCTGTCTCTATGATTCTCCTACAGCAGAAACCTTAACAATTATCCACAGAAAGATGGTTACGGCATAATGCTTACTTACTCTTGTATACACCAGATAACAAGCCTTGCTTTCTTACAGCATTGATTCCTCTGCTAAATTGACACATGGGTTTCACCACATGTCAAAAGGGGGGATGTTTAATGCTGCAACAAAATTTTGATTTACAAAATGTTTCAAGTGTGTGCAGAGAATTATTCCAACAGGTGCCATATTTGAATACTGGGAGACTGAGGCCTATCCAGCAGATCCAGCGGCCAGCACACTCCATTAGATCCAGCCAGGCGACTGGGTGATGGTGAAAGCTGTGACAGCCAAAGGGTGGAGCCAGGCTAGGACCATATCAAGTCCTTCTGATGACACTACAGTGAAAACAATGGAAAGAGCAACCTTGATACATGCAAGCCACTGCAGGAAGGTGCCAGGACCTGCAGACAACCTTGTTTTAAAGATTAATTATTTCATAAAGTCACACGCTCTGACACACACTTATAGCGAGGCAGCAAGATCAGCCCAGCTGCATGGTGCAAGCCAAGCACTGCCACAGCTGCAACGACGAATCACACGATGCACACACAGGGACCGAGAGATTACACACTACATGAGGCACTTTTCAATGCCCAACAAGGGGCACCGAGGGAGTGCTGATCTACGTGAGATCATCTGATGACACAAGATCAAAGAGAAAACAAAGCGGTTAAGTCAGATAAAAAAATTGATAAGCTGAGTCAATGTTAAAAGAGAAAGCAAATGTAGTTGTGAATAATGAAGGGTAGAAATGTATGGTTATTAATGTGAGAGAGCTAAACATCAGCACCAGTTGTTATGTATGTGAACAATTATCTCAACACTCTGCATCAGTTATTCCAGCTATCCCCTGGGTTTTAAATTCATCTGTAGTTTTTTGGGATAACCACAGCAAGTTACTACTCAAATGATAACAGTGAGAGTGATGAAAGTGATGTGTCACTAAAATATTCTATTTTTTATGATGTGTAAGTTTAAAGCTGGAAGTATTTTCTCCACCGACAGACAAATAGTTTATCATAAATGATAAAAAGGGGGGAGTTGTGGTGGAAATTTTGCATACATTTATTATTTACCTGATTAGTTTTGTAACTTCAACTGTACTGCTGTGTGAATGACCTGGTGAACTCTCCTGTTTCACACCCCACTGTGTCACCCTCTGGGCACAGAGGTCAGGGAGAGATCTGGAATAACAGGAGATTATACCTAGGAGAAATTTCCTGAGGAGAGTCTCCAACTGTTTTATTGCACCCCAATCAACAGCTGGTAAGGAGCTCTGTGTTGTTGTTCTTTCTCCTTCCCCCAAAGCCAGAGGCCTCCTTGAGAGGTACATAAGGGGGTGTCACATTTGTTTCAGCGGGACAGTACTCTGAACTGCTGTCTGCTGTGTGCTTCTCTGTATTGTCTCCTTCTCATGAGAATAAAGGCTCGGTGCATTGCTACCTTTTCCAGTCTTGTTTTTTGACTCTCCATAGGCAGATGAAAATTTCATCAACAATAGTATTCTCACTTTTCAGGATGAGGCAAAAGTGAAAAGATGAATCAGGAGAGAAAGCCAGTAAATTATTAGCAAATAGTTTAAAACAGAGAGAAGTATCTTCGGTTATCTCTGTCATTAGATCAGAGGAAGAGAACTGAAAACAAACACTGTAGATATAAATAATATGTTTAAAGAATTTTATGAAAAGTTATACACAGCAGAGGTGAGTCAAAGTAGAGAGAGCATGGACACTTTTTTACAAGGACTGGATCTTCCTAAATTGACCAAATTGCAAAAAACAGATCTTGATCATCTAATTACCAGTGTAGAAATTTTTGGAATAATTAAAGGACTACCAAAGGGAAAGGCCCCAGGGCCAGATGGCTTCACAGCAGAATTGTTTCAGTGTTATGCCCAGGAATTGACACCCCTACTCCTAAATATGTATAACGAAGCATTGGAGAGGGGGGAACTACCTGTTACTTTATCAAAAGCTTTAATTACACTTATTCTTAAAAAGGATAAGGATCCTTGAGATTGTATATCTCTCATTCCACTAGATACCAAAATTCTGTCTAAAGTTCTTGCTAATAGGTTGGAGAAAGTAATGACTTCTCTAGTACACGAGGATCAGGTTGGTTTTATTCAACAACGTATTTGACAGATAACATCGGGCGTAGTAGTAACCATTCCTGGTTACTACTACTGGTTAAGTGTTTTCAAAAAGTTTATATGGGATGGGAAACGACCACGTATGAATATTAAAAATTGCAAAAACCTGCAGAGGATGGTGGTTTAGGGTTTCCAAATTTGTTATACTATTACTATGCATATGGTCTCAGACACTTGGCACATTGGTCACTGCCTCCAGAGAGAGCTCCAGTGTGGTATGGAATTGACTAATCTGTATTAACCCCCCTTCTGTTACTAAATTGCCTATCCACAAAACCATCTGAACACATAAAGTCTCATCTGGTTATATCTCACCTCCAAAAGATATGGAGGAAGGTTTCAGGTTTGATGCAGATAGATCCATATTTGAATAACGCGTCCAGCATCTGGCAGAATCCTAAGTTGAACACTGGCATTTATTTGGAAGGAATGGGTTGAACGTGGTATCTATGTATCCAATATTCTTAAATCGTTTGATGGTTTGAAACAGCAGTACAATTTGTCCCAAAACCAATTCTGGAGGTGCCTTCAGCTGCGCCACGTACTGCATCATACGTTAAGATCTAGTTCAAATTCTCCAAGGTCATCAGAACAGGTAGAAATGATTATACAGATATTTTGAAAAGGTCATGAGGCAGCCAAATATTACAGGATGCTTATGGATAGTGGGAAAAATAGAACTGTCACAGCCCATCGAACTGCCTGAGAAAGAGATCTGGGGGTTTTGTATGAGGAACAGGATTGGGTTAAAATGGTTTGTAATTTATGGTTTATGTCAAGGGATCTAAGGGGGAGGTTGATGCAATTTAAAATTCTGCATCGTTTCTATTGGACTCCAAGTAGACTCTTTAGACTTGGTCTGAAAGACTCTGCGCTCTATTGGAAAGGTGGTGTCGATGAAGGAACTTTGATACATGCATTTTGGTCTTGCCCTATGATTACTCAGTATTGGATGAAGATTCACTGCTATACTGTCAATGTTGTTAAAGAAAACTTTGAGTTCTGTCCTAAGTTATATATTCTGGGAGACGGTAAAGTCTTGTCTGCCTTTTCAGCACAGATAACCTACTGGATACAGACTGCCATCATGAGATCATTCTCAGGAACTGGAAAAAACCTGGAGAACCCCCTTTTTCATGTTGGGTGACTGAATTGGGCACAATAGCTGCCTATGAGAAAATGTCATATAGATTGCAGGACAGAATGGACAAGTATCTTCTTAAATGGGGCCTGTTTTTGAACTATATCAATAAGTCTGGTTGATAATTAAGTGAAAAAAAATGTTGCACGGGTTAAGAATTATGCACTTATTCTGTGAAGTATGTGTTAAGCTGTAAAGCCACAATGATGATTTTCTGAGCCGTGTTATAGTTGGGGATGGAGATTGGGGAATGGGGGGAAGTTGCATATACTGAAAAGATCAATAAAATTGAAATCATAAAAAAAGCGAGTGTTACAAAGAACAAGATGATAAGCACAGTTACAGAAAGAAGAAAAGTAGAAAGAAAACATGGACCACCCTCCCAGATCTAAAAATGTGCAGGGGCTCCAGGACCCCAAAAAGGTTGAGAACCACTGCTGTAGGTGACAGAGTTGAAGAGACATCATTTAGAAAATGTGAGGTTATCTTGTTCAGGAAATGGTGGGAGGAAGAAGGAGGGGTAGAAGGTCATTGAGGTGACTGTGATTAGAGGAGCCAAGGGGTCATGTCCTCATGGTGGTCTAACTGTCCATCCATGTAAAGTCTGTCCACAGAGATGACGGCCTCCTCTCCTTCAAGCATCATCTGTTTCCTGATGTGGTGGAGTTGTTTGTGGTGGTTCCTGATTTCTTTGGGATCCTGATCATTGAGTCCATAGTCTGTTCCTTTGAGCTGTCCGCCCTGCTGTTGAACCTGGAGCTTCTGCCTTAAATGTTCACATTTGGAGACTATTGGACGTGGTGGGTTGGTGGTGTTTCTCTGGCCCATTGTTGACAGAGTGTTGAAATGAGTTATTTTCCTGGGTCAGTGTTTCAATCTGCTCCTGACTGTTTTCCAGGCTCTCTGTCAGAATTCCCTGTCTGTGATTATGTTTTTGTTACCGTTTATCTGTTGCTCTGTTTGTCTGTTGCTCTGTTTGTCTGTCTGAGAGATAACTCAGTCATTTCTCAACAGATTTGGATGAATCTGAATGCAGAGACAGGATTAGTTTCAGGGGTTTGTTAACATTGTGAGGCAGTTTTCCACAGTTTGATAAGAACTCGCCCAACAATGTTGGAAATGTTTTGGGCAGGTTTGAGCTCTAGCGCTCATCTAGTTGTTGAATCAGAAGTTGTTTGTCTTGTTCCCTGTTTCTAAAACAAAAAGACTGTCACAATAAGAGGAACACATCAGTTCTCCTGCAGGACACACTTGCACTGATTTACAAGAGAAGATGAGTGTAGATATATCAAGAGGAGCTCAAAGAAGGTTGAAATATCAGCATATCAGATATCAGCAAAAATCCATCATCATGCATCCCTACATATGATCAGTCAAACATCTGGACATGAAGATGGTTCAGTTGATAATCACACACAGAAGATCTACAACAGAAACAGAGAAAACATGAACTTACCTCAGAATCTCCAGTCTACACTTTGGACTCTGCAGAAAATCACACAGCAGCTTCTCTCCTGAATCATGAAGATCGTTCCTGCTCAGGTCCAGCTCTCTCAGATGGGAGGGGTTGGACTTCAGAGCTGAGGCTACAGAAGAACAGCTGATCTCTGACAAACTGCAGCCACTCAGTCTGAAAAAAGAAGAGAGAATGAAGAGAAAAACTATTTAGGATCCAATCAGATGTGTCCACATCACACAGTCTGCTCAGCAGAGCCAATCAGCTGCTGCTCTGACTCCTGTGAGAACATTACACATAAGTAGGGATGTCCAATATCTTCATCATCATGTTGGTGTTGGCAGATATGAGCTCAAGAGTTCATCATCAGTATCACAGATCTGAACATTTCTGCCTAAATGTTGGGCCCATATATCAGCCGGACATCTCAGCAGGATGTGAAGGAGCTGAATCATGAAGATGATGAAGTTTGAATCAGAACCATCAGACCTTCATCACATGAAGACTTTGACTTCTTCATCCTCATCCTTTAAACTCTGCAGTGAGCTCTAAAGACTGAAGTTGGAGCTCTAAACTACAGATAGTTTCATGTGTCCCACTTGAGAAGAATGTGTTTGGATGTTATTTGAAGCTCTTTGTCAGGATGTTCTCAGAGGACCACCCTGCTGTTTCATCACAATGATTTCACTCTGTTCACTTCACACTGATGTCTGTGCGTGGTCCCCACTGCTCTGATGATCATCAACTATAAAGCCCTCATATAAACCACGGCTGTCTCTGTCAGCTTTGTCCTGTTTTATTGGCACTTCTTCCAAAATCAGCTGTCCATCAGCCTCTGCTAAAACTTGAAGTATTAGTGTTCCTAAACAGACTAAATCAGAAATCAGATCTGTTTGAGCTGTTGTTACAGACAAAGAACAAGATGATAAGCACAGTTACACAGAGAAGAAAAAGGAGAACAAGAACATGGACCCCCCCTCCCATCCCAATCTGGCTGGGGGGTCATTGAGGTGACTGTGATTAGAGGAGCCAAGGGGTCATGTCCTCATGGTGGTCTAACTGTCCATCCATGTAAAGTCTGTCCACAGAGATGACGGCCTCCTCTCCTTCAAGCATCATCTGTTTCCTGATGTGGTGGAGTTGTTTGTGGTGGTTCCTGATTTCTTTGGGATCCTGATCATTGAGTCCATAGTCTGTTCCTTTGAGCTGTCTGCCCTGCTGTTGAACCTGGAGCTTCTGCCTAAAATGTTCACATTTGGAGACTATTGGACGTGGTGGGTTGGTGGTGTTTCTCTGGCCCATTGTTGACAGAGTGTTGAAATGAGTTATTTTCCTGGGTCAGTGTTTCAATCTGCTCCTGACTGTTTTCCAGGCTCTCTGTCAGAATTCCCTGTCTGTGATTATGTTTTTGTTACCGTTTATCTGTTGCTCTGTTTGTCTGTTGCTCTGTTTGTCTGTCTGAGAGATAACTCAGTCATTTCTCAACAGATTTGGATGAATCTGAATGCAGAGACAGGATTAGTTTCAGGGGTTTGTTAACATTGTGAGGCAGTTTTCCACAGTTTGATAAGAACTCGCCCAACAATGTTGGAAATGTTTTGGGCAGGTTTGAGCTCTAGCGCTCATCTAGTTGTTAAATCAGAAGTTGTTTGTCTTGTTCCCTGTTTCTAAAACAAAAAGACTGTCACAATAAGAGGAACACATCAGTTCTCCTGCAGGACACACTTGCACTGATTTACAATAGAAGATGAGTGTAGATATATCAAGAGGAGCTCAAAGAAGGTTGAAATATCAGCATATCAGATATCAGCAAAAATCCATCATCATGCATCCCTACATATGATCAGTCAAACATCTGGACATGAAGATGGTTCAGTTAATAATCACACACAGAAGATCTACAATAGAAACAGAGAAAACATGAACTTACCTCAGAATCTCCAGTCTACACTTTGGACTCTGCAGAAAATCACACAGCAGCTTCTCTCCTGAATCATGAAGATCGTTCCTGCTCAGGTCCAGCTCTCTCAGATGGGAGGGGTTGGACTTCAGAGCTGAGGCTACAGAAGAACAGCTGATCTCTGACAAACTGCAGCCACTCAGTCTGAATAAAGAAGAGAGAATGAAGAGAAAAACTATTTAGGATCCAATCAGATGTGTCCACATCACACAGTCTGCTCAGCAGAGCCAATCAGCTGCTGCTCTGACTCCTGTGAGAACATTACACATAAGTAGGGATGTCCAATATCTTCATCATCATGTTGGTGTTGGCAGATATGAGCTCAAAAGTTCATCATCAGTGTCACAGATCTGAACATTTCTGCCTAAATGTTGGGCCCATATATCAGTCGCACATCTCAGCAGGATGTGAAGGAGCTGAATCATGAAGATGATGAAGTTTGAATCAGAACCATCAGACCTTCATCACATGAAGACTTTGACTTCTTCATCCTCATCCTTTAAACTCTACAGTGAGCTCTAAAGACTGAAGTTGGAGCTCTAAACTACAGATAGTTTCATGTGTCCCACTTGAGAAGAATGTGTTTGGATGTTATTTGAAGCTCTTTGTCAGGATGTTCTCAGAGGACCACCCTGCTGTTTCATCACAATGATTTCACTCTGTTCACTTCACACTGATGTCTGTGCGTGGTCCTCACTGCTCTGATGATCATCAACTATAAAGCCCTCATATAAACCACGGCTGTCTCTGTCAGCTTTGTCCTGTTTTATTGGCACTTCTTCCAAAATCAGCTGTCCATCAGCCTCTGCTAAAACTTGAAGTATTAGTGTTCCTAAACAGACTAAATCAGAAATCAGATCTGTTTGAGCTGTTGTTACAAACAAAGAACAAGATGATAAGCACAGTTACACAGAGAAGAAAAAGGAGAACAAGAACATGGACCCCCCCTCCCATCCCAATCTGGCTGGGGGGTCATTGAGGTGACTGTGATTAGAGGAGCCAAGGGGTCATGTCCTCATGGTGGTCTAACTGTCCATCCATGTAAAGTCTGTCCACAGAGATGACGGCCTCCTCTCCTTCAAGCATCATCTGTTTCCTGATGTGGTGGAGTTGTTTGTGGTGGTTCCTGATTTCTTTGGGATCCTGATCATTGAGTCCATAGTCTGTTCCTTTGAGCTGTCTGCCCTGCTGTTGAACCTGGAGCTTCTGCCTAAAATGTTCACATTTGGAGACTATTGGACGTGGTGGGTTGGTGGTGTTTCTCTGGCCCATTGTTGACAGTGTTGAAATGAGTTATTTTCCTGGGTCAGTGTTTCAATCTGCTCCTGACTGTTTTCCAGGCTCTCTGTCAGAATTCCCTGTCTGTGATTATGTTTTTGTTACCGCTTATCTGTTGCTCTGTTTGTCTGTCTGTGAGAGAGATAACTCAGTCATTTCTCAACAGATTTGGATGAATCTGAATGCAGAGACAGGATTAGTTTCAGGGGTTTGTTAACATTGTGAGGCAGTTTTCCACAGTTTGATAAGAACTCGCCCAACAATGTTGGAAATGTTTTGGGCAGGTTTGAGCTCTAGAGCTCATCTAGTTGTTGAATCAGAAGTTGTTTGTCTTGTTCCCTGTTTCTTAAACAAATAGACTGTCACAATAAGAGGAACACATCAGTTCTCCTGCAGGACACACTTGGTCTGATTTACAAGAGAAGAAGAGTGTAGATATATCAGGAGGAGCTCAAAGAAGGTTGAAATGTCAGCATATCAGATATCAGCAAAAATCCTCCATCATGCATCCCTACATATGATCAGTCAAACATCTGGACATGAAGATGGTTCAGTTGATAATCACACACAGAAGATCTACAATAGAAACAGAGAAAACATGAACTTACCTCAGAATCTCCAGTCTACACTTTGGACTCTGCAGAAAATCACACAGCAGCTTCACTCCTGAATCATGAAGACTTGTTCCTGCTCAGGTCCAGCTCTCTCAGATGGGAGGGGTTGGACTTCAGAGCTGAGGCTACAGAAGAACAGCTGATCTCTGACAAACTGCAGCCACTCAGTCTGAAAAAAGAAGAGAGAATGAAGAGAAAAACTATTTAGGATCCAATCAGATGTGTCCACATCACACAGTCTGCTCAGCAGAGCCAATCAGCTGCTGCTCTGACTCCTGTGAGAACATTACACATAAGTAGGGATGTCCAATATCTTCATCATCATGTTGGTGTTGGCAGATATGAGCTCAAGAGTTCATCATCAGTATCACAGATCTGAACATTTCTGCCTAAATGTTGGGCCCATATATCAGCCGCACATCTCAGCAGGATGTGAAGGAGCTGAATCATGAAGATGATGAAGTTTGAATCAGAACCATCAGACCTTCATCACATGAAGACTTTGACTTCTTCATCCTCATCCTTTAAACACTACAGTGAGCTCTAAAGACTGAAGTTGGAGCTCTAAACTACAGATAGTTTCATGTGTCCCACTTGAGAAGAATGTGTTTGGATGTTATTTGAAGCTCTTTGTCAGGATGTTCTCAGAGGACCACCCTGCTGTTTCATCACAATGATTTCACTCTGTTCACTTCACACTGATGTCTGTGCGTGGTCCCCACTGCTCTGATGATCATCAACTATAAAGCCCTCATATAAACCACGGCTGTCTCTGTCAGCTTTGTCCTGTTTTATTGGCACTTCTTCCAAAATCAGCTGTCCATCAGCCTCTGCTAAAACTTGAAGTATTAGTGTTCCTAAACAGACTAAATCAGGAATCAGATCTGTTTGTGCTCAACACAAAGTCTGACTTTAGCTCTAAAAACATTTGTGTCTGAACTCAAACTGATGACCGTCATGTCTCTGCAGAGGTGCTGTTTCTGACTCTGATTACATCTGTTTCACAAGTGTCATTTATTTATTTAAGTTTGTATAATATAAACTTAACACGATCTGCATCCTTTCCAAAGTATGAGCCCTCTACTGTTTTCAGTGGGCAGACACCATGTATTTCTTAATAATGATTTCATTGTGAATCATCTGCAGGAAGGTGTTGTGGGAAAACTCATAAACTTGCAAGGTTCACGTTAGCACTTGAATTTAAGCAAGTGTTACAAACAAAGAACAAGATGATAAGCACAGTTACACAGAGAAGAAAAAGGAGAAGAAGAACATGGACCCCCCCTCCAATCCCGATCGAGCAGGGGGGTCATTGAGGTGACTGTGATTAGAGGAGCCAAGGGGTCATGTCCTCATGGTGGTCTAACTGTCCATCCATGTAAAGTCTGTCCACAGAGATGACGGCCTCCTCTCCTTCAAGCATCATCTGTTTCCTGCTGTGGTGGAGTTGTTTGTGGTGGTTCCTGATTTCTTTGGGATCCTGATCATTGAGTCCATAGTCTGTTCCTTTGAGCTGTCCGCCCTGCTGTTGAACCTGGAGCTTCTGCCTAAAATGTTCACATTTGGAGACTATTGGACGTGGTGGGTTGGTGGTGTTTCTCTGGCCCATTGTTGACAGAGTGTTGAAATGAGTTATTTTCCTGGGTCAGTGTTTCAATCTGCTCCTGACTGTTTTCCAGGCTCTCTGTCAGAATTCCCTGTCTGTGATTATGTTTTTGTTACCGTTTATCTGTTGCTCTGTTTGTCTGTCTGTGAGAGAGATAACTCAGTCATTTCTCAACAGATTTGGATGAATCTGAATGCAGAGACAGGATTGGTTTCAGGGGTTTGTTAACATTGTGAGGCAGTTTTCCACAGTTTGATAAGAACTCGCCCAACAATGTTGGAAATGTTTTGGGCAGGTTTGAGCTCTAGAGCTCATCTAGTTGTTGAATCAGAAGTTGTTTGTCTTGTTCCCTGTTTCTTAAACAAATAGACTGTCACAATAAGAGGAACACATCAGTCCTCCTACAGGACACACTTGGTCTGATTTACAATAGAAGATGAGTGTAGATATATCAGGAGGAGCTCAAAGAAGGTTGAAATGTCAGCATATCAGATATCAGCAAAAATCCTCCATCATGCATCCCTACATATGATCAGTCAAACATCTGGACATGAAGATGGTTCAGTTGATAATCACACACAGAAGACCTACAATAGAAACAGAGAAAACATGAACTTACCTCAGAATCTCCAGTCTACACTTTGGACTCTGCAGAAAATCACACAGCAGCTTCACTCCTGAATCATGAAGTTTGTTCCTGCTCAGGTCCAGCTCTCTCAGATGGGAGGGGTTGGACTTCAGAGCTGAGGCTAAAGAAGAACAGCTGATCTCTGACAAACTGCAGCTCCTCAGTCTGAGTAAAGAAGAGAGAATGAAGAGAAAAACTATTTAGGATCCAATCAGATGTGTCCACATCACACAGTCTGCTCAGCAGAGCCAATCAGCTGCTGCTCTGCCTCCTGTGAGAACATTACACATAAGTAGGGATGTCCAATATCTTCATCATCATGTTGGTGTTGGCAGATATGAGCTCAAGAGTTCATCATCAGTGTCACAGATCTGAACATTTCTGCCTAAATGTTGGGCCCATATATCAGCTGCACATCTCAGCAGGATGTGAAGGAGCTGAATCATGAAGATGATGAAGTTTGAATCAGAACCATCAGACCTTCATCACATGAAGACTTTGACTTCTTCATCCTCATCCTTTAAACTCTACAGTGAGCTCTAAAGACTGAAGTTTGAGCTCTAAACTACAGATAGTTTCATGTGTCCCACTTGAGAAGAATGTGTTTGGATGTTATTTGAAGCTCTTTGTCAGGATGTTCTCAGAGGACCACCCTGCTGTTTCATCACAATGATTTCACTCTGTTCACTTCACACTGATGTCTGTGCGTGGTCCTCACTGCTCTGATGATCATCAACTATAAAGCCCTCATATAAACCACGGCTGTCTCTGTCAGCTTTGTCCTGTTTTATTGGCACTTCTTCCAAAATCAGCTGTCCATCAGCCTCTGCTAAAACTTGAAGTATTAGTGTTCCTAAACAGACTAAATCAGGAATCAGATCTGTTTGAGCTGTTGTTACAAACAAAGAACAAGATGATAAGCACAGTTACACAGAGAAGAAAAAGGAGAACAAGAACATGGACCCCCCCTCCAATCCCAATCTGGCTGGGGGGTCATTGAGGTGACTGTGATTAGAGGAGCCAAGGGGTCATGTCCTCATGGTGGTCTAACTGTCCATCCATGTAAAGTCTGTCCACAGAGATGACGGCCTCCTCTCCTTCAAGCATCATCTGTTTCCTGATGTGGTGGAGTTGTTTGTGGTGGTTCCTGATTTCTTTGGGATCCTGATCATTGAGTCCATAGTCTGTTCCTTTGAGCTGTCCGCCCTGCTGTTGAACCTGGAGCTTCTGCCTAAAATGTTCACATTTGGAGACTATTGGACGTGGTGGGTTGGTGGTGTTTCTCTGGCCCATTGTTGACAGAGTGTTGAAATGAGTTATTTTCCTGGGTCAGTGTTTCAATCTGCTCCTGACTGTTTTCCAGGCTCTCTGTCAGAATTCCCTGTCTGTGATTATGTTTTTGTTACCGCTTATCTGTTGCTCTGTTTGTCTGTCTGTGAGAGAGATAACTCAGTCATTTCTCAACAGATTTGGATGAATCTGAATGCAGAGACAGGATTAGTTTCAGGGGTTTGTTAACATTGTGAGGCAGTTTTCCACAGTTTGATAAGAACTCGCCCAACAATGTTGGAAATGTTTTGGGCAGGTTTGAGCTCTAGAGCTCATCTAGTTGTTGAATCAGAAGTTGTTTGTCTTGTTCCCTGTTTCTTAAACAAATAGACTGTCACAATAAGAGGAACACATCAGTCCTCTTACAGGACACACTTGGTCTGATTTACAATAGAAGATGAGTGTAGATATATCAGGAGGAGCTCAAAGAAGGTTGAAATGTCAGCATATCAGATATCAGCAAAAATCCTCCATCATGCATCCCTACATATGATCAGTCAAACATCTGGACATGAAGATGGTTCAGTTAATAATCACACACAGAAGATCTACAACAGAAACAGAGAAAACATGAACTTACCTCAGAATCTCCAGTCTACACTTTGGACTCTGCAGAAAATCACACAGCAGCTTCACTCCTGAATCATGAAGATCGTTCCTGCTCAGGTCCAGCTCTCTCAGATGGGAGGGGTTGGACTTCAGAGCTGAGGCTAAAGAAGAACAGCTGATCTCTGACAAACTGCAGCTCCTCAGTCTGAGTAAAGAAGAGAGAATGAAGAGAAAAACTATTTAGGATCCAATCAGATGTGTCCACATCACACAGTCTGCTCAGCAGAGCCAATCAGCTGCTGCTCTGCCTCCTGTGAGAACATTACACATAAGTAGGGATGTCCAATATCTTCATCATCATGTTGGTGTTGGCAGATATGAGCTCAAAAGTTCATCATCAGTGTCACAGATCTGAACATTTCTGCCTAAATGTTGGGCCCATATATCTTCCTAAACAGACTAAATCAGGAATCAGATCTGTTTGAGCTCAACACAAAGTCTGACTTTAGCTCTAAAAACATTTGTGTCTGAACTCAAACTGATGACTGTCATGTCTCTGCAGAGGTGCTGTTTCTGACTCTGATTACATCTGTTTCACAAGTGTCATTTATTTATTTAAGTTTGAGCCCTATTGTATCCCAAGGAATTATTTCGTCCAATTTTTTGCAATTTTGACCCCATGAACGTGTTCAAAAAGTCAGGAAAATTTGCAGGTGATTCAGGTTCGGAAAAAATAGCTTAGCTTAGCTTATGCCTCTTGATTCCTTAAGGAACAAAGGGCCGCTTCAGTGAAAATACACATATTATATTTTCCATGATAACAGACAAAAAAACCAACTCGGTAGCGCCCCCTTCGAATTATGACAATCGACAAGTTTTTTGTAGAAGCATGAAGTTTTGTTAATGTGTCGTACTCATTGAGATCTTCAATTTTGCATGCCAGAAATTCTCTCTGAAACGCACAGGGAAGGCGCTAAAATTTTTTGTTTGGCCCATTTTGGTGATTTGCATGTTTTGCCTTGGATTTTTTTGGAATTTTTTGGTCAAAGGTATCTGGAAAAACTCAATGTCATTTCAATAAGGACGAAACTTGCTTTAAAAAAAATTTCAAATTCCAAAGCAGGGACAACAGGCAACATTGCCTTTGTCTGTCATAGCTCCACTTAGTGGTAAAGGCAAAGCCGTTTTTTTCACATTTCAGCTGATAACTTCTGCTGTGTTGATCTGATGAAGCCAAAAGTTGATTCAGGTCACAGATAATACATTGGCAAAGATGCAAAAAAATCCTACACTTTTGATGTTACTGCGCCAAGGTGGCGCCAGATAATTTCTAAAAAATTAGCATTCTGTAATATCGCCTGAGAATGTCACAACCTGATGAAATCTGGTACACAGACCAGGAATGGCATCTTCTTGAGAATTCCAATGTCAAAATAGTGACACACCCAAAAACGCCTCCATAGCGCCCCCTAGATCATTTCAAAAATTAAGCCCCGCCCCTGTGCTAGACGCACAGCTATGAAATTTGGTACGATTATGCAGGACTCTAAGAAGCACAAAAAAGGCTCTTGGACTCATCGGCCACGCCCATCAAGATGTGAGCCATTTTGCCATTTTCTAACATTTGTCAGGTATTTTCAAAAAGATACTCCTCCTAGGGATTTAATGCTATCAAGTTGAAACTATGGGCTCTAATTTCCTGGCGCAACTCAGGGTGGCGCAACTCAGGGTGGCGCAGTCTGGCGCACCCTGAGCAGTGGTACTTTCGTCCAGCGCACTGCGCAGCCAATTTGGCAATTTGATAGACCGGCTGAGCCGAGATGGGTGTGACGGCACACGGGGGGGGGGGGGGGTCGAAAGATTCAGCTTGGCGCAGTGACAATTTCGTGCCAAAAAAACGCACGGAAGGTGCGCTGAACGTTCGCCAGCTCCAACCTGGTCTATTCTCGGCACAGGAGAGGCGCACCCAGGGCAGTGGTAATTTTGGCTGAATTCGGCTGCACATTTCAATGCAATAAACAATCACAGCAACTACTATTTAATGTAACCGTCTGAACCAGCATATACATTTGTATCTATATTAATTGTCCTGTCACATCTGATGTCAGATCAGAGACGTTTGTCATAACTAAACTAGAACTAACGAGTTCATATCTCTCAAGCCAACCACAAACAGCCACATCATCCGATACGGAGTATCCGGCTTCTCTCATCTCATGAAATTCAAAAGAAAAGAAAAAGAGAGAGACGCTCGCTGAATAAATGTAAGTCACTCGGTGTCTTAAGGATTTACCTGTGATTGCCCATATTTCTCTGTTTTAATCTTTATTCTTAACGTGATCAAAAAAGATGGAGTATATCATTGCAAGGAGGATGAGGAGGAGATATATTTTCAACAAAGGTTCTGCTATTTGGCGATGACAGACCAGGAATGCAGGTGGATCACAAGCATGATGAATGGATAAGCCTGCTGCTGTGTTTAAATGTAATTATCATTTAATTTTGTACTCCTATTATGACACAGGAACAGATTACATCTGTCCCGTGAGGTGGTCCACAATGTGACGCGAATCGTGTCCTCCGATGTGCGGCCCGGTGGCCCCTGCGCTCTCCCAGCTGCTGCAAAACTGACAGCAGCTCTGACCTTCTTCGCCACCGAAGTGAAATTGTCACTGCGCCTTGCCCTTGGCGCATTTAAAGGCGAGGAGAGGCGTTCATTTGATTGGTGAAGATTACACTCGGCTGTGTTAAACCCAATCACGCCTACTCTCCTCCCTCTCTGCCATTTGCGCCGGTGGGAGAGACGGAGGCGTGGGTGCGCCTCCCTGCGCCAGACTGCGCCGTGCACGAAACTTGCAAAATGCCTTGGACACTAACCTGTTGGCGTGGCGCAGGCGTGGCACAGGGCAGGTGTGCCCCGCCTGCGCCTGGTCTATGAAATTAGAGCCCTATGTTTCCAAGTACCCACAACAGTGTACTACAAAACTACTGTACAACTTTGTAATAGAAGGTCTAGTTTTAAAATGACACCTCCTCAACAAAAAAAGTGATGATTTTGCAAGCACTGACAAATGTCTGCTTCCAACACAAACTATTTACATTTTCTCTGTTGTTTTTCCTCCAGCTTGTAGTTGAGACCTGGAGCAACATCATATTACAACACCATGTGGTACCTGCAAAGGGCGTGGCCATGGCACCCCTTTGATGTTTGTCTGACGCATACTTGTGAAATTCTTATTTTCAGTAAGACTTTTATTGATTGTACTTCTATAAAATTATCACCACAACCACACAGACATGAGGACCCTCCTCTAATAAATTTGTTTCCAGCAGAAACAAATTTGACGGCGACAGGTCTATGATTGGTCCATTGATCTGTTACTAACTTTAGTTCTTACTTTAGTCCACTTGTCTCCACTTACCTCCCTCCCTTTGCCCACACACCCAACACAGCATGGTGTGGATTTGCTGTTCATCATGAGACTGGGGTCCACATTCAAGATTTCCTGCTGCTTAACAGAAGGTTTTTTCTTGCCGCCATGATGGAGGGATTCATGATTGGCTATATGGATTCATGTTGGGTGTTGGATGTATATATTTGTATATATATGTATATGTGCAGTTTACATATGTATATGTGCATCTATGCATATATATGTATCCATAATATGAAGAGCTTTGTGCTCTATTGTAAAGTGTCTTGAGATAACACTTGTTATGAATTGGCGCTAACTCTAACTCTGTCATCCTTTGACCAAACGCCACTTATTCTTCTACATTTATGACAGAAACACTCCTGAGCCACATGATATCAACATATGTCATATATTTCATAGCGCCACCTACTGGTAACAGGAAATACAGTCATCCATTGATAGCCTTTAGATCCAGCTGCATTGATGCTATGCAGCTACATCTTCAAATGACAGACTAGCTGTCATGCTGATGCTGTATTATGGATTTCATTGAGTTTTGTGAAAATGCAACAAGGTGGTGCTACAGAGTTTGCCAAAAAAATGGGACATCTTGGAAATAGCTTTAGAAATCTGCCATTCTTCAGGAGGACCATCCTCTTAATGCTCCCACTGTCAAAATGGAGAAACACCTGTAAATGGCTCCATAGCGCCCCCTACAAAATTTAAAATGTGTAGCCCCGCCCCTGTATTTCATCCAAAGCTGTGAAACTTGGTATACTAAGAACCCGGGGATGAACAAAAAAGCCTCCTTGGCTTTTCAGGATTTTTTCAGGACTTTTAGGGTTTTTTCTAAAGCATACTCCTCCTACAGATTTCATGATAGCAAGCTAAAACTCCAACCAAAGGTACTCACAATAGTGTTCTTTAAAACTACAGCACAACTTTCTAATAGGAGGCTTAGTTTTGCAACTCAACCCCCTCAAACAAAAGTAGTGCTTTTTGGCATAGTGTACAAATGGCTGCCTCCAAAGCAAAGTCTTTGCAATTCTGAGGTTATTTTAACTGCAGTCTGGAGATGAGACCTTGGGGCATCATATCCAAAAATCCAGCTTGCGGGTTAAATGGTGTGGTTATGGCGCCCTTCAAAACTTTGATGCTTTTCCACAAAAACGGCTTTTGGTAATTTTGGCTGTAAAGCTGAAGAGCATACTTCTTCTAGTGGACAAATAGCTGCCTCCAAAGACAGTCAAAGTCACAAAGATCAGCGACTGGAGAGGATGGGGGTGCCCCTGGGCGTCAGTGACACGCGGGGCGACGGCCCTGTCAGAACCCCGCAGGGGTTATAGTTATTTTTTTTCTATTATTATCATTATAATAATTATTAAAGAAAGATCCCTGCTTCCTAAATATATCCATAGCCTCAGCTCTGACAGCTTGGTGGAAAGTACTTCAGATTACAAAGTTGCACCATCTACCCACTGCCCTATCTGGAATAACCCTGACTTCACAATCAACAATAAACCACTAAACTGTCCCACTTGGAAGAATCATGGAATCATGCACCTTCACCACATTATCCAAGACTCACATTTTATTCATTTCCACTTATTGGTGCAGAAGTTCGGCATTGGCAGTAATCAGTTCCTCCAATACCTTCAATTAAAAGCCACAATTAGGAAATCATTCAATATCTTTCCCAACCAAACTCATTCTGCCACAATAAAAAATCTTCTTGAAATAAATGGAATTAAAAAAATGCTGTCAAAATTTTACATTCTCCTCTCCACTATAGCTACCTCATTTTCACTCCCAACACTCAAATGGGATCAGGACCTATCAATCAACACCAATGCCGACTTCTGGACCCAAATCTGTAAAAACAATTTTGTCTTCCATAAAACCACAAATTTACAACTGATCCAGTATAAAATCATCCACAGAGCACACTACACAGGTGTTAAACTATATAAAATGGGCTTCAGCAAATCTGATAAATGCACTCACTGTTCACTCAACACAGCAGACACACTCATGCATGCTCTCTGGCACTGCACTTCAGTCCAGCACTTTTGGGTCCAAGTCACAGATCACTTATCCTCCATACTGGGCTGCTGCATCCCTTTATCCCCCAGCCTTTGCATTTTAGGAGACTTATCAACATTACAACTCAATAACCACACCTCCAGTTCCCTTTCTACAGCTCTGGCTATCGCCAAGAAAACAGTCCTCCTAAACTGGAAATCCAAAGCCCACCTCAGTGTTACACAATGGAAGAATCTTTTAACAGAACACATATCTGTGGAAAAAATGACTTCCTCTCTCTTCCACAGATCAACTGACTTTAACGAAACCTGGTCCACATTCATCAATAAACTAACCCATAATATCTCCTGATTTCCAATACCATCCCATAGCTTATGATTATTCAGTTATTATAGTGAGATAATGATGATAATTATCATTACTGTTACAATATTCTTTTTTTTTTTTTCCTCAGTTGTCATTATTAATTATATCTACCTGATATTTACACATGTCAGTCTTATTATGGTGGTATTTTTGCTGGGTTATTTAATTGATACTATTGGAATAACCATTAGGTTATATCTGTGTATGCATGTGGTCATGGGTACATGCATGATATATTGGTATATACATGTGCATATTTATATATATCTTCAATATCTTCTTCTGATTGTTTAATTAATGTACTACTTATTTGTTTTCTTTATTGTTTAAATGAATAATCTGCCTTTTCTTTTTTTTAATTTTATTTTATTTTTTTCCTCCACTACCTTGGTTATGATATGGTCATTACGATACTGCTGTCATAATCTCATTATTATATTAATTATCATTATATAACTTATGTCTTATTATTGACATATTATCACTACGTCATTCAGAGCATATGTCACCATGGTTATTATATTTATATTATATCATTATATAACTTAGAACACTATTTAACCATGTATATTATATTCACTCTACTCTATTATTATATCATTCAGATTATTATACAATTCATACAATGTTTGAAGAAGATCGTAGTGATTACACATTGAAGGTGTTGGAATAGCAGTAAATAATTATAGCGATACATTTGAAATCAAGTACTACCCTGCAAACTATTACTGTCAGAGTTACTACTAATTTGATTAATTATTATCATATGAACCCAAAAATTAGGGGAAAAAAGGTGAATACATTATTGACATTAAAATGACTACTTTCAATCATGAATTCTGTATTATTATTTCAATAATTTTAAGAGCATCTACTATTATTACTATTGCCATTACCAACATTTCTGACTAATACAACATACAGCTATAGTGTAAACACTCATTTATCCCCCTTCATATTTCACTTAAAAACATATGTCTATTCTCTTACTTCTCTCCTTTCTTCTTTTCTCCTATTTATTTTTGCACTTATCTATTTACCATTATTATTATTGTTGTTATTATTACTACTACCTTATATTTTTTTATTTCATTTTATTTCATTTTATTGTTATTATTATTATTATTATTATTATTATTATTTACATTTAAATGTATTTATTTGTTATTATGTATTTAAATGTACCTTTTCTTTCCCCATTAAACATATGCTGTGAAGGCTACATCACAGTAGTACATCACTACACTTCATAATTAAGCTCAGTCCCTCCCTAAACACTCCCTCCTGGAGCCCACTCCCTTACCTCCTTTGACTACTCTCAGTTAATGCAGTCAATGAAGAGGCCAGATGTCCGGTATGGGCAGACTCCCTCCCACTGGGTCGGGGAGTTGCTCTGCCAAATGACATATTGTCATAAACAGGTGAACCAACCAGCCGGCTCCCTCCACAGGGTCTGGGAGCGACTGGGGTTGGACCACCTAAGGTTAACATATCTGCACGGACAGTCGGAGGGTCCGGGGGAGGGGGATGAGGACCGTGGACAGTGAAGGGAGGGTGGATGTGATGTTGGGAGATAGATGAATCATAAATTACTTTAAAAAAAGAGATTATTATCATTATTTTTTATTTTAGATATGTTATTTTTATTTATATATTTTATTTTTCTCATTTATTTTTTTATTATTATTTTTCGTTCCTTATCTCAGTCTCTAACATATATTACAATTTATTTCTATCACTGATTTGTTCTTTTGTTTTTTCTTTCTTTCCTCCCACCTCCACTTTGTTTCCCTCCTTCATGTGCCGACCTAGATCAATCTGTGTTGCATCCCTGCAGTGTCCATCCTCTTTTTTTTCATATATTTATGCATTTCATTCTCAGCTTGGACTTTTGGCCCACCACCACACCTCTCTGTCCGTAGTGTTTCCCAGGAAACAGATGCTGTCACTCACACACACACCATGCCCAAACACACACAGGTACACACATGTATACACACACCCCTCCTACAAGTTAAAACAGAACCTTCCAGCACCTTCACACAGAATATCTAAAGAGTTAATGAGTTCCTGCTTTGCTGTTGTTTTAGTCCATTCTTTGCTGTTTTTTTTGTTTGTTTGTTTTATTATTATTATTGTTGTAAATTTTGGTATTATTTTATTATTATTATTATTACTGTTTCTTAAATTTTTTTCTTCCCCCTTGTCTGTGTGTATCTCATGTTCATTGTCACACTTGTCAAGAATTGCTTTGCTTCACTTAAATTAAAAAATAAAATTATATATATATATATGTATATATATATATAATTATTATTAGCATTTTAAGCTTTATAGTTATTATTATTATTACTATTATTATCAATATTATTATTGAAGTTTTTAATGTGTGCTGCTGTATTTTATGTTTAGTTTCTGTATCAATTTATGTGTATTAATGGTTGAGCTCAGCAACCTTGTTGACCTGTGATTTTTGTGATGTTTGTTGGGATAAATGTAGGAAAAATATTGATAAAAGGATAATAAAATACCTAAGATGATGCTGGTGCAATCTTTAATCAGCCTAATTGCCACTGATGCTGAGTGATGGACGTGTCTTTCTGCAGCTTCTATTGCATGAGAGGTTCAGACAAAGACGTTACAGAGCAGTGAGTATTTGCAGATATATCTGTGTTTCTTTGTTTATCGTGTTTTTTAAAGTGACACCACGGGACTCAAACATTGACCTGTTATTGTGTTAAAGGTTCAGGTGTGGACTGCAGAGCTTTGACAAAACCCTGCTCAGATAGTTAAAGATCTTATGCATTCTCACCTGAGAGTCTCCAGTCTGCAGTGTGGACTCTTCAGTCCAGCACACAGTCGGCTCACTCCTGAATCCTGCAGGTCGTTGTTACTCAGGTCCAGCTCTCTCAGACCAGAGGACTGTGAGCTGAGGACTGAGGACAGAGCTTCACAGCTTCTCTCTGATAGTTTACATTCTCTCAGCCTGAGAAAAGAAATCAGAAGATCAGAAAGAACAACCAGTAAATTATCATTACTGTAAAGATACAGATATCTGATGTAACCTGTGCAGGTAGGTGCACCTACAGAACTTTGCTGGAGGCTTTGACCACTGGCAGCAGCCTCAGAAGAGCCTCCTCTGAAGCAGAGTATTTCTTCAGGTCAAACACGTCCAGGTTCTCCTCTGATGACAGTAAGATGAAGACCAGAGCAGACCACTGAGCAGGAGACAGTCTATCTGTGGAGAGACGTCCTGATCTCAGGGCCTGTTGGATCTCCTCCACCAGAGAACAATCATTCAGTTCATTCAGACAGTGGAACAGATTGATGCTCTTCTCTGCAGACACGTCCTCACTGATCTTTGACTTAATGTACTTAACTGTTTTCTGATTGGGCTGTGAGCTACTTCCTGTTTGTGTCATCAGACCTCGTAGAAAGTTTTGATTGGTCTGCAGAGAAAGACCCAGGAGGAAGCGCAGGAACAGGTCCAGGTGTCCGTTTGGACTCAGTAAGGCCTGGTCCACAGCTCTCTGGTGAAGGTGTCTCAGATTAGGTGAGACAAAGATTTTAAAGATCGTGGATGTACTCTGTTCTTCTGTCATCAGATTGACTCCAGAGTTGATGAAGGTCAGATGGACATGAAGAGCAGCCAGGAACTCCTGAACGCTCAGATGGATGAAGCAGAACACTTTGTCCTGGTACAGTCCCCTCTCCTCTTTAAAGATCTGTGTGAACACTCCAGAGTACACTGAGGCTGCTCTGATATCGATGCCACACTCTGTCAGGTCTGGTTCATAGAAGATCAGGTTTCCTCTCTGCAGCTGCTCAAAAGCCAGTTTACCCAGAGACTGGATCATCTCCCTGCTCTCTGGACTCCAGTGAGGATCAGTCTCTGCTCCTCCATCATACTTGATGCTCTTCAGTTTGGACTGAACCACCAGGAAGTGGATGTACATCTCAGTCAGGGTTTTGGGCAGCTCTCCTTCCTCTCTGGTCTTCAGCTCATGGTCCAGGACTGTGGCAGTGATCCAGCAGAAGACCGGGATGTGGCACATGATGTGAAGGCTCCTGGACTTCTTGATGTGGGAGATGATTCTGTTGGCCTGCTCCTCATCTCTGAACCGTTTCCTGAAGTACTCCTCCTTCTGCTGGTCAGTGAACCCTCTGACCTCCGTCACCATGTCAGCACATCTAGGAGGGATCTGACTGGCTGCTGCAGGGCGTGTGGTTATCCAGAGGTGAGCAGATGGGAGCAGGTTCCCCCTGATGAGGTTGATCAGCAGCACATCCACTGAGGTGGACTCTGTGACATCAGTCACGGTTCTGGTTTGGTGGAAGTCCAGAGGAAGCCGACACTCATCCAGACCATCAAAGATGAACAAGACCTGGAACTCCTCAAACCTGCAGATTCCTGCTTCTTTGGTTTCACTGAAGAAGTGATGAACAAGCTCCACCAAGCTGAACTTCTGCTCCTTCAGCAGATTCAGCTCTCTGAAGGTGAACGGAAACATGAACTGTATGTCCTGGTGGGCTTTGTCTTCAGCCCAGTCCAGGGTGAACTTCTGAGTGAGGACTGTTTTACCAATGCCAGCCACGCCCTTCGTCATCACTGTTCTGATTGGTTGATCTTCCCCAGGTGGTCCTTTAAAGATGTCTTCTCCTCTGATGGTCTGCTCTGGTCTCCTGGATGTGTTCTCGATCTGTCGGACCTCATGTTCCTCATTGACCCCTCCAGCCTCTCCCTCTGTGATGTAGAGCTCTGTGTAGATCTGGTTCAGCAGCGTTAAGGTTCCTGCTTTAGCGATCCCCTCAAACACAGTTTGGAACTTCTGCTTCAGGTTGGACTTGAGTTTTTGGAGGCACACTGAGGCTTCGGGTCCTGAGGGAAGACCAACAAATGACATTAAAGTCTGGATTCTGGACAAAGTCCTGCTTTCACAGAGGGCTGCTCAGATCTTCTCATTTTACCAAAAGTATATTTTTATTCAAACATTGTGGTCATGAATATCATATTAGAGTAGATCTCATAAATCAGGGGTTGATGACCTTAGTTCAATGAAGATCCATGTTTAGATGTTCCTGTTGCCCAGTGAACCACCTCACCATCGGGGTCCATCAAGTTTAATCCGAAACTACAACAAAGTTTAAATCTCTCACAGACCTGGTCCATCATCATATCCAAAGAGACAACATGCTCAGAATCAGAATTGAATCATATTCATCTCCAACTATCAGACTTATTTATGACCAGAGGACTAAACAACAAGGCTGCATGTCTGTGGAAACATCCACATCCACCATAAAAGCCCAACTACACCCTCCTGTTATCAAGATTTGAATGAGCAAAACAAATAAGGAGATTTATCCAAATATCAGGAAGAGCATTAATCTTAACAACAGTGGAGCTCCATACAAAACTCCTCCATTGTGATGAATCATCCTCCCAGCAGTTCAGTATGATGTTATCCATCAGCACTTAATCAGAGTTTAGTCAAAGAGAAAACTGAGTCCTGAAGAACTTCACAGTCTTTGTAAAATCATCCACGTCTCTGTCTTAATCCAGATTATAAAACAGTAATCCTAAAACCTTGTCTAATCTCAGGCCTCTGCACAGTTACACATTTGATTTTCATCACGTTGTGTTATTTTCGTTTTAAACAATTACATGTTCCCGGTCAGAAACGACCGTTCCATTAAGACTCACCATAAAAAACTGTATTTATACACATTATCACTACTTGTTGTGTTAGATTTTTTTAATTCACTAAAGTTCTAGTGAACATTACAAATTTTGAACTTCTATATGTTTTAGTGGCCTGCTTTCCTCATTGATCTGATCTGATACACTTAAAATCAAGTTCCAAAAAACCTAATGTTTTAATTAGTCTGAGTATAGGAAATAATCAGATTACACATAATATACTGTTTATTACAGATGACTTTGTGTCAAAGTTATCAAGGACATCTGCTTTGAAACCATTTAATTTTTTTATACAGTCACAAAAAGTAAGACCTGTTGTGTTCCCGGTCAAAAGTGACCATGAATATATTAATTGTGTAAAAAGGAAATTATGCCTAAACTGCACTTGACATTGTTAGAATATTCCAAGATCAGTGTCTTCATAAATTTAAATACAACTAACAAAGACAATAACATAAAATCTAAAATGGAAAACACACACCTAGCACTCAGAATCATGTTGATATCATTATAAGTTAGACAATTATTGAGCAAAAACGATTGTTCACTAATAGTGGTTGTCTGGATCACCACCGAAATCTAATCATTTCTAAGTTGGGCCATTACAAACAGCTCCTGAAATCATCAGCAAAATCCATCCAGTGGTTTTTGTGCAAGCTTGCTAACAAACAAAAAAGAACAAACAATTAAACATACACGTGCCAGCTAAAAAAGACCTCCTTGGCAGAGGTAAAAATCAGGCTTCTAAATGTGGTGAAGTGTTGACTCACACTTCAGTCGTGTTTTTTCTCATGCACATATTGGACAATATGAGCAGGCTGTTGTGTGTGTGCGTTGCATTTATGGCAAGTTATTTTTGTTTTGACATCTCTTGGTGCACACAGACTGAACCTCCTCCTTTCATCACTTCTCTTTCTAGACCCTCCACCCACTTGAAGCCAAACTTCGTTGATTGCTGCCAGTTTATCCTGTTGACGATGACCTGGTCTTATATCCCGGTTGTCAAAGCTAATCAACAGTGACAACATGTGGAAGACCCATGTATGTATTGACGGCTGTCTGGGTTAGCAACTTCCAATTGTCTTTGTAAATTTGTTTCTCCTCCAAGTTGGTCATGTTTACCACTGTGGTTACAATGGCCTCTTCCTCCTCAAATCCATCCTCACTGTCATGTTCCTGGCCCCTCCTCTCCTCATCGGTGTGGTGACCATCAAGTATGTAATCAAGAACCTCACTTATGGCATATCGACCTGCCATGGTGCTGCAACCCAATGAACTGTGAGCAAAGCCTCAAAAAGTATTATACACTTAAGTTACAGGAGAAGTTCAGTGTTACTGAAACAATGTTGAAATATTCTGTGAGAGCTGTCAACACAGGTGTTGGAGTGTGTGTGTGTGTGCGCGCATGTATGTCTGTATCAATCTGACAAATGAGGATGTACCTGAGCTCAGTTTTTACACTAATTGTTATCTCCCCGATTCATTTCTGATGACCAGCCATTTTTGACCAGGAACATTAAGGGCCTGATCTACTAAAGGTTTGCATGTATAAAAACACGTGCAAACTTGATTGCGTGCACAAAGCTGATCTACTAACAGGGTGCGCCGAGGATTGCGTCAAATGAGCAATATAGCATGCACAGACCATTTAGCGTGTTTGTCTTCAGGAATATGCAGAATACATGCAGATCATCAGAACATGTAAAAAACTGGGAGGAGGAGGAGATGCAAATGTAATCATTTAGCACCTGCAATGTGATTTATCAAACCCAACTGACTGCGTGCTCTGTTTTTGTGTCTTAATTTAGCATGCTTGAAAAGCAGGTGCAAAAAAGGCACAGCATTACGCACTGCTGTCATTAGAAACAGGAGTCGCATTAATGGAATATTTTCTATCATTGACTAAATTTTTTGATGAATTACAGAAAGGATTGGAGGCTCTCTGTCATTATGAAGGGCTGGAAAAAGGGGGACAGTTCAGTGTGCTGTCATACTCATGCAGACGCACGATTAAAGTAAACCCTCTCTGTTTTGCACTCTTAATATATCATGGAGGAGGTCATTTAGCCAGTGTAAAAAAAAACAAAAAACTTCATATTGTGACGATCCTCTAGTGGCCTGTTTGCTGGTTAGTGTGTTTTGTGTCCTCGAGATCCAGTAGGTGTGGTCTGGCGGCGGTGGGGATTGACATATGGATTGAGAACACCTGGGCCCGGTGTTCTCTCATGTGTATAAAGGTCAGGCTGGTCAGTGCATCTGGGGAGCTGGAGCTGGAGAAGGAGCTGGTTTTTATGGGAGGCCCCTTGAGAAATAAATCATATGGGAGGCCCCTTGAGAAATAAATCATACTTGCTTTTACATTCACCATCATACTCTCATACATACACTAGTATACTCTCTTACATTCACTATCAAACTCTCTAACATTCACTATCAAACTCTTATATTTACTATCATACTCTCATTCTCTCATACATACACTAGTATACTCTCTTACATTTATTATTAAACTCTTACATTCACTATTAAACTCTCTTACATTTATTATTAAACTCTTACATTTACTATTAAACTCTCTTACATTTACTATCAAACTCTCTTACATTTACTATTAAACTCTCTTACATTTACTCTCATTCTCTCATACATACACTATTAAACTCTCTTACATTTACTATCAAACTCTCTTACATTTACTATCAAACTTTCATACATACACTATTAAACTGTCTTACATTTACTATCAAACTCTCTTACATTTACTATCAAACTCTCTTACATTCACTATCAAACTCTCATACATACACTATTAAACTGTCTTACATTTACTATTAAACTCTCTTACATTTACTATTAAACTCTCTTACATTTACTCTCATTCTCTCATACATACACTATTAAACTCTCTTACATTTACTATTAAAGTCTCTTACATTTACTATTAAACTCTTTTACATTTACTATCAAACTTTCATACATACACTATTAAACCTTCTTACATTTACTATCAAACTCTCTTACATTTACTATCAAACTTTCATACATACACTATTAAACTGTCTTACATTTACTATTAAACTCTCTTACATTTACTATTAAACTCTTTTACATTTACTATCAAACTCTCACAGAGAATAATAGGATATGTGAATGAGAATAGTAGTATGTGAATGAGAATAGTAGTATGTGTGTAAGAGTTTGCTTGAAACGGATATAGTACTAAATTCTCTGTCTCTGATTGGTTATCTTCTTCGAAAAAGCTGGGGGAGGCATATTTTTACATACATGGCCATGATTGAAATGACAGTATGGTGGACAGAGAGCAACTACATGAAGCCATGGGCCTCCTTAATAACATTTTGAATTTGTCAACCGTCACAACAGTGTCAGACATATTACAACAACAGCAACAGCCATCCACTCCGCATCCAATGTGGCTGCTGAGGAGGGAATGCGGCGGCTTTTCAGAGCTGAATCAGGTTTAACCGGGAGCCAACGACGTCTCATTCACCTTGCACATGAGCTATCAAGACACCGGTTGAATTATAAAATCACACAAGGGACTGATGATCCCTCACTGTCCCCTGCGATGCGCGCCTTTCTGCGTCTTTACGCTCACCGGCACACAAAGGAGCGCGTGCACATAGACGCTGAGCGGATCAGGAGGTGTCACACTGACGCTCGTGTTGGCTCCAAGTGAAGTACAGGTGCGTTGTTGGCTCCCGGTTAAACCTGATTCAGCTCTGAAAAGCTGCCGCATTCCCTCCTCAGCGGCCATGTAAGAGAGTATACTAGTGTATGTATGAGAGAATGAGAGTATGATAGTAAATATAAGAGTTTGATAGTGAATGTAAGAGAGTATACTAGTGTATGTATGAGAGTATGATGGTGAATGTAAAAGCAAGTATGATTTATTTCTCAAGGGGCCTCCCATAGGTTTTGGAGAGGAGATGCTGGCAGACTGCTTATTGATGGACTCTTGCTCCCCTTCCTCATCATGATTTTGTTAGGTTGCTTTGGCAGCACCTGAATTTACATGTCTTTAGACATTATTATTTATTATTGTAATAAAATTGATGTTGCTTGCAGTGTACTCCGCTCCTTCTCCCCTTCTTTGTCAGTGGCTTAGAGCCAGCCGTGACAAATGGGGGCTTGTCTAACTGTGGCTAAGTTCATGTAGATTTGTGTTTAATCCGTGTTTCTTTTCTGTTCAGGCGCGTCCAGGTCTTGGTGTTGAAGGGGGGTTGCCCGCGGCAGTCTGGCTGGTTTGTGATGACGTAGGTGGTACGTAATATCATTGAGGGCGGGCTGTTGCGGGGATTCCCTGATGATTGACAGATGCCTATCAGCTGTGAAAGTAGGTCATGGAGGCACCTGGGGGAGGTGAAAAGTTTGTGCCTGATGAAGCGGAGTAGGAGCAGTGGATTCGCGTGTTTATCGGCCACGGAAGGTGAGTGTTGACACATTTCGGTGTGAAATTTGAGTTTGAGGAGCTAACGTTATATTCCCCTTGTTAGGCATAGCAGTGTTACCCCTTTGGGTCGGTTCAGGAACAGTAAGAAGAGTGACTCGCAGTCTTACTTGGAGTTTTCACGTGACTTGGTGAATTACTTTAATCTTTGGCATGATGCTTCTAATGTTGAGACGTTTGATGATTTGTGTGACCTCTTTGTGTTGGAGCAATTTAAGAACGCTGTACCTGGTCATACTGCTCCATATTTAGCTGAACAGCAGGTAAGGACTGTTGGTGAGGCAGCTGCCTTGGCAGATCAGTATATTTTGACTCACCGCAGTGAATTTGGATTTGCGTGTGGCAGTGATGGTCATAGGGATAGTCCTGTTGCGTAGGTGTTTTCCAAGACCGTGTCAGCTAAGCAGGATGGAAATGTAGCACAGCGGGATACTGAAAAAGTTTGTCATTTCTGCCATAAAAAAGGTCATATTAAAGCTGACTGTTTTGCCTTTAAAAGACGAAACAAACAAGTAAATGTCAAGTCTGCAGCTTTAGCTGCACCAGTTGAACATGTTGCTTTTGACTTTTCAGTTGCTGAGAAATGTGATCCTGTTTGTCATGAGACATATCTACCTTTTATTTCAGATGGTTTTGTTTCACTGACAGCTGAGGGTGAGAAGGTACCAGTTAAAATCCTTAGAGACACAGGTGCTTTGGGTTCCTATATACTGGCGTCAGTGCTTCCCTTTTCAAACAAGTCTGATACAGGTGATTCGGAGCTAGGCTTGGGTATGGGGCTGTCTGTTTTGTCTGCTCCTGTTCATAAAATCCATCTCTTTTCAGATCTGGTGCATGGAGAGGTTTGTATTGCTGTGCTGCCAGCATTGCCAGTGGAAGGAGTGCATGTTATTCTTGGTAATGGGTTGGCTGGTGGACGTGTGTGGTCAGATGTTTCTCCTCCAGCTCTGATTGTGAATCTGATTCCTGTGGTTGAAAATGCACTGGATGACAGTGAGCGGGAATTTCCAGAAGTGTTTGCAGCTTGTGCCGTGACGCGCTCTGCAGCTCGTACTGGTGAAGAGCATAAGGAAGTGAGTGACACTGATGGTCCTTGTGTAAAGTTGACTAACTTTCCATTGTCTGTTTCCCGTGCAGAATTGATTGCCGAGCAGCAGTTAGACCTGTCTATTAAAGAGATGTGGGAGGCAGCGGTCCCTGTGGCAGAGGCCAAGGAAAAAGCACAGTGCTACTGCTTGGATAATGGTTTGTTGGTGAGGAAATGGGTACCTTGGTTTGAAGCTTGTCTTGGAAATCCTGTGTATCAGATTGTGGTTCCAGTTAAATTTTGTAAGCTAGTTTTATAGGTGTCACATGACCAGTCTAGGCATATGGGTTTGAGGAAGACGTATGATCGCATTTTGAGATGCTTCTTTTGGCCTAGGTTAAAGAGGGATGTCTCAGATTATATTAGAACTTGTCACACGTGTCAGGTAACAGGTAAACCAAACCAAACTATTAAACCAGTCCCACTGCACCCGATACCTGCAATTGGTCAGCCATTTGAACATATTATCATTGACTTTGTCGGTCCTCTTCCTCCTTCTAGGTCAGGGGCTAAATATCTTCTGACAGTGATGTGTCAGGCAGTTTCTGTTGATAAGGGCTATCCAGCTGCGTACCCATTAAGGTCAGTAACCTCCAGATCTGTGGTGAAAGCTCTGTCCCAGTTCATATCGGTGTTTGGCATCCCAAGGGTTCTCCAGAGTGATCAAGGCTCCAACTTCTCCTCTCATATGTTTGCTCAGGTGTTAAAACAACTCCAGGTAAAGCACTCTCGGTCCTCAGCATACCATGCAGAGAGCCAGGGGGCGCTGGAACGTTTCCATCAAACTCTAAAATCATTGCTGCGTGCGTATTGTACAGAGCTGGGTAAAGATTGGGAGGAGGGGTTGCCTTGGCTGTTGTTGGCAGCCAGGGAGGTCACTCAGGAGAGTACAGGGTTTAGTCCGAATGACTTGGTCTTTGCACACTCTGTTCGTGGTCCCTTAGCAGTCCTGGCAGACAACTCTAAGAACAGCGAACCTCCTAAAAATCTGATTGATTTTGTCAGTGGATTCAGACACAGGTTGTATGTTGCAGGTGAATTGGCAAGACAAAAAATGTCCACAGCACAAGACAAAATGAGAAAACTTTATGACAGACATGCTTAGAGTCGTAAATTCAGTCCAGGGGATCAGGTTTTGGCTCTCTTGCCGGTTGTAGGGTCACCTTTTCAGGCGAAATTCCCCACACTGTGTTGAGACAAATTTCTGATGAGAACTACTTAATATCTACACCAGAACGTAGGAAGTCACAGCTTTGCCATGTTAACTTGCTGAAAACATATTATTCTCGTGAAATTGTTTCAAATGACAGCAGAGGGCAGTGTGTCAAGCCGGTTGCAATTGCAAACACTGTTTCTCCCTCTCAGCCAATGGCAGGGGCAGATGGGGGGGAGGGGAGTTTGTTGATACAGCAATACTTTGTGGACGCCTTAAAAACTCAGAGTCTCTAAATAATTTGGCTGGATTGTTGGGACATTTGGATAGATCTAAATGTGAAGAATTGGCAGTGCTGATTGGGTCATTTCCTGAGTTGTTCGGTGACACCCCTTCTCAAACTCATGTAACTGAGCATGACATCGATGTAGGAAATGCAAAACCTATCAAGCAGCGTTTTTACCGTGTTTCTGTTGATAAGGGCAAGTATTTGGACAGTGAAATAAAATACATGGTAGACAACGACATAGCTGAGCCTTCTTTTTCTAGCTGGGCTTCCTCCTGTCTGCTTGTCCCAAAATCAGATAACACTCCGAGGTTTTGCTCTGACTTTCGTAAGATTAATGGGGTCACTAAACCTGATGCTTTTCCCCTCCCTTGGATGGATGACTGCATTGACCAAGTTGGATCTGCTAAGTTTGTGAGCAAATTTGACCTGCTGAAAGGTTATTGGCAAGTACCACTCACTAAAAGAGCACAGGAAATTTCCTCATTCATCACCCCATCTGGCCTGTATTCGTATAAAGTTATGCCATTCGGCTTGCGAAATGCACCTGCCACTTTTCATATTTAATGAATATGGTAGTCGGGGGATTTGGAGGGTTGTGCAGTGTATCTAGATGATGTGGTTATTTACAGTGACACTTGAGATAGCCATGTTAAAAGTATTCATTCTCTGTTTGAGCGTTTGGCTGCTGCAAAACTTACCATTAATCTGGCGAAATGTGAGTTTGCTCGTGCCACCGTCACTTATCTTGGGCACGCTGTGGGACAGGGTCTAGTCCTGCCTGTAATGGCAAAAGTGATGGCTATTGACCAGTTTCCTGTTCCTGGAACTAAGAGGGAGCTTATGCATTTTTTAGGGATGGTAGGATACTACCGTAAGTTTTGTAGGAATTTTTCCTCTGTTGTTACTCCCCTGACTGGCCTCTTAAAGTCAGTTGTTAAGTTTGAATGGTCTTCTGTGTGTCAACAGGCTTTCCAGAATGTCAAGGCCCTCCTTTGCACTGCACCGGTGTTGGTTGCTCCCTGTCCTGAGAAACCGTTCAAGTTGCAGGTTGACACAAGCTATGTCGGGGCAGGTGTGGTATTGTTGCAGTCAGATGGTCAGGGAGTGGATAGACCTGTGAGTTTCTTTTCAAAGAAATTCAATAAACATCAGCTAAACTACTCAGTAATAGAGAAGGAGACCTTAGCCCTCGTTTTGGCTTTAAGCCACTTTAATGTGTATGTGAGCTCAGGGTTGCCAGTTGTTGTGATTACTGACCACAACCCTCTTACATTTCTTAATTCACTTAAGTGCCCAAACCAAAGATTGATCAGGTGGTCTTTGATGTTGCAATCCTTTTCTTTAGATATACGTCATATTAAGGGATCAGATAATGTGGTAGCGGACGTGCTGTCACGTGCCCCTTTGGGTTAGTTATATTTGATAGTCTGTATATGTTGACTTCTCCCCTTCCTCATGCAGCGCGCAAACAGGATCCTGATGCTGAGGTTGGAGGAGTAACATATCCCAGGTTGTATATTTTTATGTTGCATGTTGGTTTGTTATGTTTAGTCATGTTGTCTGTTGGACACATGTCTTTAAGTGGGGGAGTGTGACGATCCTCTGGTGGCCTGTTTGCTGGTTAGTGTGTTTTGTGTCCTCAGGATCCAGTAGGTGTGGTCTGGCGGCGGTCGGGATTGACATATGGATTGAGAACACCTGGGCCCGGTGTTCTCTCATGCGTATAAAGATCAGGCTGGTCAGTGCATCTGGGGAGTTGGAGCTGGAGAAGGAGCTGGAACAGGAGCTGGTTTTGGAGAGGAGACGCTGGCAGTCTGCTTATTGATGGACTCTTGCTCCCCTTCCTCATCATGATTTTGTTAGGTTGCTTTGGCAGCACCTGAATTTACATGTCTTTGGACATTATTATTTATTATTGTAATAAAATCGATGTTGCTTGCAGTGTACTCCGCTCCTTCTCCCCTTCTTTGTCAGTGGCTTAGAGCCGGCCGTGACAATATCCATAAAAACACCGTTTGTCACTCAGAGCCGACTGCATCACACTCTCCATGCACTGACAGACGTTTTTAGAAGCTGTCAGTGCGTGGAGAGTGTGATGTCCATCAAAATGGCCGACAACAAAAAACAGATTACTGCAGGTGTGTTCATTTGCCTCCAACTCCATGGCTTCAAACTTCATTTTTTATTTGCAGCCACTCTGCTCTCCCAAACTCTCCATGGTGACAGCCAGTAGCACACGCAAAATCCTCCTCTAAAGAGGGCGGTCCGCACCACTTTTGCGCCTGTTATCAATTGCGCATGCAGTGATAGTAGATCACCCACAACACGCCCACTAATAGCACATGCAATGTTTTAGTCTGCACATGCATTTTAGCACTTGTTATTTTGGATCTTAGTAGATCAGGCCCTAAGAGTGAACAAAAGTTGAATGAAACTCACAAAATTATATGCAAATTAACACAATTTATTTTGTGTGTTCAAGTCCTCTTTTTGGACAAAGTCATGGGATCTCAGGTCAATCTGAACAAATTAACTACAATTATCAGAGATAAAACGCTTAAATCGATCGAATTTGACCGGAACACAACATAAGAGTGATCAAAGTGCTGAGGACAGCAAATACAAAAATAATATCATGTTAGAACTAAAGAAATCATTAAAAAGAGTTTAAACAGAAGAGTGAGAGCTCATGAGAATGTGTCCATACTTAGAATGAATGATGATCGTGTGAGGAGACAGTTTGGTGAGTGTGAGAGGATCTGCTCACACAGATGTTGATCCACAGACTCAGTAAAGATGATTCATGAACAAACTTTGTGAACTCTGACCCTGCTCCGGTCACTAAGCACTCGTCCCTCCCTCCACCTGCAGTCTGTGTCGACCACGAGCATCTGCTGACCTCAGGCAGAGTGCGGCTCAGAGATGCATTCAGGGCAGCTGGTAAAAATGAGTTGATGACTGTGACTGGCTGCTAAAAGGAGCGTTTTTAATGAAAGGAAAATTCTCACTCGTTAACAAGTCAGCATTTAGGTCCAGGGACACGAGGCCTTGGTGCTCTGGGCTGCAGACCCACCCACACCCCCCATCATAGTTGACCTTAAGAGTAAAGCTCTTACCTCTTATACGCTCAGCCAGCTCGTTCTGATCCATTCTCCTCAGGAAGCCCACTGTGATCTTCAGAAATGCCTCTCTGATGCTCCTCTGCTCCTCATCCTCGCTCTGACCCTCTAAGCATCCTGGGTAATCTGGACCTAAACCTCTCTGGATTCTCTTCAGCTGGTCCTTCACAAAGGTGATGATGTTCTCCTCCAGCAGCTGGAGAACAGAAGACAGTGGAGATTCAAAGTCAAAGAGAAGAACATCTGGATCATGGTGGAGCACCAGACCTGTAGATCATGGACTTCACTGTTAAAGTGTCATGTCCTCACCAGAAATATGGAGTCCAGCTCTGATTCAGGCTGTTTGGAGAAGATACTGGGGGGTCCAGATGTTTTCATCTGATCTCTGTAGATTAGAGCAAGAGATCAATGACTCAGCATCAAAGTTAATCAGGGTGACTCAGCATTATGGTGACCATACGTCGTCTTTTGCCGGACATGTCTTCATTTTTGGTCATATTATGTGGCCAGGGGGATTTTACAAAGTTGCCTGAAATGCAACTTGTTCTACAAAACTGTTGCTGGGACCAGAAAACACATGCATGCTTCAAACTACTGTAACTCCTCAAGTATCCACACTATCCAAATAATTCCAAGGGATTCTGAAGGCTGAGAAGTTTTCCAGTGACATATGGTACATTACTGTAAAGCCTGGAAAGCCCGAGGGGGAGGGGTGGGAAGTGAGCTGACTGAGTCAGAGAGAGGATTCAGAGGATTGCAAGAATGTTTTGTTTTTACCCCAAAAAAGTGCAAAATAATTTACTCAAAGGACATTTTCTGACACATTTATTAGCAAAAAAAAAGCAAAAAAAGATGTGGCCATTTATATTCAAAGTAGAAAAAGTGTTAATATTTATAATAAAGCGCTGCACTGGACCACTGGCATTATTCCACTGAACCTAGCTGTCAGGATGTTGAGCAACACATGCTGCTGCGGGTCCTCTTTTTGGTTTTCAGGATATGGTCAGCCTACTTAGCATTGACTATCATCAGGAAGATCGATGTAATGCTGCTCCCCTTCTGGCTGCTAGACCAAAGTCCTGGTTCTTCTGGCCTTCAGATACTTACTCACGCTGAGGAGGGTCTCTGTTGAACACGTGGTCTCACCTCTCAAAGGTCAGCAGGTCAGAGCCCACATGTTAACAGGGATGTTTACATTTCTGAGATCCTGATTGGAGGGAGACTGTGACACCTCACTCCACTTTCTTACACAAACAATCATCTTCATAGAGGTCAAAGTTCACTTTTCTGAATTCTCACCTGTCCTCAGCAAGTGACCGGGTGGCGATGCGTTTTGAAAACTCTCCGCCTTGGACCCTGGTTTCAAAAGTTTGGAGATTCAGGCTAAAACGCAATGAAAACTCTTTGGATTCGGCCGAAAACGGAGCCCTATGAACACTACCTGAGATCCAGTCTGCAGCTTCTGCTCCATTTTAGCAGCCTTCACTTGTATGGGTTCACCTGCAGCCCTCACCTGTTCAGGAGCACAAACCTCCAAATTCCCTGCTGTGTGAGAATCTGCCTGCTCAACACTGCACCCAGCGGCAGCCACCGCCAAGCCCGCAGGACCAGTGGCGGCGGACGAGCCCGCGGAGCGGGCAACAGCAGCTTCCGAGCCCACAGGACAGGAGGCCGCAGCCGCCGACCTCGAGGAACCGGCAGCAGCCACTGGACCCGCAGGACCGGCAGCAGCCCCGCCCCGTACGGACCGGTCAGCCCTACCACTCACCTCCCCAGCCGATCTTACCGTGTGCTGTCTGTGTGGACATGCAACACGTTTGTGGCCCACATCCCCACACTCAAAACACTTCATGTTTCCTGAGCTGACGTACACCATTTCAAAGCCTTCCTCATGTTTCAAGCGGAAGGACACGTCCAGTGTTTGAGTTGGAGAGTCCAAAAACATGAAAACTTGTCTCCGTAGAGACTGAACATGTCTTAACTTAGCATCCTTACATCCTAATGCAATAGTATGGAAACCACTCGCAAACTTACCGAAACGTCTAATGGTCCTTTTCCATTAGCCCTACTCTACTCGGCTCTACTCTAGCATTGTGCTGCTTTTCCACCAGCCCGGTTCTCTACCCAGTGGGGGCGGGGTTGCCGTGAAACAGCTGGGCAACACTGCGTTCATGTCATTTTGAGCAGGACACAACAATCAAAACAATGGAGGACTTGGAGGCAATAGTATACTTGCTGCTCGGTCCGTGGCTTTTTGTCACAAACCGAATGAAAGAGGAAAGCAGAAGGAGGCTGCAGGCGGCGAGAAGAAATACAGAGGACAAAAGCAATCGAGCTGCAAAGAAAAGACATATGAGGGTAAACTAATGGAAGCTACCACTAGCATGTTAGCTAGCTCATAATGATAAAGTCCTGTGTTTAACATTGTGATGGCAGCAAGTTATTGCCATAAAGTAACAAAGTGTATGTACTGCAGTCCTGTTTTTGATGTCGCGCTCATGACCCATCGGTGACGACATTCTCTGACCAATCAGTAGCCGGCAGTTGGTCGACGTCACCTTTTGGTATCGACTCAGCTCGCTTAGAACCAGAGCAGAGTAGCTACTAAAACTGGTTTGTTTTAGGAGGTACTGTGCCGGTGGAAACGCAATGCAAACCGAGTAGAGCCAAGTAGAGTAGAGTAGAGTAGAGCAGGCGGGCTGGTGGACAAGGGCCATAAGCTCCTTTTCCAGTGCTTCATTCTGGATGAAAGGAGGGACGCCAGATACTGTGATCCGCGTGGACGGCACAGCCAGCGGAGAAACTTGAATAAACTCCTCGTTAAGAGTTAATCCATTCTCAATCAGAGTTGTTATGAAGCTCTGATCTTTAAAAAACACGACCACAGCTTTGTTCACGCGGGAAGCATATGAGATGTTCCCGTGGCCCACCAGGTCTCCCACAGCCAGCAGGACCTGCTCCACAGAGGAGGCTGGCCGTGGCACCAGCCTCACACGGTGGCTCAGGGACGCCGGTGGCGGTTGCGCCTCAGAGGATGCCATCCTCGCCACGAGGCACGAAAAACGCACAAAAAAACACTAAACTGTTTGACAAAAGTTAACGACAAATAATCCAAATAATGATCATACAAAAAAGTGACGATAATAAAAGAAAAGAAACAAAGTTTGAACACCTTCTACCGCTCTACCTCAACAAACCTCCACCACCGAAAGATAGATAGATAGGTAGATAGATAGATAGATAGACAGATCGATAGATAGATAGATAGACAGATCGATAGATAGACAGATAGACAGATAGATAGATAGAAAGATGGATAGATAGATAGATAGATAGACAGATAGACAGACAAATAGATAGATAGATAGATAGATAGACAGATAGATAGATAGATAGATAGATAGATAGATAGACAGATAGATAGATAGACAGATAGACAGACAAATAGATAGATAGATAGATAGATAGATAGATAGACAGATAGATAGATAGATAGATAGATAGATAGATAGATAGATGGATAGATAGATATATGGATGGATAGACACACAGTTAGACATATAGATAAACAGATAGATAGATAGATAGATAGACAGATAGATGGATAGATTTTTTTTTAAAGAAGTCTACATAAAGTGTGTTTTGATTTTCATCTGCATTCATTTCAATCTCACAGTAAATTTTTTCCTTATTTGGCTCTTACTTTACTTTATTCAACATCCTTTTGTTTGGAGGTTGAACGTCCTTTCCTTTATACAGAAGTGAAGGGAGGGTCTGCTGTTATTTATAACTCTGGTCACTAAACAGTCTGTCTAACCTTGATCTTTGTAATCACACAGACATAGTCAGGCTTTTATCTCAGTTTTATGTTGCTCCTCTACAGCTTTATTATGGTGAAAACAGTAAAAGTTACACATTAAACACATTGAATTCTGGTTAAAAGGATTTCTTTTTGCTGGAAACATCATTTTTGCCTCTCTATACTGTAAAATTAACAATTGTATTTAGAGTGGGACAAAATAGTTTGTGTAACTTCTGAATTGAGTTTATATTGGTAGTTGAGTGTGTATCAGATCCCTCCTGGGTTTGGAGGCACACCAAGCCCAAAGAGGAACTGCACTATTGGAACAAGCCCAAAAAAACACAACCAACAAGTGCCAACATTTACAAGCTGTCGCTTATAATAAGGTCAAAGTTCAATTCTCTCAATTCTCACCTGTGCTTAGCAGGTGGGTCCACCTTAAAGTTGTTGGGAACACCTCTAGAGCGGTCGCTCCTCATGGACACACCACTGGGCTCAGGAGGGTCTGACCTCTTCATTCTGATGAAAGAAACATCACAAATTTTAACATTAGACAAAGATAACCTGAGTAAATACAAAATGCAGTTTTCAAATGATGATTTTATTTATGAAGGGAAAAGGCTCTTTAAACCTACATGACCCCATGTGAAAAAGTAATTGCCCCCTGAACCTAATAACTGGTTGTGTCCCCCTTGGCAGCTATAACTGCAATCAAGTGTTTAAGATAACTTGTGATGAGTCTTTCATATCGCTGTGGAGGAATTTTGGCCCACTCTTCTGCACGGAATTGTTTTAACTCAGCCACACTGGAGGGTTTTCGAGCATGAACTGCCCATTTAAAGTCACACCACAGCATTTCAATTGGATTTAAGTCCGGACTTTGACACGGCCACTCCAAAACCTTCATTTTATTTTTTTAAGCCATTCAGAGGTGGACTTGCTTGTGTGTTTTGAGGCGTTGTCCTGTTGCATAACCCAAGTGAGCTTGAGCTTGAGGTCACAAACTGATGGCCGAACGTTCTCCTTCAGGATTTTCTGGTAGACAGCAGAATTCATGGCTCCATCAATCACAGCAAGTCGTCCAGGTCCTGAAGCAGCAAAGCAGCCCCAGACCATCACACTACCACCACCATGTTTGACTGTTGCTATTACATTCTTTTTATCAAATGCTGTGTTGTTTTTATGCCAGATGTAACTGGACGCACACCTTCCAAAAAGTTCAACTTTTGTCTCATCAGTGCACAGAATTTTTTTCCAAAAGTCTTGGGGATCATCAAGATGTCTTTTGGCAAATGTGAGACGAGCACTTGTGTTCTTTTTGGTCAGCAGGGGTTTTCACCTTGGAGCTCTCCCATTGATGCCATTTTTTCTCAGTCTCTTTCTTATTGTTGAGTCATGAACACTGATCTTAAGTGAGGTCTGAATTGAGTTTATATCGGTGGTTGAGTGTGTATCAGATCCCTCCTGGGTTTGGAGGCACACCAGGCCCAAAGAGGAACTGCACTATTGGAACAAGCCCAAAAAAACACAACCAACAACTGCCAACATTTACAAGCTGCTTTTCAGAAACAGAGAAGCCCAAAGTCGCTTATAATAAGCGGACTTGGCAACACTGGAATAGCTGTTGTCTCAGTCTCTGAGTGAAACATGCTCCCTCACGCTGTCTGCTTCCTACGCAGCAACAGTAATAACTGTTGTTCTAGTCAACGCACAATTGTAAAACACAGAAATATAGGACATTTTTGGGGACAGGTTTAACCAGGGGACAGCTCACACAAAACAGGGACTGTCCCCAGATATCATGGATGTCTGGTCACCAAAGGTCAAAATTCAATTTTCTCAATTCTCACCTGTGCTCAGCAGGTGGGTCCACCTTAAAGTTGTTGGGAACACCTCTAGAGTGGTCGCTCCTCATAGACACACCACTGGGCTCAGGAGGGTCAGTTCTCTTCATTCTGATAAAAGAAACATCACACAAATTTTAACATTAGATAAAGATAACCTGAGTAAATACAAAATGCAGTTTTCAAATGATGGTTTTATTTATGAAGGGAAAAGGCTCTCCAAACCTACATGACCCCGTGTGAAAAAGTAATTGCCCCCTGAACCTAATAACTGGTTGTGTCCCCCTTGGCAGCTATAACTGCAATCAAGTGTTTAAGATAACTTGTGATGAGTCTTTCACATCGCTGTGGAGGAATTTTGGCCCACTCTTCTGCACAGAATTGTTTTAACTCAGCCACATTGGAGGGTTTTCGAGCATGAGCTGCCCGTTGAAGGTCACACCACAGCATTTCAATTGGATTTAAGTCCGGACTTTGACTTGGCCACTCCAAAACCTTCATTTTATTTTTTAAAGCCATTCAGAGGTGGACTTGCTCATGTGTTTTGAGGCGTTGTCCTGTTGCATAACCCAAGTGAGCTTGAGCTTGAGATCACAAACTGATGGCTGAACTTTCTCCTTCAGGATTTTCTGGTAGACAGCAGGATTCATGGCTCCATCAATCACAGCAAGTCGTCCAGGTCCTGAAGCAGCAAAGCAGCCCCAGACCATCACACTACAGCCACCATGTTTGACAGTTGCTATGATGTTCTTTTTATCAAATGCTGTGTTGTTTTTATGCCAGATGTAACTGGACGCACACCTTCCGAAAAGTTCAACTTTTGTCTCATCAGTGCACAGATTTTTTTTCCAAAAGTCTTGGGGATCATCAAGATGTCTTTTGGCAAATGTGAGACGAGCCTTTGTGTTCTTTTTGGTCAGCAGGGGTTTTCACCTTGGAGCTCTCCCATTGATGCCATTTTTTCTCAGTCTCTTTCTTATTGTTGAGTCATGAACACTGATCTTAAGTGAGCTCTGAATTGAGTTTATATCGGTGGTTGAGTGTGTATCAGATCCCTCCTGGGTTTGGAGGCACACCAAGCCCAAAGAGGAACTGCACTATTGGAACAAGCCCAAAAAAACACAACCAACAACTGCCAACATTTACAAACTGCTTTTCAGAAACAGAGAAGCCCAAAGTCGCTTATAATAAGCGGACTTGGCAACACTGGAATAGCTGTTGTCTCAGTCTCTGAGTGAAACATGCTCCCTCACGCTGTCTGCTTCCTACGCAGCAACAGTAATAACTGTTGTTCTAGTCAACGCACAATTGTAAAACACAGAAAAATAGGACATTTTTGGGGACAGGTTTAACCGGGGACAGCTCACACAAAACAGGGACTGTCCCCAGATATCATGGATGTCTGGTCACCAAAGGTCAAAATTCAATTTTCTCAATTCTCACCTGTGCTCAGCAGGTGGGTCCACCTTAAAGTTGTTGGGAACACCTCTAGAGTGGTCGCTCCTCATGGACACACCACTGGGCTCAGGAGGGTCTGACCTCTTCATTCTGATGAAAGAAACATCACACAAATTTTAACATTAGACAAAGATAACCTGAGTAAATACAAAATGCAATTTTCAAATGATGATTTTATTTATGAAGGGAAAAGGCTCTCCAAACCTACATGACCCCATGTGAAAAAGTAATTGCCCCCTGAACCTAATAACTGGTTGTGTCCCCCTTGGCAGCTATAACTGCAATCAAGTGTTTAAGATAACTTGTGATGAGTCTTTCACATCGCTGTGGAGGAATTTTGGCCCACTCTTCTGCACAGAATTGTTTTAACTCAGCCACATTGGAGGGTTTTCGAGCATGAACTGCCCATTTAAAGTCAAACCACAGCATCTCAATTGGATTTAAGTCAGGACTTTGACACGGCCACTCCAAAACCTTCATTTTATTTTTTAAGCCATTCAGAGGTGGACTTGCTCGTGTGTTTTGAGGCGTTGTCCTGTTGCATAACCCAAGTGAGCTTGAGCTTGAGGTCACAAACTGATGGCCGAACGTTCTCCTTCAGGATTTTCTGGTAGACAGCAGGATTCATGGCTCCATCAATCACAGCAAGTCGTCCAGGTCCTGAAGCAGCAAAGCAGACCCAGACCATCACACTACCACCACCATGTTTGACTGTTGCTATGATGTTCTTTTTATCAAATGCTGTGTTGTTTTTATGCCAGATGTAACGGGACGCACACCTTCCGAAAAGTTCAACTTTTGTCTCATCAGTGCACAGAATTTTTTTCCAAAAGTCTTGGGGATCATCAAGATGTCTTTTGGCAAATGTGAGACGAGCCTTTGTGTTCTTTTTGGTCAGCAGGGGTTTTCACCTTGGAGCTCTCCCATTGATGCCATTTTTTCTCAGTCTCTTTCTTATTGTTGAGTCATGAACACTGATCTTAAGTGAGCTCTGAATTGAGTTTATATCGGTGGTTGAGTGTGTATCAGATCCCTCCTGGGTTTGGAGGCACACCAGGCCCAAAGAGGAACTGCACTATTGGAACAAGCCCAAAAAAACACAACCAACAACTGCCAACATTTACAAGCTGCTTTTCAGAAACAGAGAAGCCCAAAGTCGCTTATAATAAGCGGACTTGGCAACACTGGAATAGCTGTTGTCTCAGTCTCTGAGTGAAACATGCTCCCTCACGCTGTCTGCTTCCTACGCAGCAACAGTAATAACTGTTGTTCTAGTCAACGCACAATTGTAAAACACAGAAATATAGGACATTTTTGGGGACAGGTTTAACCGGGGACAGCTCACACAAAACAGGGACTGTCACCAGATATCATGGATGTCTGGTCACCAAAGGTCAAAATTCAATTTTCTCAATTCTCACCTGTGCTCAGCAGGTGGGTCCACCTTAAAGTTGTTGGGAACACCTCTAGAGTGGTCGCTCCTCATGGACACACCACTGGGCTCAGGAGGGTCTGTTCTCTTCATTCTGATAAAAGAAACATCACACAAATTTTAACATTAGATAAAGATAACCTGAGTAAATACAAAATGCAGTTTTCAAATGATGATTTTATTTATGAAGGGAAAAGGCTCTCCAAACCTACATGACCCCATGTGAAAAAGTAATTGCCCCCTGAACCTAATAACTGGTTGTGTCCCCCTTGGCAGCTATAACTGCAATCAAGTGTTTAAGATAACTTGTGATGAGTCTTTCACATCGCTGTGGAGGAATTTTGGCCCACTCTTCTGCACAGAATTGTTTTAACTCAGCCACATTGGAGGGTTTTCGAGCATGAACTGCCCGTTTAAGGTCACACCACAGTATTTCAATTGGATTTAAGTCCGGACTTTGACTTGGCCACTCCAAAACCTTCATTTTATTTTTTAAGCCATTCAGAGGTGGACTTGCTAGTGTGTTTCGGGTGGTTGTCCTGTTGCATAACCCAAGTGAGCTTGAGCTTGAGATCACAAACTGATGGCCGAACGTTCTCCTTCAGGATTTCTGGTAGACAGCAGGATTCATGGCTCCATCAATCACAGCAAGTCGTCCAGGTCCTGAAGCAGCAAAGCAGCCCCAGACCATCACACTACCACCACCATGTTTTACTGTTGCTATGATGTTCTTTTTATCAAATGCTGTGTTGTTTTTATGTCAGATGTAACGGGACGCACACCTACCAAAAAGTTCAACTTTTGTCTCATCAGTGCACAGAATTTTTTTCCAAAAGTCTTGGGGATCATCAAGATGTCTTTTGGCAAATGTGAGACGAGCCCTTGTGTTCTTTTTGGTCAGTAGTGGTTTTTCCCCTTGGAGCTCTCCCAACGATGCCATTTTTGCTCAGTCTCTTTCTTATTCTTGAGTCATGAACACTGATCTTAAGTGAGCTCTGAATTGAGTATATATTGGTAGTTGAGTGTGTATCAGATCCCTCCTGGGTTTGGAGGCACACCAAGCCCAAAGAGGAACTGCACTATTGGAACAAGCCCAAAAAAACACAACCAACAACTGCCAACATTTACAAGCTGCTTTTCAGAAACAGAGAAGCCCAAAGTTGCTTATAATAAGTGGACTTGGCAACACTGGAATTACTGTTGTCTCAGTCTCTGAGTGAAACATGCTCCCTCACTTTGTCTGCTTCCTACGCAGCAACAGTAATAACTGTTGTTCTAGTCAACGCACAATCATAAAACACAGAAATATAGGACATTTTCAGGGACAGGCTTAACCAGGGAGAGCTCACACAAAAACAGGGACCGCCCCAGATATCATGGATGTCTGGTCACCAAAGGTCAAAGTTCAATTTTCTCAATTCTCACCTGTGCTCAGCAGGTGGATCCAAAACCTTTAGGGTCCGATCTACTAAAGATTTGTGTGTGTAAAAAAAAACACTTGACTTGACAACTTGATAGGTTCACAAAGCTGATCTACTAACAGGGTGCACCGAGGATTGTGTCTGTCAAATGAGCAAAATAGCACGCACATTTAGCTTGTTTGCCTTTATAAATATTCAGAATACATGCAGATGATCACAATGCACAAAATACTGGGAGGACAAGTTGCAAATGTAATCATTTAGCACCTGCAATGTGATTTATCAAACCCCAAACTGATTGCGTCTGTTTTTGTGGCCAAAATTAGCACGCTTGAAAGCCAGGTGCAAAACAGGCACAGCATTACGCACGGAGGGCTGCGGTCATTGTGGCGAGAAACAGGGGTCACATTAATCAAATATTTTCCATCATTGACTGAATGTTTTGATGAATGATGGAAGGTTTTCGAGGCTGTCAGTCATTATGATGAACTGGAATAAGAGTGATGATCCAGGTGAGTGGGGAGTGTGACGCAGTCAGTGCGTAAAAGGCAAGAGTATCCGTGTGAGCGTATCTGTAAGACTGCTCTTCACATGAGAGGTTATTGATGATGAAGCTGTGTAACTATGTGAATGTTGTCATTTAGATTATGTTTGATTGCAATCAGAAAAGAAAAATTAAACATGACGGATAAAAATATGGTATGAGGGAAAAGTGACAACCTTGTCCATCAAAATAACAGACAGCAAAAAAAAATTACCGCAAATGTGTTCGTTTTGCCTCCAATTCCGTGACTTCAAACTTCATTTTTCATTCACGGCCACTCAGCTCTCCCAAACTCTCCATGGTGACAGCCAGTAGCAAAATCCTCATTGAAAGAGGGCGGTCCACAACACTTTTGTGCCTGTTATCAATTGCGCGCACAGTCAAAGTAAATCACCCGCAACACGCCCACTAAAAGCACATGCAATATTTTAGTTTGCACACACAATTTAGCATCCGTTATTTAGGATCTTAGTAGATCAGACTCTCAGTGTGGTCACTCTTCATGGACACACTGCTGGGCTCAGGAGACTCTGATCTCTTCATCCTGATACAAACAAACATCATCATCTTCTTCATCATCATCATCAGATACTGAGAGCTGTTACTTCAGAATGAAGACACAGACATACAGAGAGAGAGAGATGAAGACGTAGTGATGATGATGATGATGATGAAATAATGCAGAGTATGGCATTGACTTGCTCTTCTGTAAAGTGTCTTCAGATAACACCTGTCATGGTTTGACACTATTGTAATAAAGACTGAGGAAGATGAAGATGAAGATGATGATGGTGTCAGAGTGTGATGGCTGCAGATCTTCATCTCACCTCAGACCCTGGTCTTCTTCACTCAGAGAGGTTTTGATGGTCTGGTCTCCTCTGGTTCTTCAGTCTGATCCACAGCAGAGCGCCCCCTGCTGTCCTGTCAGCTGTGATGAAGGAGTCAGAGAGCAGAGCGTTAACAACAGACTCTGATGGGCTGAAGGCATGATCTCATATCTGTGGTCATATTTCTATAATCACATTTCTATAACTGTATTTCTTTGACCATACATCTGTTATCTTTTTCTATGGCCTTCATTGTATGGTCTTATTTCTAAGATTACATTTCTATAACTGTATTTCTATGATCATACATCTAGAGTCTTATTTCTCTGACTTATTATTATGATCTAATTTCTATTATTACATTTCTATGATCTTTTAATTGTGTCTCTATGACCTCGTCTTCAGTGGTCTCTGATGTCTATCCGGACCCTAAGTGATGGTACCACGGTGTGGCCTGTCAGGTGAACACACCTGAACACAGCATGTTGTGGTCTGACATTTTTCCATCAATGATTTTAATGAAGCTGCTAAATAACTGACAAAGGAAAAGAAGGCAGGCTCACTGCCTACACTTTTAGTTTTCTGTTTGCTCTGTTGTTTGTCCGTCTGTCTCAGCAGCAGTGGTCACCATCACTCATATGTTAGTTTTTGGGCTTTTCATTCAGAGGACAGACAGCTCCCCATCAGCTCATACTAGATTATGGGACACCCTGACACATCCAGTCTGGAACCAACTTCAGTGTAACACCCAACCAGTCAATGAGGCAAATGTTCATGTCTATTAGCATTAGCCCTGTTAACATAAGGATTGTTACCATTAGCCCTGGTAGAATTAGCACTGTTAGCATAAGCTCTGTTGTCATGTTTAAATAAATCCTGAGCCCCACTCCTGCACTCATCATGTCTGACTGAACTTTAAGGTTCTGAAAACATTAAAGTTTCTCATCAAACTTTCGACAGCGAGGACTGTGACGCAGCAGCAGTGAGTCAAAGAACAAGATCTCACTGACCAGGATGTACCAAAGTCCATTAATATAATAGGGGCCCTTTTGAACTATCCTTTTGATGTTGGAGGTGGGAGACCCCGGTCCACAGGAGGTCTCACTTGAGCCAATCTGGCCCCCAACTCAAATGAGTTTGACACCCCTGTTCTAGAGTGTTTGGAAATATTCATGTCTATTAGCATTAGCATTGTCAGGTTTAGCACTGTTATCATTAGGATTGTTAGCATGAGACCTGGTAGCATTAGAACCGTTAGCATTAGCCCTGCTATGATTAGGATTGTTGGCATTAGCACCGTTAGCATTAGCACTGTAAGCATTAGCATCATTAGCATTAGCGCTGATCAGTAGGATTTTTGGCATTAGCCTTATTAGCATTAGCTCTGTTGTCATGTTAAACTAAGCCTGAGCCCCCCCTCCCTGCACTGATCACGTCTGATTGAACTTTAAAGTTCTGAAACATTAAAGTTTCTCAGCAAACCTTCAACAGTGAGGACAGATCTGTGAGGCAGCAGCAGTGAGTCGAAGAACAAGAAAACACTGATACAAGGATGTACCAAAGTCCATTTATCACCACATCCACAGTCAATCAAAGGTCAAGCTTCCATTTTACTGCAGGAGCTTCATTGTTTTATGAGGAGCAATCAGAGCGACCTGTGGCAGAGATCAGCAGATTTTTGCATGTTGGCACAGGGCAGGTAAACAAGTACAAACACAAGTCCATTATCTAAAACAGGGGTGTCAGACTGATCCAGTAAAGGGCCACTGTGGCTGCAGGTTTTCATTCCAACCAAGCAAGAACACAGCTGATCCAACAAATCAACTGTGTAAAGACGATCCAGATGATTGAATAATTTGCATCAGCTGTGTTCTTGCTTGGTTGGAATGAAAACCTGCAGCTACAGTGGCCCTTTACTGGATCAATTTGACACCTGTGATCTAAAATAAAAATGTGTTCATTTGTACTTTACAAGACCTCCCTCTGAAACCCTGTGGTTGATTGTGGTTGATTGAGCACACTAAGAGTCCATCTCAAAAGAAATATCTGTCAATAATTTACTTTCAAGAGCAGGGGTGTCAGACATACGGCCTGAGGGCCAAATATGGCCCACCAAAAGGTTTTATCAGGCCCGTGGGCCCTTTTTAGGATATATTAAAATATTCACTAGCTGTTTTCTCTCAGTTTTCATTAAATATGTGTAATAATCAAAGGAAAGTGTTAATGACCTCCGCAAAGGAGGTTATGTTTTTGGGAGGGTTTGTTTGTCTGTCTGTCTGTTAGTTAGTCAGCAACATTACTCAAAAAGGAATGGACAGAGATTGATGAAATTTTCAGGGAATGTCCGGATTGGGATAAGGAACAAATGATTAGATTTTAGAAGCGATCCGGATCTCTGTCTGCATCCAGGAATTTTTTAAAGGATTCTTTAACATTGGGAGATAGGGCCATTTTCGACATTTCTGCATATAACTCCACAAATAATGGTCAGGGCACTTGGGAAAAAAATACAGGACCAGTTTCTAACATGCTCTCCAGTATATCAAAGACTGATCCGGTTAAAGGAATAATTCCGGATACTATGATCCAAAATATGAAAAAATAGGGGACCTTTGGAATTTTCATCATAGGAAGAGAACAAATGAAGCTATAAACACACAACAAACACCATTACATAGCCAAGAAACTGTGGAATCTGGAATATGTCAACGGATTTGAGGTATCTTCAAAAGCTGTCTTTCGAACTATCCTTTTGATGTTGGAGGTGGGGGAACCCGGCCCACGGGAGGTCTCACTGGAGCCAATCTGGCCCCCAACTCAAATGAGTTTGACACCCCTGTTCTAGAGTGTTTGGAAATGCCAGGTGGCCTAACATTGTGACACCTTATAGTGATCAGGGTGGTCTCCACGGGTCAGAAGGGTTGAAAACATGACTCAAAACGGCTCGTTACCGTCACACTGCACGTTTAATGTTAGCAGGGGAGCTCAGACATTCTTCATGTGGTCATATAAGCATGTTTTTGTGAAGGTAAAGCAAAAAAAGGTTCAAGAGTCCCAAGTTATAAACTAGAGCAGCATGTCGATCCCGGGAGCAACTCCTGTTTTCTATTCTATTCTAAATTATTGTGCTGGCTCAAACGCTAGTTGGTAAGCGTGGCAACAAAAACTCAAAACATATGTTAACGTGCTTTATTTCACAGTTTATTTATCACAACGGCAAGACAGTAGACGAAACATGAGTGATTTTATAGTTTCCTTTAACCTATTTGGTGAATTTGATAATTTTGAAGACTTGGATGCTGCAGAAGAGAAAGAGAGAAGCGAATATAAGAAGAAGGAGACGCGACACAGAGAGGTGACACCGTAGGAATTGAACAACTTAGAGGATGACAAGGAAACCATCTGTGGACTTTGATTCTTTGAAACAAAATTCTGCATCATCGTCTGGACACACAAGGTGCACTTGCCCTCTGAAATGATATTTTGTATCACATAACATAACATTAAACAGTCATCTCACTTCCCTCTATTGATCAGGCCTAATCCCTCACTGTCCCGCACCTTGTGTGTTTTTATAATTCAAATGGTGTCTCGTTGGCTCACGTGCACGGTTTTAGTGAACACAGCGATTTTAAAAGTATGAGTCAGCCTTTTGGTTAATTAAAACTCAACACTCCTGAGCAGTCCAGCTCTTGTTTTCACTCAATTTTTCTAAATGATAAATTCATCCTGAGGTATCCTGCATCACTTATTCTCAGTGATATAAGATCGATCTGTAAAGAATCAAGCTCCAATTGCAGTCTGTTAGTGCAGCAGTTCTCAACCTGTGAGTCGAGGCCCAAAAGTGGGTCTCAGAGCTGTTTTCAGTGGACGGTGTATAAATCAGGTTAAACTGTGGCAAATTTGTCTTCAGTGTACAGGGGCCCTAAGAGGACAAACATCCATACATTTTATCAGATTCAGATTCAGATTCAGACAACTTTATTAATCCCTGAAGGGCAATTCCGTTCACAGTTACCCTGCCTTATTGGGCCATCTAAACAAATCAGAGAACAGACAAACATTCATAACAGCATATGGACAACACATTCCCCTGTCAGAACCCACAGGTTTGCAGAATCAGCAATAAATACTACTACTACTAATAATAATAAATACAGTAAGCAGTTAGGCTCCACGGTGAAATTACTAAGATACCATAGGATAAGCAAATTCCAGATGTGGCACAGGCCACATATCATCTTCGGGCTACAACCCAGCATTTAGCAGCTTGATGGCTGAGGGGATAAATGAGTTGGAGTATCTATTTGTTTTTCTAGGGGGTGCATAGTAGCGCCGCCCAGACGGCATAAGAGAAAAATCAGATAAGAGGATGTGCCCGGGCTGATCCATAATTCCTCTGGCTTTCTGGACCGCGCGTTTCTCCCAGAGAGAGCTCAGGTCTGTCAGCTGTATTCCAATAATCTTGGAGCAGACTTTTACAATCTGGTTCAGGCTGTTTCTGTCCTTTACCGATAATCCGTGATACCAGCAAACAAAGGAAAATGTTAAAAGGCTTTCAATAAAGGAATGATAAAAACAAGATAGGATGCCCTCAGAAACACTGAAGGAGTTCAGCTTCCACAACAAGTGAATCCTTTGTTGACCACATTTAACTATTGACTCTGTGTTCTGAACAAACTTTAGATCAGAGTCAAACACAGTTCCAAGATACTTGTAAGGGTCAACAATTTGCACATCTTCACCATGGATGATGCTAGCTTCAGGTGAAAGCCCCAGGCCAGTCCTTCTGAAGTCGATTATCAGTTCCTTTGTCTTTTGGACATTAAGATCTAGGAGGCTGTCATCACACCATTCCACAAACATTGATAGAGCATCCCCATGGCCTGACTCAGAACCCTGAAGTAGAGATAGCAGAGCTGTATCATCTGAGAATTTAACCAGATAGCTGTTCACTTGGCTAGCCCTACAGCTGTCTGTATACAAGATAAAAAGCAGGGGGGAAAGGACACAGCCCTGAGGAGAACCAGTGTTGGACATTAAAGACTTGGACATATGGCCATTCACTAGAACGCGCTGGACTCTATTTGTTAAAAAATTAAAAAGCAGCAATAAGATCTGACCAGGCAATTTAAAATAGGAGGAAAGTCTCTCAATTAAGATATGAGGTTGCATTTTATTAAAAGCTGACGAAAAGTCAGCAAATAAAAGTCTGGCATGAGATCCTGGCTTTTCAAGGTGCCTATAGACTCTGTCTAAAATAAAGAGCTTGGCATCATCCACCCCTTTCCTGGCTTGATAGGCAAACTGTAGTGGGTCAAGCCTGCCCTCAGTTAAGAAGATGACCTCCTCTTTTAAGATTTTTTCAAAAGTTTTCATCACCAAGGATGTCAGAGCCACAGATCTAAAATCATTCAAGTCCTTCGGTTTATTTGACTTGGGCACAGGAATTATTGTTGCTGTTTTCCAAATTGATGGAATCTCACCCCTATTGACACACATTTGAAAGAGATGAGTGAACACATCACTGAGCTGGACAGCACAGTGACGCAGTGTGCGTCCACAGATTAGATCAGGGTCAGCAGCCTTCCTAATGTTAACCCTACTAAACAAAGATGTGACTGTTTCCTGGGCAATCACAAAGACAGAATGATTAACAAGTGACTCTCTCAACATGGAAATATTATGAAGGAAATCAGTCTTTTCCCAGCGAGAGAAAAATGAATTAAAAACGTTTGCCAAGTCATCATCACTCACACCACTGACTGTAACAGGATGCTTGGTTTGAGTGGACTGATTGATGGATGCCATGGACTTAATGCCACTCCAGGCTGCCCTCAGGTCTCCACCACTAAACTGATTTTCAATTTTATCTCTATACTTCATTTTTGCCTTCCTTACTTCCACCTTTACTTCCCTGGAGACAGCCTTTATTTCTAGTGCATCACCAGAATAGAAAATCCTTTTCTTTTTGTTGATAACTAATTTCAGGTCTTTTGTGACCCAAGGCTTATTATTTGGGTAAATAACCACCTCCTTAGTTGGGATAACCAGATCCACACAAAAGGTAATGTAGGAGGATATAGCCTCTGTAAGTTCATGAACATCCTCACAAGCATCATAAAAGCACTGCCACTCTGTGCACTCAAAGCATGCCTGAAGAGAGGAAATGCTGCTTTCTGACCACTTTTTAACCGTCTTTTCCTCCCGTTCGAGGCGTTTAAAGCAAGATTTATATACAGGCATAAGAAAAACACTATTGTGATAAGAAGCACCAAAAGACGGCATCGGCAAAGACTTGTATGCTCCACTGACTGAGCCATAACACAGATCCAGTGTAGTGTTTTTCCATGTTGTAGCACAGGTGACATATTGTTCATAAGTTCTCAAAGTTTTGTCAAGTTTACAGTGATTAAAATCCCCAAGGATAAATTTAGGTGCATCTGGGCATATCGAGTCTAGATGTTGTGTGACGTCAGCGATCAGCTGGGCAGCAGCTGATGCATTGGCTCGTGGATGAACGTACACTAAAGTGTAAAACAGCTGTTGGAATTCACGAGGCAGATAGAAGGGCCGGAGAGAGATAGACAGAAGGTCCACATCTACTGTACATATCCTCTTCCTGACCACGACGCTTTTGTTTACGTAGAAACATACTCCTCCTCCCCGACTCTTCCCGGTGGTCTCTGGAGACCGGTCCAGGCGGATAGGGCTTCCAAACTCACTTAGCTCCAGGTCCGAGTCCGGGACCGATTCGCTGAGCCAAGTTTCCGTAAATGCAAGGAGACAAGTGTCTTTTAATTCCCGTTCAAACTTGGCGCTCGCCTCCAGTTCATCAATTTTGTTCCGGATCGACTGCACATTTGACAGCAGGACAGTGGGAAGAGGCGGCAGTTTACGGCGGTTATTTAGCCGGAGATTCTTTAGTCTGCGGCGAATTCCACCTCTTCTTCCCCGTTTCCGAACCCCCTTGGCCGGTTTACGAAGCTCCGTCGGAATATTTGCAGGAACATCACCGGCTGTAGACGTTCGCAGAGATAGGATAAGCTCCCGGCTGAGGGATACTCTCCCTGACACGCTGTGTCCCTTCACAGCGTGACATGAGGAAGAGTGAAGGAGTAGCACTGACACACAAAACAGTGCGAAAAACTTAACCATAGTCCTTGGAAGCCGCATTCCTGAAGCACTGACAGGTTCACTCACACATCCGACATAAGAAAACAGATAAATAACTTTAAAAAAACAGGCTAAAACAACACAACTAGACACTGAGTAAGGCTGGGTGTCCTGCTGGGTCGCACAACGTGGAGCGCCCCCTGATTTTACTCTGTTGTGCTGTAACAAGTAAACTTTAGTTCTCTCAGGATCTCGATGTATCCTGTCATCTTAGCATAGACATCAGGGTTTTCCTATGATAAACTTTTGACTTGAGATATTTAGAAAAAAAACCAACATATAAATGTTATGATGAGAAACATAGTGAGTAAGATTTATGGATATGTGTTCATCTCGGGCTCTGAGTATTATTTAAGGTTTCTAACATTTTTTTCTCCAGTCCCTTTGCACAAAATAATATGTTTTCTTCCAATCTGAGGTCCAAACTGCCACATTTTCTCATTAAACAACTTAAAGTGGTTGATCTTTTTGAGATCATGATGACTGTTGAGATGGTGAATGTTTCTCAGGCTAGAGCTGTAAGAGCCATCCCTTCAGTGAATGTTTTATCTAAAAAGTGAATAATATCAATGTTTCCTTCCAAGTCTGCTAAAACCTTTTATACATTTCACAGAAAAAGGACAGAGTCACCCCCAGAGTTTACCTTGTTTGACAAATATGCCATCATACTGGACATCAGTGATCATCCACTGGTGGCCTTGAGGCCACATCAGGCCCTCCACAGCTTCCTAACCGGCCCCCAGAACATAATCAAGTTTTTATTCAATTTCCACTGCAGCTTATCTGTAGAGAGCATTTCTTACCTGTATGTGCCTGCACCTGCAGGTTGCCCCAGTGAAGAGGACGCCGTTATATTAGTTCATGCCATGATGCTGCATTCATGGGACACATCGTTTCTTTAGTTATAGGTGTTAAACTCAACAATCTGGCATATTTTCCAGTTTTTATTCATCAAAAACGACCAAAACAACCAAGAGTTGTCTAGAATTACTTGTAAAAGGTATATTTGTCCTTAGTATCACTTTATTTACAGCTATCAAGAAAATAAAGTGTAGAGAAAGTGTTGAGTCATAATCTATCAAAGTGCCCACGTTTCCTGAAGGCAACATCACTTGAAGATTTTTTGCTAGGCTGTCACTCACAATCCTCACAAAACTAAAACATAAGATCTGAAAGTAAAAAAAAAAAGATCTGAACGTGAAAAAAAGAAATCTGAAACCAAAAAGTTAAGATTTGAACCTGAAAATATTAATTCTGCACCTGAAAAAAATTGACACATCACATGTTAAAATATATTTCAGAGTAAAAAATGAAAATAAATTAATTGATCAAAGTAGTTACAGAACTGAATTAAAAGTATGTTTAAACTGAAAAAAGTTATCTTACATTTATTTTTAATTCAATAATGTGTTTTTATTTTTTTTAAAAAATCAAGAACAAACCTTAAACTTTAGTTTCAAAATTTATATTTTCAATCTTTCTTTTTTTCTAATTACAATACTTTTGGCCTGGATTTAGCTCCATGGAGACTTGCCTGTCTTGACTTGAGACTTACTTGTGACTTGAATAACAATGACTTGGTCCCACCTCTGGCTACAGGTAATATATCACTAGAAGAATTAAAGCTGCTGAAAGAGGCATTGATGCATGACGTTAGCTAACACAGCAGGAGAGGTAACGCAGCTATATTAACATGCCTCCAGTGGAAATTAATTGTTAATGCATTTCATGACAGGAGTTGTCAGTTTCATCTCTTATAAAGCATAATGTGACCATGTGTAGATACTTCAATCAATCAATCAATCAATCAATCAATCAATCTTTATTTGTATAGCGCCAATTCATAACAAGTGTTATCTCAAGACACTTTACAATAGAGCACAAAGCTCTTCATATTATGGATACACATATATGCATAGATACATATATACATATATACAAATATAAACATCCAACACCCAACATGAATCCATATAGCCAATCATGAATCCCTCCAATCATACATTCATACTGTCCTGTAATTCTGAGTGATTTTCTCTCAAAATGCATCACATTGATGCTTTTCAATATGAAATATTACACATTTTTCTTCCTGGGGACCATGGCCCCGGACTCCCTGGAGGGGTCGTATCCTTCTCACCTTTTTCACCCTGACCCGTTTTTATGCCTGCATGTTGCAGTATTTGGCAGCAGACAAGACACCACAAGAAACCATAGAGTTAGAGCTTTTTTTCCCGGATAGGGTCCCAGACTTCCCTATAAGGGTCCGGGCTCAGCCCCCAATGTTCTCAGCCCCAAGGAAGCCCCTGGATATTATATTACTTTTTTTTAAACAGAACTCTACATAAAGTGTTTTTTGATTTTCATTTACATAACATTTCTGTCTTACATTGACATTTTTTTTCTTATTTGGCTCTTAATTTACTTAATCAGCATCCTTCTGTTTGTACAGAAGAGAAGGAAGGGGCTACTATTATTTATAACTCTTGTACCACTAAACAGTCTGTCTAACCTTGATTTTTTAAACCAGGCTTGTAGTCAGGCTTTTATCTAAGTTTTATGTTGATCCTCTACAGCTTTAGTATCGTAAAAACATCAACAGCTACTTTAGAAAATAAATTATTCTGGCTATAATGATTTCTTTTTGGTGGAAACATAATTTTTGCCTCTTTTTTGACAGTAAAATTTACATTTGTGTGTAAAGTGGGAGAAAATAATTTGTGTAACGTCTGAATTGAGGTTATATTGGTTGTAGAGTGAGCATCAGATCCCTCCTGGGTTTGGGGGCAAAACAAGCCCAAATGAGTAAATGCACTTTTGGAACAAGCCCAAAAAAACACAACCCACCACTGCCACTATTTACAAGCAATATCCAAAAAAAGAAAGAAGCTGAAAGTTGCTTATCATCATTTTGACCCACGGCAGGAAAAAGAAGAACTGAGAGACAGAGAGGCCTGAAATGCTCCCTGAACAAACATCATGTTGCTGCTGTTTTCTGAAGAGCCTTTAAAAAAGACTCAGACAGGTCTGAGACAGGGGGTCTCCGTCAACAGGACGTCAGAAGATTGAGACGTCCTGTTGACGGCTGAGAATTTAGGAGGCCTCAGATTTCAAAAACCAAATGTGAGACTCTGTCAGACTGTTTGAGGATCTGCAGGGACCTGAACAGAGTCTGTGTGGACACGTCTCCAGAAGGAAACAGCTGCAGGACGTTACAGAGGCTGAGTTACTGACTGTTGATGAATTCAGACATGGTTAGACCCTCCATGTCAGTCAATCAATCTTTATTTGTACAGCATCAATTCATAACAAGTGTTATCTCAAGACACTTAACAATAGATCAGGCTAAAGACAAACTCTTCATTTATAGATACACATAGATACATATGTAAAGACACATATACACATATATACACATTCATATATCAAAACCCAACCTGAATCCATCATGAGCAGCACTGGGCCAACCAAACTACAGGAAGGTGTGTCTGTAGGGAGCTCACAGTAACAGCAGCAAGAAAAAACCTGTTTATCAGCTGGAGGTCTGGAGCAGATCCAGTCTCATGATGAACAGCCATCTACCAAAGCTGTGTAGAGATGATGCCATGTGGCAGATTGTCCTCTGAGGCTTCTGGTCAAACCTAAAATTCTGGTGCTTGTTGGGTCCTCTGGTTATGATTTGTCAGTCTCCCAGGAACACGGCCCAGCTCCAGGCTCTGCAAACACACACACATAAGGACTCTAATTTTGTAGACCAGGCGTGGTCCACAACAGGGTGTGTCCAGGGCATTTTGCAAGTTTCGTGCACGGCGCAGTCTGGCGCAGGGAGGCGCACCCACGCTTCTGTCCTTTCCACCGGCACAAGTAGCAGAGAGGGAGGAGAGGAGGCGTGAGTGGGTTTAACACAGCCGAGTGTGATCTTCACCAATCAAATGAATGCCTCTCCTCGCCTTTAAATGGACGAGGCGCAGTGACAATTTCATCTCAGTGGTGAACAAGATCAGAGCTGCTGTAACTTTTGCAGCAACTGGGAGAGCGCAGGGGCCACCGGGCCGCACGTCGGAGGCCACTATGTGCGTCACATTGTGGACCACCTCGCGGGACAGATGTAATCTGTTCCTGTGTCATAATAGGAGTACAGAATTAAGTGATAATAACATTTAAACACAGCAGCAGGCTAATCCATTCATCATGCTTGTGATCCACCTGCATTCCTGGTCTGTCATCGCCAAATAGCAGAACCTTTGGTGAAAATATATCTCCTCCTCATCCTCCTTGCAATAATATACTCCATCTTTTTCGATCACGTTACGAATGAAGATGAAAACAGAGAAATATGGGCAATCACAGGTAAATCCTTAAGACACCGAGTGACTTAAATTTATTCAGCGTCTCACTCTTTTTTCTTTTCTTTTGAATTTCATGAGATGAGAGAAGCTGGATACACCGTATCGGATCGGATGATGTGGCTGTTTGTGGTTGGCTGAGAGATGTGAACTCGTTAGTTTGCGTCACTCTTCCAGCTGCCGTCAGGTTGAGTTTCCATTATGACAAACGTCTCTGATCTGACATCAGATGTGACGGGACAATTAATATAGATACAAATGTATATGCTGGTTCAGACGGTTACATTAAATAGTGGTTGCTGTGATTGTTTATTGCATTGAAATGTGCCTGACACTCTGGATACCTGCCTGTGAGGTTTTGGTGACGTGTGTGCACTGTGCACCTGTCAGCCAAATTACCACTGCACGGGGTGCGCCTTGCCTGTGCCCAGAATAGACCAGGTTGGAACTGGAGAGCTTTCAGCGCACCTTCCATGCGTTTTTTTGGCACAAAATTGTCACTGCGCCAAGCTGAATCTTTCAACACCTCCCCCTGGTGCACCGTCACACCCATCTCGGCGCAGCCGGACTACCAAATTGCCTGCGCATGGTGGTGCGCCAGGACAAAATTACTACTGTGCGGGGTGCACCACCCTGAGTTGTGCCAGGAAATTAGGGCCCAAGGACTCTAAGTCAGTACTCGGCAAAAAAAGCCACAGAGGACTGAGGAAACGCTATCTTGAATTGAAAATGAGGAAACAACGGCAGTAAAATGCTCAGAGCAGATTAAGATAAAACCGTTTTAAAACCAAACAATAAATTTAAAAAAATGTCTAAAAAAGTGGTTAAACATAAAACAGTAACTCTGAAACTAAAATGGAGTAAAAACCCTTATGATGCAGATTAAAAGAGTAAAACAAAAATCAGCTAAAAGCCAGACTAAAACTTTGGGTCTTGAGTTTGTTTTTAAAAATATGAACAGTAGGTGGCACTCTCAGGTCCTCAGGTGGACTGGTCCACAGACGAAGGCCGTAATGTTGAAACGATGCTTCACCGTATGTTTAGATTGAACTTTGGGAACTGTTAGAACATACTGTTCATATTTTTAAACACAAACTCAAGACCCTTCGTTTTAGTCTGGCTTTTAGCTGATCTTTGTTTTATTCTCTCAAGCTTCATTATGTGTTTTTTGTTTGTTTGTTTTTACTCTATTTTATTTTCAGAGTTACTATTTTGTGTTTTATTCCCAGTTTAATTTGTTTCCTTTTATTGTTTGGTTTAAGACAGTTTTATTTTAATTAACTTTAAGTGCTTTATTACCTTTATTACATGTTATCATGGTTTTATTTGTTTAGTCTTAGGTCCTGTGTTTCCTCTTTTTTAATTAAAGATACCATTTCCTCAGTCGTCTGTGGCTGTTTGAAGAGTCCTGACTGAGTGTCCTTTTGTGGGTGTGTGTGTCTGTGTGAGGGTGTGTGTGTGTGTGTGTGAGTGGTTGTGTGTGTTGGCTGTGGGTTGGGTGGGAGGGTGGTGTTTTTTTGTTTTGTTTTTTGTACCCCCTGACTCATATCTTCTTGTGGTCTTGAATGTATATCATTTTGTGCTACATTTTATGTATGAAACGTGCTTTATAAGTAAGTTTGATTGATTGAGGGTAAAACTGATTGGCTTTTTTTCCTTCACACAAAATAAACTTTGAAAACACCACAATCATTTTGTTGTTTGTTTTTTATGTATGCTTTAACAGATCAGTTAAACACTGTGTCATTATTCTGGAACAATAAACCTTGCACTACTTCATTATAATGTCATAAGGGAGGATATGAAGACTAACAGAAAGTTTAGAAACATTAGGATTAAGATGTTAATTAGACAGCGAGGGAGTCAAGGTTTTCATCTGCACTGAAGGACAGCAGAACATTCTGGTACGGTGTAATATGAGGTAATAAATAAAAGGAAGAATTAAATGAATCAAATGATCTGTTGTATTGACATGTGAAATTAAACAAAAAGGAGTATTTCAACTTAGAGTAGAAAAGTCTAAAATGTAGATTCATTAATGTTTTCTCCACACAACTTCCTGATCTTAAAGGGTAAATTTCTTTTCTCATCTAAAATGTGATCTGTGTGATTTGTTCAGGTGGTGATGCCGTGCCTGTACCTCGTGCATGAGCTACTCAGATCAGGCAGGTTAACATTGAGCTCATGTTGCTCAGATAATACATTTTTGTATAATAATACATTTTATTTGTATTGCACTTTACATTTTTGCAATCTCAAAGTGCTACAGGGTAAGATAAAAACAATTAAAAGCAATTCATAAAAAGAGTCGAGATAAAAAGATTATTCAAAGAATGGAGAAACCATGGAATTTAGCTGAATGCTTTTTTAAAAAGATGGGTTTTAAGATTTCTTTTAAAAGCATCTGTAGACTGTGGGGTCCTCAGGTGGTCAGGAGGGCGGTCCACAGCCTCGGGGCAGCGGAGGAAAAAGGTCCGATCACCCATGGTGTGGAGCTTGGTTCTGGGGACTTGGAGAGTGATTGTGGTAGCAGAACGGAGGGTACGTGAGGAGGCCTGGGGGGGGAGGAGTTCCTGAAGGTAAAGGGGGGCATGTCCGTAAATGCACTGGTGGGTGAGGAGGGAGACCTTAAACTCAATCCTGAGTGAGACTGGGAGCCGTGCAGGGATTTCAGGATGGGGGAGTGTGATCATGCTTGCGCATGCTGTAGTGCCGAAAGTGATCTTTTATAGTCAAAATCTTTCATTTAAAAGCGCTTATCCGTCAGTACAGATATCCTTCTGTCACATCCTGAGTTAAGTTTCCCTTTTTGTTTCTTCCTCAGGTGTCATGTCTTGTCAGTCCCGATTTTATTTTGAAAGCGCTCACCCTTGTTTCTGGTTTCAGATTTTGTTTCCTGCCCTCTTCTCTCTGTGTCTCCCTGATTGTTGATTCCCTACACCTGTGTTCCCTCCAGTATCACCTGTGTCTGATTACCTCCTGTGTGTATTTAGTTAATATTCTTTGACTTTCAGAGTATTTCCTGGTTTGTCCTTTTGATGATTTCTTGGTTTGTTTGTCAGTGAGCAAAATAATTTAAAAAGTTTTTGACCAATTCTGATGAAATTTTCAGGGAATGTTGGTCATGGCACAAGGAAGAAGTGATTCTTGGTGATGGCCCATATCCAGATGTAGATTTAGGAATTTTAAAGGATTTGCTAACTTTGCAAATAAGGTTTTTCCATAGTTTCCCTTGTAACTAAAAAACTTCTGAACATATTTTAATGACAGTTTTAGGGAATGCTGGTCATGGCACAAAGAAGAGGGGATTAGATTTTGGTGGTGATCTGAATACAGATGTGGATCCAGGACATTTTTACAGGATCTGCTAATGCCACACCACAGGGCAATTTTCTATATTTTCACTCCACATGTTAGAAAGGCTTTGGCTAAGGTTTGGAGCACTTCTACTTCAGGTATAATTTATGAACACTTTGATTTGTGATTTAGTTTTTAATTGCATTCAGTAAAGCAACAAAAGGGAGTTTAGCAGAAACTATTAGAGGCAGGTATAGCTGGACTTTCTTTAAAGTTCTGCATTTAAAATGTTTTCAAGTCAGTTTTTCATGTTTTCTTCATATTTCTATATCTATATATCTATATCTATATATTTAACCAGGAAGCCCAATTAAGATGAAGAATATTAAGGTCAGCAGAACAAGTGACAGAAATAAAACATTACAGACAGAGACAAGCCTTTAATCTGCTCTCTCTTTAAGAGACCAGCTCCTGTTGACAGACCTGAAGCTTTTGCACAAATCAAGACAAACTTTTGGGACAGACAGTAAGAATAAATCTTGAGACTGAGTCACAGAGTGAAGACAGAAGCTTCTACAAGGGAAGCAGATCAAGTAAAGGCTCATGGACATACTATTCAGTCCTCGAGTGGCCAGTGACGTCCAGCCATCTCGATCATACAGACATAATGATGAGACAGCACCTGGAGATTTATGATGAACTCTATCCAAAGATTTAAAGCATTGAGAAGACACATGCAGACATATTATGGGATAAGATTTGTGTCAATATTAGCAAACAATACTTTCACGAACCAAACAAAACGTAATCAACTGAGTTAACAAAAATGAACCATAAAAATCACATAATGAAATTGCAAACAAAATGTCAATTCAATCTTTCACAATTATTGTTTTGTTTATTTAACAAAACAGTTCTTGTTTGCTTGATCAGAATTCTCTTTGCTCTGACTTTGTTGTGTGTTTGTATTCCAACTTGTTCTTCGCTTTCCCTGGTTTTTGTTGTTGTTTTGTTGTTGTTGTTTACATGCTGTTCAGTGTGAAGCTTTAGAGACAGAAAATTATCAGCCAAAGATATCTGAGTGAAGACAGAGACTTAATCACATCACCCTGAGGCCTGATAACAGGGCAGGAGCTGTGACTTTCTTTGACTTTGAGTAAATAATCAGCATACAAATAAAAAAACAGACATCTGAAACATTTTGAGAGAGCGTTTATATAAGGCATAAATAACAATGGCCACAAAGACTGGGCCCTGCAGAAGAAG